>JAVSCE010014938.1:0-87477 GCA_032199065.1 Smutsia gigantea
TTTATTAAGCCTCCATGTTTGTGGGCTTTTTCATTTTCCTTGAGTAATTTATTTCTAGTTTCATACTTTTGTGATCTGAAAAGCTGGTTGGTACAATTTGAATCTTTTTGCTTTTACTGAGGTTCTTTTTGTGGCCTAGTATATGATCTATTCTTGAAAATGTTCCATGTGCACTTGAGAAGAATGTGTATCTTGTTGCTTTTGGATCAAGTGTTCAGTAGATGTCCGTTAGGTTCATCTGTTCTAGTATGTTGTTCGGTGCCTGTCTCTTTATTTATTTTCTGTCTGGTTGATCTGTCCTTTGGAGTGAGTGGTGTGTTGACATCTCCCAAAATGAATGCATTGCAGTCTATTTTCCCCTTTAATTCTGTTAGTATTTGTTTCACATATGTAGGTGATCCTGTGTTGGGTGCACAGAAATTTATAATAGTTATATCCTCTTGTTGGACTGACCCTTTTATCATTATGTACTGTCCTTGTTTGTCTCTTGTGACTTTCTTTGTTTTGAAGTCTATTTTGTCTGATACAAGTACGGCAACTCCTGCTTTTTTCTCCCTCTTAGTTGCATGAAGTATCTTTTTCCATCCCTTTACTTTTACTCTGTGTATGTCTGTGGGTTTGAAGTGAGTCTCTTGTATCACCTGTTTTTTAAAAAAAAAATTTTCCCAGTCTTTGACACTTTGGTATTTGTTTTGGTGTATAGTGAAATAGGACTCCAGTTGTATAATTTTCCTGGTGGCTAGCACATGGTCCCCCAATAACATAATGAGTATGGACTCTTCAAACAGAAGAATACTATGGAGCCTTAAAGAGCATAAAGTATCTCCTTAGGAAAGAGATCTACCGGTTTTCAAATCTTTGCATCTCTTGGTGACACCAGTTTGGATGACACAATTTGTTTTTCTTTCTTGGAAGCTGGGTGGCAGATCAGAAGCTAGGAATTTGAGAATTGGACACACCCAGGTTCCAATTAGGGCTCCCTGTTGTTTCCCAAATTATTGAACCTGTCAGCTGTGCCTCTCTGTAGCAAATGGAGCACCCACTTAAGGTGTTATCCTGAGAATTGAATGAGATATTTGTTGTTTTTAGCTTGTTTGTTTTTGCCATGCAAGGATACTTTTATTTGGGTATATAAACTTGTAAATGTTTCATGAGCAAAGAATTTTACAAACCTTTTAACAAAGATTAAGAAGAAAAAATGGTGGGCAGGAACAAATGCTTTCCCAACTGTCGACTCTACATAATTAATCAATGAATCAATAAGCTGATAAAAATACTAATAAGTTAGCTGGTCATTAATTGGGGTTTTTGGTTTCTTTGTTTTAAAACCAATCATCATGTACTGAAGTAAATATGAGGTTACTTGTACAGATTGCTCATCTCAGCTCATAGCATACAGAAATGAATTTTAAAGTTTCAGAAGTCTCCTGGTCATCCAAAACTTCATTTATGTTTTAATCGTGGAACAATTAATTAAGTTAAAATATAATATTTACATGATGTAATTCCAGAGGGTCCAATGAACTGGGAATGATATAGTCTTAAGTTATGTTAATAACATCTATATTCCGGAAACACTATATCAGAAACAATAAATATTAAAACTTCATTGGGAAGAAATACAGTATTAATGATACACACATTAAATGAAATAAGCCTTGACCAGAATAAATGTACAGAGGGAAGACACCTTGAATGCCTGCTGTGCTTGTCTGGTTCAGAGGTTGGCTGCTGTAAATCTGAAGCAAATGCACCCATCACCCCATCTCTGACCTCACAGCTAACCCCTCTGCTCCCAGGGGGACCTCAGGATGCATGGGATGTCCTGATCTACTTTAAATATAGGTCTTATTATTTTTCAGGTATTGTGAAGCCAACAAGTAAGGAAACAGACGATTTACATTGAAAAGTTAGCTTGTTGCAGTTCCCAGGAGAAGGGGGCACAGTGCACCGTGTGGCCGGAGAAGCACCAGGGTCAGCCAGGCAGGAGGCAGGGAGAGAAAGCTGAGGGAAAGCCTTTATTATGGTTTCCAGGCAAGGCAGAGTCAGCAGGTTTAAGACTGGCTCTGGGCCATAGGGGCTGTCCCTAGTCTGGCACCTGATGCCAGTGACCTGGGTGGAGATGGGAGTGTAGGGGGTGGGGTGCCGGAAGAATGAGCTTTGTGAAAGCACGATGTTGGAGATGGTTAGTGTGCATATCAAAGGCACGCACAAAGGACAGTCATTTACTGTATCCAAGAATTGGCGATTCCTGGGAAGGGCAGCCTGCCCTGTCCAGCAAGACCCCACATATCAAAGCATCAGAAACACATGGTTAATGACCTGGGGTACCACCCTGGGCTACAAGTGGAATAGCAGCCACAAAGGAGCCGCTAGAAAAAAGATGAACTTCAAATGAATTCAGCCATTTTTTTCAGAGATGACTGAGCTTTCTCTCAATCTCTACAACCACCACCAGTTTTTCTTGAGCAGTTTTCTCATGGGAACTGATCTACTTTTGATTGATTGACTTTAGATTTCTCCAGACATTCGACCATCGTGTAGTAGCACATGTTACTGTGAAGTGCTGCCAAGGTTTTGATGCATAAACATGATGTTTTCATACACTTTGAGAAGCTTCTTTCTATTTCTTTGCAGTAAGTTCCCACTTCGTTGATTGTCTGCAAAGTTGCATCTCATGCTCTTCATGTAGTTCATTGTAATTCAGGCATGTTGAGTTTCAGATGGAGCTTTTTGCGTCTCTCTCTACCTGTGCGTTTTCACATGGTAGAGATGCCTGCTCTGGTTGGAGACTTTTGATTTGAACTGCAGGTGCTTTGTGTGTTTGATTATCTTCACACAACTTCTTAAGTACTCTGTTTTTCCCTTTCAGGATTTTTAAAGGGAACATTTCAATTAATAGCAGTGTTGAGTTTCTTCAAAATGACGTCTGATCATCTTGGTCACCATTTTCCGACTTACTTTTTTTGTCTGATGCTAAATTCCTGTCATTCGTGTTCTCTCTAAAGAGAACAGGTGAGTCTATCATCTCCAGAAGTTGTAACCGGTCCCCTGATCACTGCCCTATTCCCTCTGTGTGTTGATATCTGCAAACACTTTTTTCAGTTCCTCCAGCTCCTCTACTTTTTCCTTTCTTTTAGCATCTTTTTGGCAAGCAGCTTAGGCTTTCCAGAAGCTCACCATTTTCATCAAAACTATAGCTATTTCTGTCTTAAGGTTTTCTGCATTCTTCTAAGATGTCTTTAAGATGTTTTTGGTCTCAGTCACTTGGGACTGTAAGGATTTCGATTCCTCTTTGAGTGACCACTTCTGTCCTTCCAGACGAGCCATCATTACTCCTTGAGATGAAAATGTTAGGGGACTCAACTTTTCTGTTCTCAGTCAAAGAGGTCTGCCATGTTCCCCAGTGAAAATGTGGACCTGTTTGCATCTTTACGAAGTGCTGACAGACACAGAGTCTATAATGTCAGAGAACTGGCTCCCACTGCAGCAGACTTGAGGGCGTTGAAGGCTTCTGTAATGCACTTAATCTGCTTACCGACTCGGCATATTGTTCAACTTGGGCAGAAAATCTTTGGGTCAGCTCATTTTTCTACAGAGTATCTTGGCTTTTTACTGTAAGAACAGTTAAAGCGGCACCTGCCAGCATTTCTAGGGGAAACTCAGATACACCTGGCTTCCTGTGCCCACAGTTCAGACAGCTTCTCCAGCACTGCACAGCCACCCCAGGCCCTGTGGCAAAGACACTTATGTGGTTGCCGTCAGGCCCTCCCTGGCTTCAAAGGGCATTGGGGCTCTGCCCTGGCCACTAGCTTCAGGGCTACAGCTGCCTGCCAGGACCCCGTGAATGTCCTGCCTCTCAACCAAACAAGTGCCTGGCAACCAGGACAGACGGGGCTGACAGATGGGTACCAGGTTTAATAAACTTTGCTCTCATCACCACACAAGTAGAAAGGGTTATAATTTGTATGGTACATTGTGGGAGGATAATTATATTTAAGTGCCTGGTACATCAGTGGGTCTCAATAAATGTTACTTCTGCTAAGTTTGGCTGTTTTTCATGGGTGTTTGGAGGGGAGGAGAGCAGGAAGGAAGATCAGTGTAGGAAGACCCACTTTACTCTTTGTAAATGGGCCCCTGAATCAGGTTTCAGGGGCCACAGAACTATATTAATACTTAGAAGAATGTGTACAGGTTTGCTGCTCTGAATGAGGTAGGTATTTTGTGTTTTAAGGAGCCATTCTCTCCAAGTAGCTGCCATGATTATTGAAACCCCTTCATTGCACAAAAGAAGGAAGGAAGGAAGCCCAGGTAAAGATGGAGTGTTCAGGCCACGTGGGTGCCCAGGGCTCTCAGGCCCCAGACCACAGCCTGCACAGCTCTGGGGGCTGCAGAGGCACAGGGAGGGGGACAGGTACTCCTCTGTATCATTAGACACTGGTGCTCCTGCCTCATTTCTCTCTGAGGACTCCAGGTGCCTCTGACCAGTTGCTGTGGGATTCTTGCAGAGTTATCCCATTGCTTGAGTGGGTTGGTGTTACCCTGGGTGGAGGCCAGAATGGGACAGCTGGCTTCCTTTCCTACTTTGTGCTTTGCCCCTTACACTGTCACACAGGAATGTCCTTTAGGTATCTTGAGAGGCATCTCATCCAACCCGTTTTATTGATGAAGAGATTGAGGTCTGGAGGTGGAATTGACTTTTCAGCATGTGTGTGGGTTCCTGACAGTCTCTGGGAGTGCAGTCCCATCTTCTCTCCAGAGTGACTCAAGGGCAGTAGTTGATCCTTAAACCACCAGCATCAGAGGCCCCTGGAGTGGGTTGGTTCCTGCCATGTTAGAACTGGGAGGGGTGGGAATGTGTTTTCACTAAGCACACAGTGATTGATGCTTAGGTTCACTAGGGTTTTTTAGCCACTGCTTTGAGGGCACCCCACTTCACCTCTTTCTTTCCAGAAAGGGAGAACTGGACCTTGCAAAGAAAATGGCAGCCCTGCCCCACTCATGGCTTTGTGCTTTGCAGGTTGAGGACCACTCCTGAGCCCAGACAGGTGCTCTGTGTTTGATCTTCCCCTACCTCTTTCCAGCCAGTGTTCATCCTTGGAAGCTTCCGTCTGGGAGGTTAGAGGACCCAGTGAGTGGGGAGGAGAGGCCACACATGCGCCGGGAATTCACAGAGGTTGACAAAAGTACATTTCTAGAATATTAGAGCTGGAGGGAGCCTAAGGTCTTCTCTCTGATGCCTTGGTTTCTGGACCAGCATCACCTGAAAGCCCGTTAGAAATGCAGAATCTCGGGTCTGCTGCAGGAAAGCTGAATCAGAACCCACATTTTAATAAGTTACTGGGTGATTTATGAACATACTGTAGTTTGAGAAGCACTCATCTAGCTTATCCAAGCTCCATCCCTCCCCCCTGTATTATAGGTGGGTAAACTGAGGCCAAAAGAGGCTGTGTGACTTGCCCCAGGTCACAGAGTGGTACTTGAGTCTGGTCTCTTTCTCTTTTTTAAACATTTTTATTGGGATGAATCACATGCCATACAATCCATTATTTAAAAGTATACAGTTCATGTCTAGCCCCATACACAAAGGTAAACTCAAGGTGGATCAAAGACTTGAATGTAAGTCATGAAACCATAAAACTCTTAGAAAAAAACATAGGCAAAAATCTCTTGGACATAAACATGAGCAACTTCTTCATGAACATATCTCCCCGGGCAAGGGAAACAAAAGCAAAAATGAACAAGTGGGACTATATCAAGCTGAAAAGCTTCTGTACAGCAAAGGACACCATCAGTAGAACAAAAAGACATCCTACAGTATGGGAGAATATATTCATAAAAAACGTATCTGATAAAGGGTTGACATCCAAAATATATAAAGAACTCATGCACCTTAACAAACAGAAAGCAAATAATCCAATTAAGAAATGGGCAGAGGACATGAATAGACACTTCTCCAAAGAAGAAATTCAGATGGCCAACAGGCACATGAAAAGATGCTCCACATCGCTAATCATCAGAGAAATGCAGATTAAAACCACAATGAGATATCACCTCACACCAGTGAGGATGGCCAACATCCAAAACACAAACAGCAACAAATGTTGGCGAGGATGTGGAGAAAAGGGAACCCTCCTACACTGCTGGTTGGACTGCAAATTAGTTCAACCATTGTGGAAAGCAGTATGGAGGTTCCTCAAAAAACTCAAAATAGAAATACCATTTGACCCAGGAATTCCACTCCTAGGAATTTACCCTAAGAACGCAGCAGCCCAATTTGAAAAGGACAGATGCACCCCTATGTTTATTGCAGCACTATTTACAATAGCCAAGAAATGGAAGCAACCTAAGTGTCCATCAGTAGATGAATGGATAAAGAAGATGTGGTACATATACACAATGGAATATTATTCAGCCATAAGAAGAAAACAAATCCTACCATTTGCAACAACATGGATGGAGCTAGAGGGTATTATGCTCAGTGAAATAAGCCAAGCCGAAAAAGACAAGTATCAAATGATTTCACTCATATGTGGAGTATAAGAACAAAGAAAAAATACTGAAGGAACAAAACAGCAGCAGACTCACAGAACCCAAGAACGGACTAATAGTTACCAAAGGGAAAGGGACTGGGGAAAATGGGCGGGAAGGGAGGGATAAGAGGGAAAAAGGGGCATTACGATTAGCAGATGTAATGTTGGGGGGGCACGGGGAGGGCAGTACAACTCAGAGAAGACAAGTAGTGATTCAGTAACATCTCACTACGCTGATGGACAGTGACTGTAATGGGGTTGGTGGGGGGGACCTGATGAAGGGGTAGTTTAATAATCGTAATATTGCACATGTAATTGTAAATTAATGATAATAAAATAAATTATATTAAAAAAAAAGTATACAGTTCATGGTTTTTAGTATATTCGGCTAAACATACTAAACCATCACCACTACTAAGTTTAGAACATTTTAGTCCATCCTGAAGGAAAGTGTCCATACCCATTAGCCAGCAGCTGATCTCCAGTCAGAACATTTCTTTTTCATGGCCTAATAGTACTCCTCTGGAGGCATCTCATTTTTTAACATTGTTTAGTTGGTGGGTATTTGGGTGGCTTCCACTTCTGACTGTTATGCATCTGCTGCTGTGAACATTCATGTACAGATTTTTACATGGACCTGTATTTTTATTTATCTTGTGTGTATATAGGAGTGGTGTTCTGGGTCATGTGGTGACTCTGTTAACTTTTTGTGATGCTGCTGGACTGTTCTCCAAAGCAGCTGCACCGTTTGATACTGTACCAGCAATACAGGAGGGTTCCAGTTTCTCCACACACAGGACTTGTTCTTGTCCACCTTTCTGATGGGGTGAGGATGGGGTGCCGGGGGCTTCTCCTGGTGGCACTGTTGGCCATCTGCTGGCATGTCACAGAGCAAGGACCTCAAGGGCTTCAGCTAGGCTTCAGGAGCAAACTGAAGCCAGAGACTCAACCAGTGAAGGGTCCGTCTGTCCTCTCCTCCTTTTGGGATCTGCCTTATGCGCTCTCTGCCCACAACTTCCCTGCCTCGATGGCCAGAGGGCAGACAGCAAGGCCACCCAAAGCTTCTAAAAATACAGGTCCTCAGCCCAGCCATGTGGAGGGGTGGTGCTCTAACCCTTGCCTCCCGATCATGCCTTCCCAGGGAAGAGCCCCTGGCTAAGCTTGGTCACATGTTCACCTAGACTGGAAGTGTCCTGAGAACCGAGCCCTGTGTAAGCATGGCTGCCCCCAGCCTCTCCCTTTCTCCATCCTATAAGCAAAGTCTGTGTGAGGAGCAGTTCCCTGAGATGGTCTCTAGGGCCTGTTCTTCTGGAAGGCTTTGGTTGTTTTAGGTCTGCACTGACAAATCCTGTTTATCCTGACAGTGACTGCCCCAGAAAGCCCTTCACCTTACCAGACATTGAGAAAACAGGGTAGCCTGGGGCCTAAGGGTGACCACGAGGGCTGGTTCCCACTTCAAGATCTTGGCTGATGAAGGGCACACGAATGCCTTCAGTCCCAGGACTCTGGGACCCTGGGACCCTGGGACCCTGGGACACTGCAGGGCAGGGCAGGGCAGGGCTTCGAGGGGCGCTAGCCGAGTGAGTCACAGCTCTGACCTTATCTTAGAGATTTGGTTTTCTACTCTTTACTGTCCTTTGTCCTACTGACTTTACCTGTTTATGGCCCTACCACCTGTGTAGGAGGATACCTGTTTCTCCACATCCTTGCCTGGACTTTATGTTGTCAACCTTCTGAATCTTTTCTAATATGCACACAGAAAATAATTTCCTCGTTTTAATTCACGTTTACTTAGTTTCTAATAATTTATGAGTGAAACTAAGCATTTTCTCGTATGTTTATAAGCCCTTTACCTTCCTTTTACTAAAGAATGGCAATTTTATATCAATTGCCCATTTTCCTGTTGCCCTTTTGCCTGTTGATCTGCAAGAACCACTGTATTAGGTTGAATCATATGCAGTTACCATTTTGTAAATCAAAATGGGTTGACAATTGCTGTGTCATTGTTCATTTTAATAGATGAAGGATTCCTTTCAGCAGTGTGGCTGGATATAAGTTCAAAATAAATGAGCAAAAATTAGTGAATTTCCTATAAAAGAGCAATAACCAAGTATAAAATAAAATATGCAAAAGAGGTATCATTCTTAGTATTGAGAGCATATCAAACAATTTTTAAAAATGCTTATCAAGTGTACAGAAGTCCAGAGGCCCCTGATTCAGAACAAGGCAGCTGTGCTTATGAACATGCTGATTCCTGGGTCCCACCTACGTTGACTATCCACAGTTGTCGGTGGGGCTTGGGAATCTAGGGCTTTTGGGGAGGGAGAAGAGAATACTTTCAGATTTAAAGCAAAGTGTCACAAATAGTCCTGAAGAATTCCTGTATACCTTTGATCCAGCTTCCCCTAATGTTAACTAACATCTTAGAACCATGGTACAGTTATTGAAACAGGCCATTACATTGGTATGACCTCTGCCACAGTCTGTATTTGAATTTTACCAGTTCCTCCACTGCTGTGCTTTTCTGTTCCAGATTCTTTTTCTGTTGCATGGCATTTTGCTGTCCTGTTTGTTTACTCTCCAATCTGTGACAGTCCCTTATCTGACCCTTCCTTCCATGACCTTCAGACTTAAAGAGCACTGACAGCGTAGGTATTTTGTAGAATGCCCCTCAGTTTGGGTTTGTGTGAGATTTTCTAATTAGATTGATTGAAGTAATGCTTTTTGGGCAAGAAGGCCATAGGGGTGATGTGCTCTGCTTCGTGCAGGGGCTTGTGATGGTGGCTTGTCTTACTGCTGGTGGTGGTAACTTCGGCGATGGAGTCACGTTGGCCAGATTTCTCTGCTGTGAAGTCACTGTTTTCCCCTTTGTGATTAATGCTGGTCTTGGGATTCTTAGAGAGCACACTGACGCTTGATCATCCTCGAAAGTTTGCCCCAGCCTTGGTAGATCTTGTCTGTGCCTGTTTTTACTGGACTGTTTGTCTAATGGTGATTTTCTATTTACTTCCCTTTTCTTTCTGCATTTAATAATTGAAATGCTGCCGTAAGGAACAGCTTTCTCTTCTCACTGTTACGCATTCAGTTACTCATTATGTCAGTGTGGACTCATGTATATTTATTTTATTCTGTGTGTTAAAATTTGATACTGTTCTATTTTCTTGCCCAAATTGTTGGGGCTGTGGCCATTGGGAGCTCCTTCACATTGGCTTCTGTGTTCCTTTGACATGCCTCCAGCCCTCTTTTTGTGCATTTCCTCACTTTAGTGCTATCAAATGCATAAGCAAGATGACCATGTGGGTTTCCCTGCCCTAGCCCTGGAAACATCCCTTCTCTAAGGAGTCTTCAGGACGTGTAGACTTAGATCTGTATGTACACACACACTGTTTGCCAGGCACAGTGCCTAGTCCTTGACACTGGTAAGTGGCTGTGAGGAGGTCTAGTGCCCTGCCCAAGGTCACACAGGTGACAGGCCCTCAGGACCAGGACTTGGGTCTGTTGATGGCAGAGCTTTTTTGCTGAGCCCTGCCTTGTGTGCCGACACACCTGCGTGATACTACACATATGCAGGTAACAAGAGAGGCAACTTGTTGTGTACTGGACACAACGTGTGCGTGTTAAGCTTTCTCCATCTGCCTCTGTTACAGAGCTCTTGGCATCCAGCCCTCCTTTCTCTGAAGGTAATGATGGCCTTCATTATGTTTACTGTGGCATTAATTACCCAAAGCAGTAACTGTTGGGAAATAAACAACCTTTATATCTTGGCCAGCCCAGGCAATTGCCTCCTGTTCTTGGGAACAGTGTGATGTGGGCAGGAGGCCCTGCATGGGTTCTACTCACAGGGCAGAGCCACTCTGCAGGTGCCCTCACTGGGCATGGCCCGGGAGGCCAGCAGGGGTCGGCCTGCTCTGCTCACGGCAGGGCCTTGGCCTCAGCAGCAGTTTCCCCCAGCTGCTCCCCCAGACAGTCAGGAGAAAAGTCAGGTAGCCCTGGTGTAGTCTCCCTGGGACGTGCTGCAGCTTAGCTGTCTCCTGGCTGTGGGCCCTTGGGTGGCCTTGGGTTGTGGGGTGCTCAGTGTGCAGAGCTGTTGTGACCGGAGGAGAGCTAACTGCGTGGCTGTGCCAGGATGAGGGAGGTTAACGTGGCTGGTTTGGAAGTGGATGGCGCTTGTTGTGTGCCAGGCTGGATGTGCATCATCGTGTAGTCCTCTTGGCCATTCTGCAAAGAACATTTTGCAAATGTAGAGGGTGAGATGCAGAGAGGGTTCAAGAACTTAGAGGTTGTGGGAGGTGTACCAAACCCCAGTGTGACAGACCTTACCCCACCTCCACTCACCTCGTCCTGGGCCAGGCCACAGGCTGCTGTGTGTCTGCTGCTGACTCGGAGGGTTGCCTTGGGCACAGTGCCTCTCTGGCCTTGGCATCGTCACCTCCAGGACAGGCATAGCCAGTCGCACTGTGGATCTTGGCGGTCTCCCGGAGAGACACCGGCTGCGAGGATCTCCTTGGCTCTGACCTTGTCTGTGTTTGCTGTACCTTTATTGGATGAAGACATTTTCCCAAATGCCCGCCTGTCTGATTGGCTTTGGAGTACCAGCCTGGTGCTGGAAATAGAAATACCGATCATTGTCACTGTGGACATCCGTTACATGCTTGGGTAAGAGGTACTCCCCCTTCTTTGCTTTGTCTTTTTTTCAAATTCACATGTAATCCTCACTTAAAAAATTAATGTTGAAAATGTATATAATTTAATGGGGAGGATTCCTCCTTTATCCACTGTTAGATGCATATATTAGACTCACAAATAGAGGGGTATGTGTATAATATTATGAAAGTGTATTCACATTGAGTGTATATTATTCAGCTTAGTTGATGGGGTAGTTGGGTCATAGGCTGTGTGTATTTTTGGTACCACACGCCGAGTAGGCTGTGATGGTAATACTCCCACCTCCAGCATGTGTGAGGGCCCACTGCCCCATATTTTGTCCTTGTGGGATATTAGTAATCTGTTAAATTTTGCCAATATGATAGATGAAAGTGGCACTGCCTTATTTCCATTTGGCATCTCTTTGACCATTAGTGAAGTTGAACCTCTTTTCACGATCTTCTTGGTTTGGCTAACTAGTTCCAGCGATGTTACTTACTTTAGACAATTTAGCATCAAATTCTGCACTATTAATTAAAAACCTGTCACATAGTAGTGCTGTACAAGGGGCTGGTGGTGGTGTGCATGTACAAATCTCGTTCAGGTGAACAGGTGGTGGGCCTGTCCTGTAGAGCTAGTGGGGGAAACTTAGCTGTCAATGCAAAAAAGCCAAGGGGCAGAGTTATAAAGGACTGGGTGAGGTCAGCAGGAAGAGGGAACATTGCATAGAAATCCAAATTCAGTGCCCATAAATAAAGATTCATTGGAACACAGCCCTGCCCATTCATTCAGATTGTCTGCAGCAGCTTCCTTGTTATAGTGGCAGAGTTGAAGTTATGACAGATCTTATGGCCCATGAGGCTGAAAATAGTGACTGTCTGGCCCTTTATGGAGAATGTTTGCTGATACCTGGGCTAGAAGACCATAGATCCTGTGGTTTGCATGAGGGAAGAGGGAGGAAATAAAGGTTTGTTGAGACCTGCCTGGGCCAGGAACAGTGTAGTGTGGATGTGTGTTCCTTGGGAAGGAAATTTTCTCTTCTGTCCCCTGGGCTTCTTGTCATTCTTCCTTATTTCTGCTGCGCTGCTCTGAGTGTGGTATAGAGGTGAGGGAGGGGCAGGTGATGGAGGCTAGGCAGAGTTCTAAGGCTAGGAGGAGGGACAGTTCCAACTGTTGGAATGGCTGCTGAGCCTCTGGGCAGGGTCCAAGCCATTCTTTCAGCTGGTGCCTCGGGCTGCCTACTGCGCCTGCCACAGTCCCTCTGAGGAGCAGAGGGCCACCCCCTACCCCCCACCCCAAGAGCTAGTTTACATCTCCAAGTGCTCACCCTCAGGCTCCTTCCTTGCTAGCCTTGAAAAGGCCTTGAAGAACTCCAAAGCAGAGGGTGGGGCTGGGGACTTTGGAGGGCGTCGCCTTGAAGACTTTGGAGAGGCTGTGGAAAGGCCACACCGCCAGGGCCCTGGGCGCCACCTGCCAGTGCTATCACTGCAGGGAGGTTGTGCTGTGCGGCCGTAGGCCTCCCGCATGCTTTCTGCTGGGTGTGCCTTCAGTCCTCCAGCAGCCTCTACATTAAGTACCAGCGTCCTCCACATTTTGGGGCTACAGAAACTGAGGCTCACAAGTTAAGTCTCAGTCCAAACATGAGTCCAGGCTACAAACTTGGGTTTTCTAACCAGGTTCCCAAAGTAGTTTTAGGGGTATGTAGATAAAACCTTGATAACTGCATATTTATGTAACTTATAATTACCATTTATGTCATATGCTTATGATTTTCTATATGCAGGTTGATATATATACTTTTAAAAAGTAAGTTTAAGAAGTGAGTTGTTTAAATGGGCTTCTCACATTGCAGGGGGTTTTTAGCTTCAGTGGCAGAATTGTGGGGTGAATGCTGTCCTTGCCAGTGCCTTGGAAAGCCCCTCGCCTGTCCTGTCACCAGTACAAAGCGGGTGGCTGGGGGCTGGACAGCGACTGCCCAGTGAGGAGCCCAAGGCCCCGTCCCTCAAAGCTGGGCTGGAGGCTCAGAAACATACAGCCATAATGAAATGCAAATGACAACAACTCTAGATGTTTTTCTTCCATTCAGTTCTTTTATGTGTGTGAGAGAAAATATTTTAATTTCAGATTATTGGATACTCCCGAGAACAGAGAACAAATACTCATGTGCCCAGCACAGTCTGTTCAACCTTGCTAAATTTGCTTCTGCCTTCACCTCTTTCTGACCCTGTTGCCCTTCCGCACCAGCCCCGGGTGCAAAGCCCCTCGTGAAACTGGTGTCACTTTGGGTCCCCATGCACATCTTAGATTTTTATTCTTTGAAGATTTAACTATAAAAATGTATTGCTTTGTGTGTCTTTGACTTTATATTAAAGTAGTTTCACATATGTCACCATGTACCTTTTTTGTCTAATACTATGTTTCTGATGTTTTTCCATGTAGCTAACTGTCTCATGGTATGAGGTAGAGATTTATTTTTCCATATGAGTAACCAGTTATCCTTCACTGTTGAAAAGTCCTTTTTCTCACTATCATAGATCAAGTTTCCAAGTATTTAAAAGTCTGTTTCTCGGTTATTTTTTTTTATAATTTATTTTGGTATCATTAATCTACAATTACATGTGCAATATTATGGTTATTAAACTACCCCTTCATCAGGTGCCCCCCAACCCACCCCATTACAGTCACTGTCCATCAGCATTATGAGATGCTATAGAATCACTACTTGTCTTCTCTGAGTTGTACAGCCCTCCCCGTGCCCCCCCCAACATTACGTCTTCTAATCATAATGCCCCTTTTTCCCTCTTATCCCTCCCTTCCCACCCATCCTCCCCAGTCCCTTTCCCTTTGGTAACTATTAGTCCTTTCTTGGGTTCTGTGAGTCTGCTGCTGTTTTGTTCCTTCAGTTTTTTTTCCTTGTTCTTATACTCCACAGATGAGTGAAATCATTTGATACTTGTCTTTTTCGGCTTGGTTTATTTCACTGAGGATAATACCCTCTAGCTCCATCCATGTTGTTGCAAATGGGAGGATTTGTTTTCTTCTTATGGCTGAATGATATTCCATTGTGTATATGTACCACATCTTCTTTATCCATTCATCTACTGATGGACACTTAGGTTGCTTCCATTTCTTGGCTATTGTAAATAGTGCTGTGATAAACATAGGGGTGCATCTGTCTTTTTCAAATTGGGCTGCTGCAGTCTTAGGGTAAATTTCTAGGAGTGGGATTCCTGGGTCAAATGGTATTTCTATTTTGAGTTTTTTGAGGAACCTCCATACTGCTTTCCACAATGGTTGAATTAATTTACAATCCCACTAGCAGTGTAGGAGGGTTCCCTTTTCTCCACATCCTCGCCAACATTTGTTGTTGTTTATGTTTTGGATGTTGGCCATCCTCACTGGTGTGAGGTGATATCTCATTGTGGTTTTAACCTGCATTTCTCTGATGATTAGCGATGTGGAGCATCTTTTCATATACCTGTTGGCCATCTGAATTTCTTCTTTAGAGAAGTGTCTATTCATGTCCTCTGCCCATTTCTTAATTGGATTATTTGCTTTTTGTTTGTTAAGCTGCATGAGTTCTTTGTATATTTTGGATGTCAACCCTTTATCAGATACGTCATTTATGAATATATTCTCCCATACTGTAGGATGTCTTTTTGTTCTACTGATGGTGTCCTTTGCTGTACAGAGAAGCTTTTCAGCTTGATATAGTCCCACTTGTTCATTTTTGCTTTTGTTTCCCTTGCCCGGGGAGATATGTTCATGAACAAGTCGCTCATGTTTATGTCCAAGAGATTTTTGTCTATGTTTTTTTCTAAGAGTTTTATGGTTTCATGACTTACATTCAGGTCTTTGATCCACCTTGAGTTTACTTTTGTGTATGGGGCTAGACAGTAGTCCAGTCTCATCCTCTTACATGTAGCTATCCAGTTTTGCCAGCACCAGCTGCTAAAGAGGCTGTCGTCTCCCCATTGTATATCCAAGGCTCCTTTATCAAATATTAATTAACTGTATATGTTTGGGTTAATGTTTGGATTTTCTATTCTGTTCCACTGGTCTGTGGGTCTGTTTTTGTGCTAATACCAAATTGTCTTGATTACTGTGGCTTTGTAGTAGAGCTTGAAGTCAGGGAGCATAATTCCCCCTGTTTTATTCCTCCTTCTCAGGGTTGCTTTGGCTATTCGGTGTCTTTTGTGGTTCCATATGAATTTTAGAATTATTTGTTCCAGTTCACTGAAGAAAGCTGTTGGTAGTTTGATAGGGACTGCATTGAATCTGTCGATGGCTTTAGGTAGTATAGCCATTTTGACAATATTTATTCTTCCTAGCCAAGAGCATGGGATGCATTTCCATTTGTTAGTGTCCTCTTTAATTTCTCTTAGGAGTGTCTTGTAGTTTTCAGAGTACATGTCTTTCACTTCCTTCGTTAGGTTTATTCCTAGGTATTTTATTCTTTTTGATGCAATTGTGAATGGAATTGTTTTTCTGATTTCTCTTTCTGTTAGTTCATCATTAGTGTATAGGAAAGCAACAGATTTCTGTGTGTTAATTTTGTATCCTGCAACTTTGCTGAATTCAGATATTAGTTCTAGTAGTTTTGGAATGGAATCTTTAGGGTTTTTTATGTAGAGTATCATGTCATCTGCAAATAGTGACAATTTGACTTCTTCTTTACCAATCTGGATGCCTTGTATGTCTTTGTTTTGTCTGATTGCTGTGGCTAGGACCTCCAGTACTATGTTGAATAACAGTGGAGAGAGTGGGCATCCTGTCTTGTTCCCGATCTTAGATGAAAAGCTTTCAGCGTCTCGCCATTAAGTATGATGTTAGCTGTGGGTTTGTCATATATAGCCTTTATGATGTTGAGGTACTTGCCGTCTATACCCATTTTGTTGAGAGTTTTAATCAGGAATGGATGCTGAATTTTGTCAAATGCTTTTTCAGCATCTATGGAGATGATCATGTGGTTTTTGTTCTTCTTTTTGTTGATGTGGTGGATGATGTTGATGGATTTTCGAATGTTGTACCATCCTTGCATCCCTGGGATGAATCCCACTTGATCATGGTGTATGATCCTCTTGATGTATTTTTGAATTCGGTTTGCTAATATTTTGTTGAGTATTTTTGCATCTACGTTCATCAGGGATATTGGTCTGTAATTTTCTTTTTTGGTGAGGTCTTTGCCCGGTTTTGGTATTAGAGTGATGCTGGCTTCATAGAATGAGTTTGGAAGTATTCCCTCCTCTTCTATTTTTTGGAAAACTTTAAGGAGAATCGGTGTTATTTCTTCTCTATAAGTCTGGTAGAATTCAGAGGTGAATCCATCAGGCCCAGGGGTTTTATTCTTGGGTAGTTTTTTGATTACCAATTCGATTTCGTCACTGGTGATTGGTCTGTTTAGTTTTTCTGTTTCTTGCTTCGTCAGTCTTGGAAGGTTGTATTTTTCTAAGAAGCTGTCCATATCCTCTATGTTTTCCAGCTTGTTAGCATATAGATTCTCATAATATTCTCTTATGATTCTTTGTATTTCTGTGGGGTCCGTCGTGATTTTTCCTTTCTCATTTCTGATTGTGTTTATGTGTGTAGATTCTCTTTTTCTCTTAATGAGTCTGGCTAGGGGTTTATCTATTTTGTTTATTTTTTCAAAGAACCAGCTCTTGGTTTTATTGATTTTTTCTATTGTTTTATTCTTCTCAATTTTATTTATTTCTTCTCTAATCTTTATTATGTCCCTCCTTCTGGTGACTTTGGCCTCATTTGTTCTTCTTTTTCCAATTTCAGTAATTGTGTCTTTAGACTATTCATTTGGGAATGTTCTTCCTTTTTTAAATAGGCCTGGATTGCAATATACTTTCCTCTTAGAACTGCCTTTGCTGCATCCCACAGAAATTGTGGCTTTGTGTTGTTGTTGTTATTAGTCTCCATATATTCTTTGATTTCTGTTTTGATTTGGTTGTTAACCCATTGATTAATTAGAAGAGTGTTGTTAAGTCTCCATGTATTTGTGAGCCTTTTTGATTTCTTTCTAAAATTTATTTCTAGTTTTATACCTTGGTGATCTGAGAAGTTGGTTGGTAGGATTTCAATATTTTTGAAATTACTGAAGTTCTTTTTGTGGCCTAGTATGTGGTCTATTCTGGAAAATGTTCCATGTGCACTTGAGAAGAATGTGTATCCTGTTGCTTTTGGGTGTAGAGTCCTGTAGATGTCTGTTAGGTCCATCTGTTCTAGTGTGTTGTTCAGTGCCTCTGTGTCTTTACTTATTTTCTGTCTGGTTGATCTGTCCTCTGGAGTGAGTGGTGTGTTGAAGTCTCCTAAGATGAATGCATTGCTGTCTATTTCCTCCTTTAATTCTGTTAGTATTTGTCTCACATATGCTGGCGCTCCTGTGTTGGGTGCATATATATTTATAATGGTTATATCTTCTTGTTGGACTGACCCCTTTATCATTATGTAATGTCCTTCTTTATCTTTTGCTACTTTCTTCGTTTGGAAGTCTATTTTGTCTGATACAAGTACTGTAACACCTGCTTTTTTCTCTTTGTGGTTTGCATGAAATATCTTTTTCCATCCCTTCACTTTTAGTCTGTGTATATCTTTGGATTTGAGGTGAGTTCCTTGTAGGCAGCATATAGATGGGTCTTGCTTTTTTATCCATTCTGTTACTCTGTGTCTTTTGATTGGTGCATTCAGTCCATTTACATTTAGGGTGATTATTGATAGGTATGTACTTATTGCCATTGCTGGCTTTAGATTCGTGGTTACCAAGGGTTCAAGGGTTGCTTCTTTACTATCTAACAATCTAAGTTAACTTTCTTGTTAAGTTATTGTAAACACAGTCTGATGTTTCTTTCTTTCTCTCCCTTCTTATTCCTCCTCCTCCATTCTTTCTATAATAGGTGTTTTATTCTTTGCCTTTAGTTAGTATTTGGATGGTCTGCTTTCTTTGCTATGATTTTATTTTCTCTGGTGACATCTTTTTAGCCTTAGGTGTGCCTCCATCTAGAGCAGTCCATTTAAGATATCCTGTAGTGGTGGTTTATGAGAGGCAAACTCTCTCAACTTTCGTTTGTCTGGAAATTGTTTAATCCCTCCATCATATTTAAATGATAATCGTGCTGGATACAATATTCTTGGTTCGAGGACCTTCTGTTTCATTACGTTAAATATATCATGCCATTCTCTTCTGGCCTGTAAGGTTTCTGTTGAGAAGTCTGATGACAGTCTGATGGGTTCTCCTTTGTAGGTGATCTTTTTTCTCTCTCTAGCTGCCTTTAATACCCTGTCTTTATCTTTGATCTTTGCCATCTTAATTATTATGTGTCTTGGTGTTGTCTTCCTTGGGTCCCTTGTGTTGGGAGATCTATGAGCTTCGGTGGACTGCGAGACTACTTCCTTCCCCAGCGAGGGAAAGTTTTCAGCAATTATTTCTTCAAAGACACTTTCTATCCCTTTTTCTCTCTCTTCTTCCTCTGATACTCCTATAATGCGAATATTGTTCCGTTTGGATTGGTCACACAGTTCTCTTAATATTCTTTCATTCCTAGAAATCCTTTTATCTCTCTCTGCCTCAGCTGCTCTGTACTCCTGTTCTCTGTTTTCTATTCCATTAACAGTCTCTCGCATCTCATCCATTCTGCTGTTAAGCCCGTCGATCGCTTGTCTGATTTCTGTATTGTCTTTCCTCAGTTCCCTCACTTCCTCCCTCAGCTCTTGCACATTTCTCTGTAGGTCCATCAGCATGGTTATGACTTTTATTCTAAGTTCTTTTTCAGGGAGTCTGTGCATTTCCATCCCTTCAGACTCCCTCTCTGGGGTTGTCTGGTTGATTTTGGTCTGAACCATATTCCTCTGTCTTTTCATGGCTGTATAATTGGTCACTGATAGTTGCCACGTATGTCAGCTGGGCTCTTTAGGACCGCCTCTTGGGGTGCCGAGTCCTCTCGGGTGTAGCTGCACGCTGTGCGCTTTCCTGTGTATTCTCGTCTCTCTTTTAGGAATAGATGTATTTTCTGTGTTTTCATAGATAAATATAGTGTTGGGAGGAGATTTCTGCCGCCCTGCTCACACCGCCATCTTCCCGGAAGTCTGCAATGCTTATTTATTTATTTGTTGATTCAATAAATATTCATTGCACCCCTTCATTATTCTAGGCACTCTACAAAGTGATGAAGTGATGAAGAAGACAGCTATAATTCTTGCTTTCAAAGCACTTTTATTTTGGTGGAGATTCAAAGGCATTAAATAGCATGGAATCATAGTCTGTAAGCTCCATGATGCCTGGAATTTTGTTTTTGTTGTTGTTGTTAATTGCTGTACCTAGAATAAAATAACCACTCCACAAGTATTTGTTGAATTATTAAATGGAAGAAAAATGAGTGTAATTTAAGGCCCTATGGAATTATATAACAGAGGTTTAACTTAGTGTGGGGTCAAGGAGTTTCTTCTGTTCAAGGAAAAAAGTAATACCATAATAATTAACCTTGCAGAAAAAAAAAACAACTGAGGTTAGTAACCAGAGGTAAGCCTAGACTAGTAACAGAAAAAAGCAGTTCATAGTCATCCCAGATGACCTAAAGTTATCTTGCTGGTCCAACAGCAAGTTGGTGCAACACACTTGATCAAGTGGATAGAAAGGAATGGAACGAGCAGCTTTCAAGCCTATGGAGAAGATCATGATTATAGAGACTCAAGCGTCTACAATAATGCTTGATTAGAGGCTTGTCCCCAGGTCCCAACTAAAGATACACTGATAAATGATAATGGAGACTTTCACCCCAATACATTTTCAAACCTTACTAATTGCTTCCTTAACTTTATTCTCTCCCCACTTTAATCCATCCTACTTATGCATGCAAAAACCTCTTCACTGGGTCTTGTAGCAAGGAAACATGTGGGAGAAATTATTCAAAGCACAGTAAGTGATGATAACCCCAAGTCCCCAATTCTTTTCTTTTGCAAGGGGGTATGGTGACCCATATTAATCATGGCTAGATTCCTATAATGAGTATTCCGAAACAAAAATGGTAATATATGAAGACTGGCTATTGCTAGCACCTCGCAATCACCTCCAGGAATAGAATGGGAAGGAGGGAGGAGTTATTAGGTCTATAATTTGGGGAATAAGATTGGCTTTTAGATTTTTGTTTGTCAGTCAATATTCAGTGTACAGATACGGGGTCCCTTTGTAGTGTTTCTAGAGGAAAAACACCTCCTTTCCTATTCTTAACAACTATCTTGATCATTCAAATTACTATTGTTTTGGTGAACACAAGTGCTCAAGAACCCAGTGCTTATGTTGATTTTATAAAATCTCTTGCAGGGAAGAAAAGAGCAGTCAACAGGAATTTTCTAAGAACTATCCTTTTGTAAACTGATACCTGGTTACCTCACCTCTCTTCCTTGACAATGCCAAAGAGTTAAAGGTTCATTTCCTGGAATTAAATAAAATAGCCAAAGATTCTGTTTAAAAGCAGGGGAAACTTGCCAGAACTTAAGGGTTTCAAATCCCTCTCCACCCAGTTACTTCTTGAAATTAAGTTTCAATTCGATTTTGTTTGGACTGCTCAAGTTTGCTCAGTCTTCATTAAAACCCAGAAGAAAACTGGTGGAACCACATATCAGTTGGAATGCAGCACAATCAAAAGTCAGGTTTTATTGACAGTTTGTACCAGTTCAGCTTTAATGACTAAATGTAGCCTTCTTAATTTTCTCTTGCATCAGCATTTAAACAGAGATCTGTAAAATCCTTATTACTGACTAGAGTAACATTATCTGCATTTATCCTCTGTTAACAGATATTACTTATGCTTATTTCAGGAGCCCTGCCAGAAATTACCTACTGTATGCTCAATTATCCACCTCCCCACAGCAACACATTATTTTAATATAAACTTTTCACTATAGTCAGCAACTATTGTGTATGTTCTTTAAATTGAGTTGTCATATCTTATTATAAAATATAAAAGGAAATGGCTGGGACTCTGAGGGTTAGGCAGACTCATTTTACTGTGGTTTGGCTTCTATTTGCAGCATATTTTTTTATCCAGCAAACCTTAACAAAACCATGTTAAAATAAAAGAATCTATGAAATAAACAAAATGGTTAAAATGAGAAATATGTACTGTATATCATTTGCGCTAAGCCATTTTAAAAAAATTAAATGCAGATTCTCTTTAGTGCTAACCTACTGTGCTATGCAAGAAATGTAAATATGTCCTTAATATGAAGATTAATATCTAGGTTAAATCACTTTCAGGTTTCCTGGCTGATAACAAATCTCATTTATATTCTGAATACCAAATGGGGTAGAGCCAAAAATGTTTGCAAGCTATGTTTTTAGTGTCTTCTTTTTTTTTAAGTTCAATATGAACATAGAGTGACAATCTTTAAAGGTCCTCATTGATTGTGGTTTATTATTCAATTATCTAAATGCTGAGCTCAAGAGTAAATGGGAATTCCTCATTACAATCTCACTATGAAATCAAGAACTGTAGACTAAATTGTCAAAATATCTCCCACAGTATCTTCTGAACGTCCTGATGTTATAATATTGGTTATCAAAATATCAGGCTAGATAATTAAAACAAGGATTTAAAATATAAGACCATTTCTAAGTCCTGAAAAAGTAATAAATTATAGTCTATTATCTGCTTTCCCACAATGTAGGTAATAGCCTGTTTTAAAGGAAGTTGAAAGAATGCTAATGAATTATTAATCAGGATGGTTCTTGTTCCCTTTTAAAAATGTTAACTTTCAGCATAATTCACACTCACAAATATGACTTCCATTGACCAACATGTAAATGTTTGATTACTTGAGACATTTAAATCTTTATTTCAATCCTTTCTACATTTGAAAAGACTGTTCTGTTGAGTCTTCCTCAACAATTAGGCTAAAAATCTTATGTTTCACAAGGAAATGCTGATGACAGTAATAATCACCCAAACTAACCACAGCACTTGTATTTGGTAGTATTGTCATTTATATAGTAAAAGCACTTTGGAAAGAACCAAATTCATGTACCAGCTAATGTTTGAGCCAGATAAATTGTTTTAAAAGTACCTAAATTAAAAAAAGAGAGGCCATTGGCAGAGAGTGAAGAAATCAAGTTATCATACCTTTGTTTACATTTTGAGAGTCAAAGTGTTCACAATATGATTTGTTTTGTTTTGTTTTGATGGTGTTCTAACTTGGAAAAAATGTTTTTTTTTTTTAATAAATGATACGGGGATGTTTGTTTATATATTTGTTGAAAGTTTGGTGAGTATTCTTCAATGTTTGCCAAGCCTTACATTCCTTTGTAACTCCAGGGAGAGGAAACTGGGGCAAAACACCTAGCTGAAACCAAAATAAGTCAAAGGGAGAAATAAAGTTTAAAATCCGTTTATTGCTTTAAAAAAAAAAGCCATCTGGCGTCTCTCTCATCTGCTGTAGCAGAAGCAAGTGGAAAAAACCTCCCCCCAACCTCTCAGGTTCAGAAAAGCCTTAGGTTGCTCAGCTAATTACCCGTTGATATGGAGATGAACTTCTCGCCTCCCCTTAGAAACACCTGTTGATATGGAGCTGCACTAAAGCCAGTCGAGAGATTGTAAAAATACTGCAATTTTACCCACATTCTGGCAAAGATATATAATATGATCTTGATTTATTGAAAAAAAAAATGTCACAACACATTGTTTATTTAGCCGTTAAGTACCTGGGAAGCCCTCCAGACCACTACAAGTGATCTCAGATCAACTGTGGGTCTAGAATTGATCTCAGCAATAAAATAGGTGGGACTTTCTTCCCTCTAACCTCTTGAACAGTAAGGCCATGCATGCTTTATTAAAGCATACAATGGTGAAAAAATACTATCAGGGAATGCACGTATTTTAGTTATCTATTGTTGCATATCAGATTGCCCCAAAACTTAATGGTTTAAACAGCAGCCATCTTATTTGCTGATGTTTTTGTGAACAGAAGTGTTTAGACAGAGTTCATCTGGGTGGGTCTTGTGCACCTCATTGCATCAGCTAGGGGTTTCCCATAAGGTTGCATTCAGAGTACAGATTTAAAATCTGGCAAAACTGTGAAAAATTCCAGTTTCCCTCCCTCTGTACCTTTTGGCAAGCCATTTAGCTTCTTTAACATCACCTTATTCACCCATAAAATAATAATAATAATATCTACTCTTAGAGAAATGATCTTCTGGCTTATTTTGGCCAGACTGTCAATCACTGATGAGCCAAAGATATGTCTGGTTATAGACACTGTGTTAAAAGAAAAACTCCCAGGCCTTCGTTTACATATTCCTACCTCCCATCTTTAGATGTGTCTCTTCTCCAAATGCAGTGGCAGAATCAACTAGTTTAGGCATCTCCGAGGAACCTTGCTCTCTGCTGGTTCTTTGTAATTTGATGTTCAAATAGACCCAGGGACTCTCCTGCGATCTGTTCTTCTCCTCTCTTTGCAAGCATACCGAAGTGTGGGGATCCCAAGGTTCATTTTCAGGTATAGGATTTTGAAGGTTCATTTAGGGCTTCAGCCAAGGCCACATGCATCAGTTTGCCCTTTAATCAAGGTTTGTTTACATTCTCAGAAACTTGTGTGACTCCTGTTATAGTCATTCCTTCATTCTTAGCTTGCTATTTAAAAAAAAACTATTTTTAAATCTCATCACTCTGCTAGGAAATCTATTAGAAGGAAAGTTAATCCAAGCATTCCTTGGCCTGTGGTTATAACCCTCTAATAATAACCCCCAAATAACTCCCATAAACCCTAATATCTGCCTTGCCATGTTTTGAGAATCAGAGAGTACTCAATCAACTTTAGTTGCCTTCCTCTTTTATAAGACAACTTTTAAGTGTTCATCATATGAGAGATACAAATTTTATATATGACACATAACTTATGAGCTATATATAAAACATATTGTCATGCAATTTTCACAAGTTTATTAGGTATCTAAACTAGTAAGAAAGATGTAGCTGATTTCAGTTTGTAGCAATAGCTAGAAACAACACAAGCATAAAGTTACATAGTGAATTTTTAGTTTTCAATAAAATTCTTATTGATTTATTCAAACACTCATTGAACCCCACTGTGTACCATACTGCCGTGTGCATGATAAGGAGAGGAAGAACATACTTACATTCAATGAGTTTCTTGTCTAGTAGGTGGGTTGGAGGCTGGGGAGGATGGTGAGCGATGGCAGATACACCAGTACTCAAACGTGGTGATTTCTATGTTAGTTGGAAAAAGGTGGTGCTACGGAAACACAAAGAAGTGTCCAACAGGGTACCAGAAGGGTTTCAGGGAATAGCCTCCTGTTTTCCCCTGCTCTAGCTTGATACCCACAGGCACCCACTCTTCAACACACAACCGTTCTTATTTATTCCTCACCTGAAACTAGCACAAATATTCTCAAATCAGTCACCCATTTCCTACTCTGAAAACCTTCCTTGAAACCTATCCCAAGTGGCCTAAATAAAATCAAATATTCTTCCTACAGCATGAGTTCCCTTTATGACCTCATCTTTGCTTATCTCCCAGTTTCATTTAATGAATTCCTACTTATTTTTTTTTGCTTCTCTAGTATCAAACTGTTCATATGTTCCTCATGATATTGTATATGCTGTTTGTTCTATATGAGATTCCCTTATCACCATTGATATACACTGAGAGAAGCTCAGACATATTTCCAAACCCTACTCACATATTTTCCTGTCTTTTCTTCCCAACTATCTTCCATTCCAAACTACTGATGTTACCTAGACATAGTCACTTCCTGCTCTAATGAACTCTGTGCCTTATCCTTCCTTATCTCTGAGGTAAAAGTGTTTGTCTACCAGTACCTCTCTTCTACCAGACTTTGAACTACTTGACAACAGTGCTTTCTACCCCTTTCCTTGTAAAATGAATGGCACAACCAGTTATGAAAAAGAACACCAGTGCAAGATTACACTACGGAGACAGTAATGGAGACAGGCAGAATTAAAAGTATGGAACTGAAAAACAAACTGGGCCCTATGACAAGATCAGGTGAAGAGGGATGAATATAAGGATATAAATTAAATTCTGTTCTTGGCAATGGGAAAGATATTGGTCTAATTTCTTCAACTCCTTATTCTTTTTCACAACAAACTTGGAGTTTTGTTATCATATAATATTGTCAGGCCTGATCCTCACAAAGTGAAAAGATTATTAGAACAATTATCTGGGAAATTTAGGTATACAGATGGAACCGTTGACCCCAGAGGATTGTTAGGGCAGTGAAAATATTCAGCATGATACTATGTATATTATGCATTTGTTCAAACTCATAGACTGTTCACCATCAAGAGTGTACCCTGTTGTAAACTATGTGTGTCAGTTCAATGTAGGTTCATCGCTTGTAACAGATGAGCCACTCTGGTGTGGGATGTTGATAATGGGGGGGACTGTGCACATGTGGAAGCAGAAGTATATGGGAAATCTCTGTACCTTCTCCTCAGTTTTGTTGTGAACCTAAAACTGCTCTAAAAAAAAATAAAGTCTTTAAAAAAATTGAACTTTTCATCATCTCAGTTAATAAAATCAGGCCTGGTTCTTCATTTTTCTTAGAATCCTTCATAAGAGTAGTTCTCTTAATTTTGTTATTATTGTTGTTAGTTCATTGTTATTTATGTTGTATGTAATGATTATTGTTATAAGTAAAGGGACTGACCTGCCTGGGTGGCTTACAAAATTCAGTGTTATTTCTTTCTAATCTCTGTCACATATTATTGTTCAGTTACTATTCCATTAAATTCAGGGAGACAGACGCTCAACCCATAAACTACGGTACTAAAGTCTAAATTTCAACTGTGCTAATTTAGTAGGCTGTTTAAATTACGTGTTGAAATTTTTTGCAAAACTTCATACAGTTCCTGCAATTTTTCAAACTGACATCCTAGACCTTCTGGTGAAAGGTAGAAATGAGGATTTGGAGGTATTCACTGACATTTCAAACTCTTTAGGAGTATGAAATTACAAATATGAAAGCTTAAGCAGGTAATGTGGATGTTCAACCCAAAATAGAATGATTGATTTTCATATGCAAATTCTATCTTTTGAGCTCAGTTGAAATCTACATTTTTTGTATTCCAGAGAAACTCTTTAGAAACTTAATTTACAGGAAAAGATGGTTTCCTTTGAGGGAAACATTTCTTATAGAGACCTCTTCACTGAAGTGCAGCTGAGTGAAACAGGAAGCTGTAACCACTTGAGACCATGACCTGAAAATATCTTTTTGGGGACATATTGATGTCAAATCTTAAAAAAAAAAATTAACATAAAGTGCACCCCAATATTTTGTGTGATTTAAAAAAAAATTGCATGAAGATGATGCAGGGCTATTTCCTGTAATAGGAGATTTGATAAAATGCCTGGCCGGTTCCATTTGTATAAATGGTCTGGAATGGTTTATGTTCTCCCATCAGTTCAGTCATTTAAATGCCGGAGTCTAGTTCTCATAGTTGAGCCTATATGAATCTGGAAACAGGCAACTAATCATTTGTATTGCCCTGAGCTGCAAAGTAGGAACAGCCACACATAAGCCAGATGAAACAGCTTCATTTACAATTACAAAAGCAAGGGCTTTCACAGAACAAAAAGCAGTTTTGCTGTAGCAATTCCATTTTCAAGATGCCATCATCTTTATTTGAGAAGTATGCAAACACATAAAAAATTATTTCTCTTGTTCTGTGTACATGGAGTTTTGAGCTGTTTTCTATAGATACTTGAAAGGAGAAGAGAATGTCTAATTATTTCAATAAAATTTCATTTTCATTTCATAACTGTCTAGTTTGAGGCCTGTTTACTTTGAGTTAGAATATAATGATTTGAAATAGTTGTCCGCAATACTACTGGATGCTACAATGTCATCACGTTGTGTTCTTTTATATTATGAGATGATGTCCACAGCAGATACCATAATATTACAAAATCTGACCACAAAAGTATGATAATATATGGATAAGGTGATTTCTGATTATATTCTTTTGTATATTTGAAATGATGCAGAATTTCTATAATAATATTTGAATTTTTACACCACAAAAAATGTATGCTCTTTTAGTAACGCAGGTAGAAAACATCAGAACAAATATTTTTTTTCTGACATGGACATATTTTCAGTGGTGCCTGTGTTTTCGGTCAATGACAACTGGAGGATGACATCCATAATAAACTGGAAATAAAAGACAGAAGAGCTTACCATAGCACAGAGTCCTTTTAGAGAGGGAAAATTCTATAACATTTGGTTTCCGAATTTTTTAGCTTGGAAAAAAAAAGTCCTTAAATGTAGCTTTAAGGTAAGTATCTTAGAAAGTTGACTCTGTAGGCATATTTTGACATCAGCTAACTGGTTTTATAGAACAGTTTTTAATGCTGGCTTCAGAGATCATTATGTGACTACATACAAGAACCAATAATGTCAGCGCCATAACAACAAGTCGCCGTGGTTCGATTCCACATACTGCTGCGCATTTAATAGCTTCCTGAGTGCATTGTGTTTTTGTCCCAACAATATGATTGCATTTGGAGGCACGAATTAGCAGATTAGTATTGATAGTTTTTGTCTTCATTTAAAAAAAATTGTGTATCTTGCTCTACATTTTCAAGAAGAATTTTAGAACAAACAATGAGAAAAATTGTCTTATTGTAGGGTCCAATTCTCATATTTCATTTGCCACTGTTGTTTTCTCTGATTCCCTGCTTCTTGCGTGTCCACCCCTATTCTCAAATGAAAGGATTTTCTGATTTGAGATTTCCAAACTGAATATGAAAAACAGTCATTTAAATATAGTAAGAATAAAGACCTTTGGTATTTCAAAATTTATTTTGATCTTACATTCATTTATTTTTCTTATGAACAAGTAACAAGGAATGCTATTTTTCTTGCCAGAAAAGATGCATTCCATTTGATATGAAATGATGTATTTCACCCCAAAATGTAGTTCCAGACATAAAACTAATTATGTTCTTTTTATGGACCAAGTATCCTAGCTTTATAGAAGATGTTCATCAAATTTTGGTTATGATTTGTGCTAAAACCCCAAGCGCACATATACAGAAAGTAGTTGATAAGTCACATTATGCAATAGGAATATAAAATTCAATTTTATCCATGTAAAAAGCCCTCAAGAAGTATTTGCTGGGTGAGAAAAATAGAAACGGCAAATTTTTTTCAGACTGCTTGTGTGGTGTATCTGAATATCATAATACACTCTAATATGCGACATACATTACAAATCCAGTCATAAGAACACCCTTAAGATCTCCAAAGTTAACCTCTGAAGGGAACGCTAAGGCCAAATACTGCTTAGATTTTTATTTTACTACATTAGCAAAAATGTCCTGGGGGAATGCAAAGTCCCAGGCTCATTTTGCATTTCCAATTGTCATACATAAACACATAAAATAGGATATGGACGATTTGATCCATGGTGCATATGGATTACAAATAAATATGAAAGAAAGCCTCATTCTTCTAGGTCCTATTCATTTAAAATGTCTTCTCTCTTACACTGGTAGGTGATTTTACCTTCTTTTAACCATGCAAAAGCTATAGTGTTTCAAAGCTGCAGATTAGTGATGGTGGCAGCTTATTTCTTTTGGTTATCTACAGCACCATCTTAGTGTCTTGAGGCATAAAAGAATATTATCTGTGTGACAGTTATGGCTGGAGCCATCTATACTGTTCATGGTAGCAGCATTCAAAAAATGCTGGGAATAGAAATCACTCAGTTGAAGACATTTTCTGTAGTTTCATTAAAACTTAAAACCATAAGTGCTGCAAGTTACTACTGAGGTTATACAGAATTTTCAGTCTCTGATGTGGAAAAGCGTGTAAGAGTTTGGGGCTTGTTTTTGATGGGGATTGTTCATGTAGATTTGCTAATCTTTTGTAGAGGCATTGACCATGGCTAGGCAATCTATAAATTTGCTTTGTTTCTTTACTTAATTTTCACCACAAATAACATGCCTCTCTGATTGCACGAAATCATCAGGAGTGTCTTCAATTACTACTACATGCAGTCTCTGATCATAATACTTTCCCTCATTCTGAATCTGTAGGATGATGTGGAGAAAAGAGGTGGGGTGAGTGGCAAGCGAGCAAAGACACAGCTAGATACGTATTACAAATGTCAGGTTACGGAGAAAGTGTATACAGTCATATAAGATGAATCCGAAGCTGGAGTTGTGATTGCAATAATGGCTCGTTCATATCTGCATTTCATTTAAATGCACTGTTGTGAGTCACTGAACATTTGCAAAGACAGTGCAGCTAAACTTTTTCACATGACCACTGAGGTAATGATAGCATTACATTACCAGGAAACTGCATGACTTGCTGGTACTTCCATTTTCCACAGCAGCTTATGAAATAATCAAAATGTGTGCCTGAAATGGCGGCCTGCTCTGAATTTATTTTAATACAGATGGGCTTTTGCCGAGAGAAGAAAAGTGTTGGACCCCCGACACTAGAGACAATGACTTTTCACAAAGCTGAATTTTACTAGCAGAGAAGATGGATATATGAGTATTAGACTTTTCATAGCTATAGGAAGGATAATCTTTCAATCAGATTAATGAGAAAATATATTGCCTGGGCCCTACAGCATTTTTTGCTTTCCCCACTAATGCGTGATTTAAATCCCCAAAGTACATTTTCAGCATTACAATATCCTTTGATAATAATGTCGCTTGCACAAAGACAGATAAAAATAAAACAGTCCCCCTTGATTTCCCATTTTAGATTTGAAGTATATTTTCTGTTCTTTGCTGGCAATGAAGTGCATTCTATTGAGAAGAGTCACATTTAATAAGACAAAGAGAATTTTCTAATTATGCTACCTGTCAAGATTGGAATCTATGGGATTGCAAGTGCAATTGAAGAAATGGAGGAAGCAATTGCATATAGTCCCGTTTACTTTGGTGTATGATTACTATTTGCACTTAGATATTGCTAAATGTAAATCAAGCAAACACACAGAAGCACGCTTTGAGGTAAACACTGAAAGGCAGGTTTCAGAATGGATCCTACCATTCCCATTTCAATTTCAGTAACCAATTTCCTGAGGTTTTCTAATTCATCTATTGAAAAAAATATAAACCACTGGAAAATTTTAACAAAGGCAAAATTGCATGCTGTGTAACATAGCCAGCTAATGTAGAAACTTGTAAAGCCAAACATACTTATGCAATAACTAAATATATATATAATATAAATATATATATATATAATTATGCATAATAAATATCTACTGGAGGGAAGTGGCTTTCAGGAAGAATACATACTAGGGAAAATAGATACAATGACTCTAGGATACATTTATACATTTTGTTATTTTTACCTAATTTGTATTACAATTCTGCAGGCATTAAATGCACTACTATTCAAATGCTTCCCTGAAAGTTATCACACGCTATTCTGTGAGCCTCCTGGGAACAGTTCCTTGTGCCCCATCAAACATTACTCTTTTTTTTTTTTCAGCATTGCAGTTGTTGAAACGCTATGGCACATTAGACAAGGAAAATAAATATTGTGCCATAAATGGCTTCCTCATATGCTATGCATACACATACTGGCACACAATCAATTATTATAAATATTATCACCTGTGAAAAAATAATTGTACAAGTATTCAGATGATAATAATTATGATAAATAGGAATTTGCCAAAATTATGTTTCCAGAGATGCAATGAAGAAAGAAAACACAGTTAAACAAAATATATAACAGCAAGTTTATGATAGGGATTTAGTTTTCAAAAAGTTAACCTTTAATATCCAAAAGAATAAAAGATAGACTCCATTAGGTTCTACAAATACATTGACAAGGTATTCAAATGTTCTCAGCACTGCTTAAACTTCAAATAGGTGTTTCTAATAGCTAAGCCAAATTTTTGGTTTTGTTATCCATTTGTGACCATGCAGACAGAATAAGATATTCTCAAGGCATTAAAGGATTAATTTAAAAATTAAACTGTGCAGATGATATTTAAAATAACTATTAGATACTTTCAACAGAAAGCTAGCAATTTTTACAGTACCACTGCCTTACTTTTTTACAATAAGAAAGACATTAGAATTAGTATATGATTTAAGATTTGCTGAACATATAAGATTAGGGAATGCTCCATTCTATATCCACTATTTCACAATCTCATAACTACATGTTATGAGTTCAATTTTGTACCTCCAAAATTCATTATGCACCTCTAAAATTCATTATATGTATGCAGTCATATAAGATAATTTTGAAGCTGAACTTGTGATTACAATAATGGCTCATTCATATCTGCATTTCATTTAAATGCACTGTTATGACTCTCTGAACATTAATTAGTCAAAGACAGTACAGCTAAACTTTTTCATGTGACCACTGAGGTAATGACAGCATTACATTACTAGGAAGCTGCATGACATATCTGGCAGTATGTCATGTCATCTCATATTTGTCGACAGAATCTCTATAGGGGTCATAAAATAAGATCATTAAGGTGGGCCTGGCTGACCAAAAAAGGCAAAACTATAAGACAGTTAGTTGTGTTTTGGGGTCTTAGGAATTGCAACCCAGGAACATAGATTCCAGAGGAAGCCCAAATGTATGCTCCAAAGTGGGAAAAAGCTTATGGTTTTTAAAGGCAAAAAGGGGAACTTGGAGGGGCCTTACATGAATTCTTTTGAAAGAATTACAATTGGCTAATGCTACTGTAACCTACATTTAGCCATATATAAATGGTTGCTAAGGCTGATTACTGGGCAAAAAGTCTCCTTTGTTGCAGGCAGACATTTGTCCAGGATGTTTACAGTTGGACAGACTACAAAGTTTCATGTGCCTCCCCAAACAGTTTCAGAGGAAAGAACTTGCATAGAAGCTATTTCCTCAATGGCCCCCGACTCTATTTTAGTGTTCTCTCATTTTCAAAGTTAGCTCCATTTTTTCTGCATTTATAGCCCTAATCCAATATGACTGACGTCCTTCTAAAGAGGGATTATGAGGCAGAAATGTACAGAGGGAAGACCATGTGAAGACACAATGAAGAGATGGACATCAATTAGCCAAGGAGAGAAGCCTCAGAAGAAACCAGCCCTCCTGACACCTTGACCTAGGACTTCTAGCCTCAAGAGCGGTGAGAAAATAAATTTCTGTTGTTTATGCCATCCAATCTCTAGCACTTCATTATGGCAGCCCTAGCAAACTAATACACAACATAACAATATGAGACCTTGAGATGTGGGAGGCCAAGCCTCTTTTTAGTGTTAATGAACCTACCTCTGAATTTTTAGATAATAAGCTGATAAGAAGATTCCATAACGGGCCCCTCACAAGGCCTGATTCTAAGTCCTGTTTTTCAGGTCATCGTGAACTAAATTCTTAACAAGTTTATGGAATCGTGTATATACATACTGAAGTCACATTAGTGAACTTTATATGTGTGGTCAAAATCTTGTAGATATATTGGTACCCACTGGTTTACATATTATTTTGACCATATCATTTACAATGCAGTTAAATGGATATTAATAAATATTCACTTCACATTGTGTTAAACAAATGCAGCTATGTCTACATTTGTGTAAAACAGGGTTTTGTAGGTTAGCGTAATTTTCTCCAACTGGACTTTGATGGCTCATACAAATTAAAGTAATTTGGACTAATGGTATGCCACAATCTGAGTTGCTGAATAATAATTAACACTAAAAGTAACAATAGCTATAATATATTAAGATCTAATTTGTTCCAGGCACTGAACTAAGCATAAACACATATTGCTTTGTTTAGTTTTCAAAACTTTACTAACTTGATATGTTTTATCACCATTTTAAAGAAAAAATAATTGGAACTTTGTAAAATTTAGTCACTTATTTAAAATCACATAGCTGGTAAAATATCAGAGCCTGGATATAAATCTGAGATGGTATGATCAGAGAGCTAGACTTTTTTTTCTTGACATTTTTTTTTGCATTATTAATATACAATTACATGAGCAACATTATGGTTACTACACTCCCCCTATTATCAAGTCCCCACCACCTACCCCATTACAGTCACTGTCCATCGGCAAGTAGGATGTTATAGAATCACTACTTGTCTTCTTTGTGTTATACTGCCTTCTCTGTATCGCCCCCTCCACACCTATCCCCGCTACATTATGTGTGCTAATTGTAATAGCCCTTTTTTCCCCTTATCCCTCCCTTCCCACCCATCTTCCCCAGTCCCTTTCACTTTGGTAACTGTTAGTCCATTCTTGGATTCTGTGAGTCTGCGGCTGTTTTGTTCCTTCAGTTTTTTCTTTGTTCTTATATGTCACAGATGACTGAAATCATTTGATACTTGTCTTTCTCTGCCTGGCTTATTTCACTGAGCATAATACTCTCTAACTCCATCCATGTGGTTGCAAATGGTAGGATTTGTTTTCTTCTTATGGCTGAATAATATTCTATTATGTGTATGTACCACATCTTCTTTATCCATTCATCTACTGATGGACACTTAGGTTGCTTCCATTTCTTGGCTATTGTAAATAGTGCTGCAGTAAACATAGGGGTGCATATGTCTTTTTCAAAATGGGCTGCTGCATTCTTAGGGGTAAATTCCTAGGAGTGGAATTCCTGGGTCAAATGGTATTTCTATTTTGACTTTTTTGAGGAGCCTCCATACTGTTTTCAACAATGGTTGAACTAATTTACATTCCCACCAGCAGTGTAGGAGGGCTCCCCTTTCTCCACAACCTCCCCAACATTTGTTGTTGTTTGTCTTTTGGATGGCGGCCATCCTAACTGGTGTGAGGTGACACCTCATTGTGGTTTTAATTTGCATTTCTCTGATGACTAGTGATGTGGAGCATCTTTTCATGTACCTGTTGGCCATCTGAATTTCTTCTTTGGAGAAGATCTGTTCAGATCCTCTGCCCATTTTTTAATTGGCTTATTTGCTTTTTGCTTGTTGAAGTGCGTGAGCTCTTTATATAATTTGGATGTCAACCCCTTATTGGATATGTCATTTATGAATATATTCTTCCATACTGTAGGATGTCTTTTGTTTTACTGATGGTATCCTTTGCTGTACAGAAGCTTTTTAGTTTGATATAGTCCCATTTGTTCATTTTTGCCTTTGTTTCCCATGCCCAGGAAGATATATTCATGAAGAAGTTGCTTATGTTTATGTCCAAGAGATTGTTGCCTAGATTTTTCTCTAAGAGTTTTATGGTTTCATGACTTACATTCATGTCTTTGATCCATTTTGAGTTTACTTTTGTATATGGGGTTAGACAGTAATCCAGTTTCATTCTATAACATGTAGCTGTCTAGTTTTGCCAACACCAGCTGTTGAAGAGGATGTCATTTCCCAATTGTATAACTATGGCTCCTTTATAATATATTAATTGACCATATATGCTTGGGTTTATATCTGGGGTCTCCATTCTGTTCCCCTGGTCTATGGGTCTGTTCTGTGCCAGTACCAAATTGTCTTGATTACTGTGGCTTTGTAGTAGAGCTTGAAGTCAGGGAGCATAATTCCCCCCGCTTTATTCTTCCTTCTCAGGATTGCTTTGGCTATTCGGGGTCTTTTGTGGTTCCATACGAATTTTACAACTATTTGCTCTAGTTCATTGAAGAATGCTGTTGGTATTTTGATAGGGATTGCATTGAATCTGTAGATTGCTTTAGGCAGGATGGCCATTTTGACAATATTAATTCTTTCTAGCCAAGAGCATGGGAATAATTTCCATTTATTAGTGTCCTCTTTAATTTCTCATAAGAGAGTCTTGTAGTTTTCAGAGTATAGGTCTATCACTTCCTTGGTTAGGTTTATTCCTCGATATTTTTTTCGTTTGGATGCGACTGTGAATGAAATTGTTTTCCTGATTTCTCTTTCTGCTAGTTTATCATTAGTGTATAGGAATGCAACAGATTTCTATGTATTACATTTATATCCCACAACTTTCCTGAATTCAGATATTAGATTGAATAGTTTTGGAGTGGATTCTTTAGGGCTTTTTATGTACAATATCATGTCATCTGCAAAGAGGGACTGTTTTTCATCCTTGCCAATCTGGATGCCTTTTATTTCTTTGTGTTGTCTGATTGCCATGGCTAGGACCTCCAGAACTCTGTTAAATAAAAGTGGGGAGAGTTGGGATCCTTGTCTTGTTCCCAATCTTAAAGGAAAAGCTTTCAGCTGCTCGCTGTTAAGTATAATGTTGGCTGTGGGTTTGTCATATATGGTCTTTATTATGTTGAGGTACTTGTCCTCTATACCCATTTTGTTGAGACTTTTTATCTTGAATGGATGTTGAATTTTGTTAAATGCTCTTTCAGCATCTATGGAGATGATCATGTGGTTTTTGTCCTTCTTTTTGTTGATGTAGTGGATGATGTTGATGGATCTTCGAATGTTGTACCATCCTTGCATCCCTGAGATGAATCCTACTTGATCATGATGGATGATCCTTTTGATGTATTTTTGAATTCGTTTTGCTAATATTTTGTTGAGTATTTTTGTGTCTACGTTCATCAGGGATATTGGTCTGTAATTTTCTTTTTTTGTGGTGTCTTTGCCTGGTTTTGGTATTAGAGTGATGTTGGCCTCGTAGAAGGAGTTTGGGAGTATTCCCTCCTCTTCTACTTTTTGGAAAACTTTAATGAGGATGGGTATTAGGTCTTCACTAAATGTTTGATGAAATTCAGCAGTGAAACCATTTGGTCCAGGCATTTTGTTCTTAGGTAGTTTTTTGATTACCAATTCAATTTCTTTGCTGGTAATTGGTCTATTCAGATTTTCTGTTTCTTACTGGGTGAGACTTGGAAGGTTGTATTTTTCTAGAAAGTTGTCCATTTCTTCTAGGTTATCCATTTTCTTAGCATATAATTTTTCATAGTATTCTCTAATAGTTCTTTGTATTTCTGTGCTGCCCATAGGGATTTTTCCTTTCTCATTTCTGATTCTGTTTATGTGAGTAGGTTCTCTTTTTTTCTTGATAAGCCTGGCTAGGGGTTCATCTATTTTGTTTATTTTCTCAAAGAACCAGCTCTTGCTTTCATTTATTTTTTCTATTGTTTTATTCTTCTCAATTTTATTTATTTCTGCTCTTATCTTTATTATGTGCCTCCTTCTACTAACTTTGGGTTTCATTTTTTCTTCTTTTTCTAGTTTCTTTGTGAATTTAGACTGCTCATATGGGAATGCTCCTCTTTCCTGAGGTAGGCCTGTATTGCAATATACTTTCCTCTTGTACAGCCTTCACTGCATCCCACAGATTTTGCGGTGTTGAATTATTGTTGTCATTTGTCTCCATATATTGCTTGATCTCTGTTTTTATTTAGTCATTGATCCATTGGTTATTTTGGAGCCTGTTATTAAGCCTCCATATGTTTGTGGGATTTTTCATTTCCTTTGCTTAATTCATTTCTAGTTTCATTCCTTTGAGGTCTGAGAAACCGGTTGGTACAATTTCAATCTTTTTAAATTTACCGAGGCTCTTTTTGTGGCCTATTCTTGAAAATGTTCCATGTGAACTTTAGAAGAATGTGTATCCTGTTGCTTTTGGATGGAGTGTTCTGTAGATGTCCGTTGGGTCCATCTGTTCTAATATGTTGTTCAGTGCCTCTGCCTCTTTACTTATTTTCTGTCTGGTTGATCTGTCCTTTGGACTGAGTGGTATTTTGGAAGTCTCCTAAAAGGAATGCATTGCATTCTATTTCCCCCTTTAATTCTGTTAGTATTTGTTTCACGTATGTAGGTGATCCTTTGTTGGGTGCATAGATATTTATAATAGTTATATCCTCTTGTTGGACTGACCCTTTTATCATTATGTAATGTCCTTCTTTGTCTCTTGTGACTTTCTTTTTTTTGAAGTCTATTTTGTCTGATACAAGTACTGCAGCTCCTGCTTTTTCTCACTATGAGTTGCATGAAATATCTTTTTCCACCCCTTTACTTTCAGTCTGTGTATGTCTTTGGGTTTGAATTGAGTCTCTTGTAGGAAGCATATAGATGGGTCTTGTTTTTTTATCCATTCAGTAACTCTATTTCTTTTGATTGGTGCATTCAGACCATTTACATTTAGCATGATTATAGATAGGTACGTACTTACTGCCATTGCAGGCTTTAGATTCTTACTTACCAAAGGTCCAAGGGCAATTAATTCCCTTACTATCTGACAGTCTAATTTAACTTACTTCGTATACTATTACAAACACAACCTAAAGGTTTTTTTTTCCTCCTCCTCCATTCTTTGTGTTATGAATCATATTCTGTACACTCTGTGTTCCCTTGGGTGGCATCTATTTAGCCTTAGGAATACTTCCATCTATACGAGTCCCTCCAAAATGCACTGTAGAGGTGGTTTGTGGGAGGTAAATTCTGTCAGATTTTGCTTCTCTGAAAATTGTTTAATCCCTCCTTCTAATTTAAATGATACCCTTACTGGGTTAAGTATTCTTGGTTCAAGGCCCTTCTGCTTCATTGCATTAAATGTATCATGCCACTCCCTTCGGGCTTGTAAGGTTTCTGTTGAGATGTCTGATAATAGCCTGATGAGTTCTCCTTTTTATGTGATGTTTTTTTCTCTCTAGCTGCTTTTAAAAGTCTGCCCTTATCCTTGATCTCTGCCATTTTAATTATTATATGTCTTTATGTTGTCTTCCTTGGGTCCCTTGTGTTGGGAGATCTGTGCACCTCCATGGCTTGAGAGACTATCTCCTTACCCAGTTGGGGAACTTTTCAGCAATTACCTCCTCAAAGACACTGTCTATCCCTTTTTATCTCTCTTCTTCTTTTGGTACCCCTGTAACGTGAATATTGTTGCATTTGGATTGGTCACACAGTTCTCTCAATATTCTTTCATTCTTAGAGATCCTTTCTTCTTTCTGTGCCTCAGCTTCTTTGTATTCCTCTTCTCTAATTTCTATTCCATTTACAGTGTCTTCTACTACATCTAATCTGCTTTTAAATACCTCCATTGTATGTTTCATTTCAGATAAGGAATTTCTTAATGATTGAATCTCCAACTTAAATTTGTTCCTGAGTTCTTGAATATTTTTCTGTACCTCCATAAGCATGTTTATAATTTTTATTTTGAACTCTCTTTCAGGAAGATTGGTGAGTTCAGTTTCATTTGGCTCTTTTTCTGGGGTTTGTGAGATTTTGGTCTAAACCATGTTCTTTTGACATTTCATATTTCTGTGTGGTGCCCACTAGTGCCCAGAAGCACAAGTCTCTGGAGCTGTTCAGCCCCTAGAGTGAGGTTGGGTGTCGTAAGGGAGCGGAGCTGGTGCCTGGGGCGAGGAAAGATCTATTTCCTGATTCCCGTCTGCAGTGCTTGTCTCCAGTGTCAGAGCCAGCGGGCCAAGAATACAGGTGTAAAACTCTGTGCTTTGCGTCTCTAGCTGTTGTAGGCAGGGCCTCCCTCTGGCTGGCCTGACGCCTGTGCAGTGACTGCTGGTTTGTGAGCAGGTGCTTGCAGGCCAGTAGGAAGGCTTGGCAGGCTGTGTGTCACAGTGGGGGCCCTTGGAGCTGAGTAGGCAGCCAGGGGGATGGAGTACCTGAAGCTCCCCAAATTTCCCAACCAGCTGGGCAGTGTACACCCAGACAACCTTGTCCAGCTCTCCCTTCTCCCATGCTGCAAGCTCGTGCAAACCCCGCCCCTTCAGCAGCCCTCTCACTGCTAGGAAGCCTCTCAGACTGCCTTCCTTTCTTCTGACAGAGAGCGGCCAGGTGTGGATCCCCTCCTGCACAAATGGCCGTAATGTCAATATCTCAAGCACTCCACCTGTCCAAGCTCCCCAATGTCCAGAGCACCACACACTATAGGATTCTGCTCACAAAGCAGGTCTCCAGGGCTAGGTGTTCAGCAGTCCCAATCTTCCACCCCCTCCCCACTCCATTTTTCTTCCTCTCGCTGGGAGGCCTGGGTGAGGGAAGGGCCTGGGTCCCGCCAGATTAAGGCTTTCCTATGTTACCCTGTTTCACAAGGTCTGCTCTGTTCATGAGGTCTGTTTGCAGTCTGGTTCAGCCTTCTTTCTTGTTGCTGTTTTAAGGTTAGTTGCATTAATTGACTATATTTTTGTACTGTTTGTGGTTTGTGGTTTCATTTGGCTCCATCTTACCTCTCATGCCACCATCTTGAATTCCTGATTTATCCATTGAGTTAGGCTTTTAAACAGGGTCTCTTAGTGATAAAATAAAAATGATGTCTGATCAACTCCTTTTGCAGCTCTTCATGTTGAACAAATTAAGGATATATCTGCTTCCTCCTAAATTTGTTAGCTGAAAGTCAAAATGGTTTGGTAACAAAAAGAGCAAGATTATACCAAATCTGTTTCAGATAGGCAGCAACTATTCAACCAAAAGATAAAATAATTTAGTGTACATATTATTGACTGGTCGTTTAGATATAATCTATTAGGAACACTTTTAAAAAGTATTATTTTGTGGACTTGGTAAATGCTCAGTGAAAAATGGAGTTACTCTTCTATTCTGAGTGCTTCTTACATAAGGAAATCAGTTTATCCTTTCCTGGGAGTAGGGGTTTGGATAAATTGCTACTTTCAGAGTAAAAGTTCCAGCAGGGTTTTCTGTTATATTGTTTAAGGTAATCAGAAATTATAAAATAAAGAATATATATGAGATGCAAATTCATTTTACTGCAAGCAAAGTAAAATATAAATAATGATGGTTAAAATCATTATTTATTTATTTCACTTTAGAAGAACCTAAAATTTAGGTAGGCCCTCAGGTGCAGCTGTTCAAGGACCCAGGGCCAGTGATCCAGGTTGTATTATCTTTCTCCACCATTCTGCTGGGATATAGATGTTGCCTTAATGCTTGTTATCACATTGCTATAAGATGGTTGTCACAGTCGAGGCATGAATCCATATCTGAAAAGTAAATGAACAAAACAAAACAAATCAGTGAAGCAGAGGTAGAAAAGACAAAAGGTATGCCTTTACTTCAAAAATTTCTTCCCGTAAGAACCACTATATGACTTTTGTTTACTGTTAATTGTACATGTCTAACTAATACAATGTATAGCTGTAAAGGAGTCTGAGAAAGTGAGTATTTACATTTTCTAACTTCTGTAACAGAAGGAATTGATAAGAAAGGGAATATGATTTTCTTATGGGTAACTAATCCAAGTCTTTCTCAGTTAGTTTATAAGATTATTAAGCTTTATACTACTCCACTGAAAATAAGTCCCCTATATTAGTTCCTTAATAGCAATGCAAAAAGAGTATTTATGTTTGCCTTCAGGAAATTAATGGAGGAGCAGTGGAGAGTACAAGTTTTTCTTGCTAGAAATAGTCATACAGAACTCAGAGATTTGCAGAGTAGGGAAAAGCAAAAAATTAGGGAAGTTCACTGGAGCCTGATGAAAACAAAAAAAAATGGCAGTGCCTACAAAGCAAACCTGGGTCTAAGAAATGAAAGTTGAGATTAATCATGGAAAAGTCTGACTCACAGAACATGAATAGTAAATATTTGCTGGAATGATAGGCAAATGAATTAGTAGGTTTCCTTGACAAATTTGAAATCTATTTGGCTAATTATATTTGTACTTATAAAAGAAATAACTTGCTTTAACCATAGGTATCATAAATTTTCACCTGCAAAATGTGGTCAATGATATAATCCATGAAAAGCTTTTAAGATTTTTTAAAGAAACATATTATTGATGGCATTGATAATGCAATTACAATCATTTTAAATTATACAATTTTAAATAAAATTTCAGACTGTTAAGAATATGATTTAAAGGTGATTTGATCTAGTCTACAAAGGAAATTCTTGTTAATTCCAAACTTTCAAAATTCTGAAAAAAATTGGGAAAACTTTCTTTTAAAATCTATTTAACAATTAAGAAAAGAAAAAGAATTTGTAAATCTCCTTCCACTCATGAAGAAATATTGTGTAATTTGCTCTCCTTTGGCTAACTAGGAAGTAAAATGAAGTGAGCCTTACCTTAATACTCATTTTCTAACTGTGGAGTTAATTTCCCCAGTAGGGGCAGGAAGAGAACTTAGAAAAGAAGTTTGAAGTCTCACTAACTTAAGGAAGCAAAACTTAGTATCTTGGGGGCAGCTGTTTCTAGAATTTATAAGGCAGAGTACCTTAGAATATCAAAATTTACACTAACAGCCCATTTAACTTGGTTCCTAATATGCAATAAAAAATCTCCAACAATTTCAAAAAAAAAACTTCCAAGGCATGTGTAACTCCAAGGAGAAGAAATCCCCAGGGCAAAATATCTAGCTGAAACCACAATCAGTCAAAGGGAGAAATAAAGTTTAAAACCCATTTATTGCTTACAAACAGTGGTCTGGGGGGCATATCCTCTGCTCTGACAGAAGCAAGCTAATCCTCCCCCCAACCTCTTAGGTTCAGATAAGCCCTCGTGAAGTAGGTAATTACTCACTGATATGGAGATGAACTACTCTCTCCACCCCTTAGGAATGCCTGTTGATATGGAGATGCACTAAAATCAAGCTAGACATTTCGGAAATACTGCAATTTTACCCACAGCATGAAAACATACAAGGGGGGAGAACAGTCTAAGGAGACAGATAATGTCATAATCAGATTCAGAAGTGACACATATTATAGAACTGTCATACAGGAAGTTTAAAATAACTGTGATTAATATACTGAAGTGTCTAAGGAAAAAGGTAAAAAACACATTAGAACAGATTGGTAGAGAAGGCAGAGAGATACAAATTCTAAGAAAAGGAAACGTTTAAAATAAAAACACTGCAATAAGAATAAAGGTTATCTTTGATAAACTCAACTAGATACAAATGAAGAAAAATTAATGAACTTGAGTGCATATGAATGAAAACTACACTGAAATCTAGTAAAAAAAAAAATGAAAAGAATTAACAAAAGACAAGAAAATATCCAACAAGCAAAGAAGAATTTCAAATGGTGTTTCGTACACATGATCAGGAGAAATAAGAATGGAGCAAAAGAAATATTCAGAGAACTCTCCAAAATGAATTGCAGACACACAGGCATAAATCCAGGAAGCTTAGAGATAATCTTGCAAGGTAAATACCACATATATTACACAAGACATATTATAGCCAAACTGCAGAAAACCAAAGACAAAGAGAAAATCTTAGGAGAAGCCAGAGGGAAAGTAAAAACACCTTATGTATAGAGGAATAAAGCTAAGAAAAGTGGTGATATCCTTGCCAGAAACCATAGGCAACAGTAGAATGGACTGAAATATCTAAATTATTAAAAGGAAAAAAATACCTAAAATTATATACCCAGAAAAATTATTCTAAAAAGTAAAGGAAAAATAGACTTTCTCTAACAACCAAACACTAGAATTCATCACCACCAGACTATCCTTGCAACAATGTTAAAAGAAGTTCTCAGGCAGAAGTAAAATGATCAAGGTCAAAATTCAGATCTACATAAAGAAAGAGGCATTTATATAATACTCCATTCAGTAACAAAAGAATGCATATTCTTCTCATGTTCACATGAAGCATTCATAAAGATATATCATATTCTGGACCTAAAACTCACTTAAGCAAATATTAAAGAATAGAAATTATAGAAAATATATTATCAGATCATAATGAAATTAAACTAGACACCAATAACAGAAAGATAGCTTGGAAATCCCCAAATATTTGGAGAGTAATCCACATACTCCTAAATAACACAGAGGTCAAGGAATAAGTTTCAAGAGAAATTAAAATATTTCAATCTAAAAAAATACATGTAAAATTATGTGTGATGCAGCAAAAGCTGTGCTTTGAAAGGAACTGAAGGTATTAGTGTGTATATTAAAAGAAAAGAAAAATCTGCAAATCAATAAGCTAGGTTTCATCATTAAGAAACTGTGAGAAAGAAAAGCAATTTAAGCCTAAGACAGCAGAAGAAAATAAATAATAAAAATTAGAGCAGAAATCAATGATACCGGAAACACAAAAAAGAAGAGAAAACTAACAAAACCAAGATCTGGTTCTTTGAAATGATGAATAAAACTAATAGACAGGCTAAGAAAAAGAGAGAAGATGCAAATTACCAAAATCAGAAATGAAAGAGCCATCACTTCTGATCTATTGATCCCATAAACTTTAAAAGAATAAATAATTCTATTAAAATCTCATATTAGAGCTGCTAAAATTAAAAAAAATTGCCAGTGAGAGTGTAAAACAAGAGCACTCATTCATTGCTAGTGGAAATTGAAAAGGGTACATCCACTTTTGAAGACAGTTTGGCAATTTATCAGTGATAAAAAGAAATGATCTATCTAGTAACCACACAAGAGGGGGTGAAGATTTAATAATATGGGTGACAGTTGACCACTGTGTTGTACATCTGAAACCAACATAAGATTGTATATCAATGATATGTTAATAAAAAATAAAAAATAAATGAATAGATAAAATTAATTTACAAAAAAAAAAAGATCTTTCAAGCCACAGAAAGACACAGATGAATCATAAGTACATATTGTTACGTGAAAGAAGCCAGTGTAAAAGTCTACATTTTATATGATACATTTGTATGATATTCTGCAAAAGGCAAAACTACTGAAATGGCAGAGATCAGTGTTTGCTGGGACTTTGGGGAAGAGAGATGGGATTGAATAGGTGAAGCACATGTGATTTTGTGGGATGGCGAAACTTTTTATAATACTGTAATGGTGAATATATAACACTATGCATTTGTTATAAACTTTTCAATGCAAAGAGTGCATCTTACTGTAAGCAAGGTTTAAAAGGTCATTTAGGATGTTAGGAGCTTGCAAAATGGAATGAGAATATGCCAAACAATATAACTACAAAAATGTGAAAAATTTCACTGGAAGGGATGGGGAGATTGTCCTGACCAAAACAAGTTTGGAGCTGATAAAATCGGTGGAGACTAAAATTAAAGGCCAAAGCAACTGGACTAAACAATGTTCTTTTAGTCGATAAAGTTGTTTCCCAAAGGAGTATGTGCTAACAATTTTGTAGCTGCTTACCTATGCATATCAGAACCGAGAAGCAAGTAAATGTGTTAATGATGGAAGTCAGATTATTCACTGTTGGGTTGGGAGGTTACTCGGAAGCGAATGTTGGAGGCTAGAATGATGTATGTCCCATGGCTTAGAATTCCATTCATCAGGATGAACTCATGCTTTGTTTAATATAGATACAGATGGTTACAAATTCTAGAATGGGTTAGGAAATGAACAGCATGAGCCTGGAGCATTTGTAGTGTCAGAAAATAAGGAAGTGCTACATACATACACACAGAGCATGCAACGATTGGAGTATCTCAAAGGGATACAGGAGCCAACTGAAAGAGCTCTCCATGGCCGAAACAGAAGCAATTTAAGCAACAAAATAGTATTGGATTACAACCCTAAATATAAAATAAATATTTCTGAGTTCTTACTTATATAAACTAGTGATTCAACAAGTAAATAAATGAGGGAGAATAGGTAAATCTCACATGCAGATTTCCAAACTATTTATGTATATATACTTTGCTCTAAAGGAAATGAAGCCTAACTGCCCATTCCATGAGTGTGGGCTGGGCATAGCGATTTCCTTCCAAGCAGAACGGTATGAAAAAGAAGAAAAAATAGTAATTTTACAAGCAAGAAACCTGACAACTAATCCCTCAGCCAAGGGATCAAGATTAACATCCTCAGTGATAAATCAGATTGATACTATGTACCTTGATAATGATGATAGTAGGTACTTTGAAGTGATGAAATGAGACTTTATACTGTGGTTTTCCTTCCAAGAACATGTAACCTTAGTCTAATTATGAGGAAAATATCAGACAAATCTCAATGGAAGAACAGTCAACAAAATACCTATCACTTCCCCTTAAAACTGTCAAGGTCATAAAAAACAAGGAAAGTCTGAGAAACTATCAGGACAACAGCTGCCTAAGGAGACATGAATATTAAATGCAAATAAGTCCTGAATAGGATGTTAGAACTGGAAAGGGACTTAGGTAAAAACCAAAGAAATATGAATGAAGTATGTGCTTTTGTTAATAATCATTTGTCTGTATTGGTTCATTAATCATAACAAATATAATAGAGGAAACTAGATATGGGGAATATAGGAAATCTCTATCTTTGTAATCTTTCTGTAAATGTAAAATGCTTGAAAAATAGACTATTTAAAAAATATATTTGATTTCACATCTTCCTGCAATTGTTATAGTAACATAAAATGTTCAGGAAAATTCCCAGTTTTTCTTGGGAGTCAATTCTTTATGAATCTTTTGTTTCTACACATCTTGTGAACTGGGGAATTGATTGCCCTTTATTCTGGATTATCTTTTCAAGGATGTTTGTATGGTGAACAGTTTTTGAAGATGTCTCTTAAGGAAAGTGTAGGCAAATTTACTACCCATTTTAAAAGACTTGTTTTGCCTAAATTCAGGGTTCTTTTGTACTACAACCTACTGTGTATACACGCTTTAATCTGAGTCCATCAGCATTGCCCAGCATGACTTTAGTGTAAGAGAAACTGTCACAAATAAGCTGATACTCATGCTGCTTGCTGGACCATGCGTAGTAATCTTTTTTCTCTAACCTAGTGATCTTATATCTTCTGTAGCCTCCCTGAAACTGTGACAGTTTAACTTCTTAGCTTTCAAGTGGGACAAAACTTCAAACCCTTCCCAGGTCTTGACAATCTTATATTTGAACATTAACAGTCATTTGTTTTCACTTAAGAGTAAATTAAATAAACTCTATAATGATTAAGAGTTTTGTCTTCAACAGTTTATTCTGAAATTTTCTTTCTTCCTTTTTGCTTTCCAGTTTGACTTTTTATTCTTAATACTAGGAAGCAAATTTATCAATCCACCTTTATGAACTATTTTATATCTGCATGACTCCCATGTAATCATCACAATAAACAAAAGTGGCATTAGCCTCTTATGCACCAATATAATTTTTTTTTTAATTCCCTACTGGTTGGTAAATAGCTGTTGTTCCAGAATTTTTCTCCCCAACTTATTTCCATTGCACTTGACACCTTGGTACCTTCCCAAGATACCCACACCTCCTTTTGGTATGGCTGGATGCTGTTTTAGCCCAGGGTCAGGGAACGGTTTGAGGAGCTACTGGTCTCCTGTGTCTATATGTTTAAATTGTTCAAAAGTGAATGATAGCTGAATTTTTGAATATTATATTTGATAATATCCACATTGTTTTGACAAGGAAACTGAGGATCTGAAAGGAAGATATAATGGTATGATGAATGTGGACTCATAATTTAGCTAACTTAGCCAAAGTTCTATAACATATAAATTCTTAGGCCAGCATTTAAATGTAGAACTGGTTGAATTAAAGGACCTTACTGTGTCTTCTCTGTCCTTTGACTCTGTTTTTCTAAGCAGATACGCAGGGCCTGAAGTCCTTCATATACCAGAAAACTTGCATTTCATCTACTGTGGGTCACAGTACTGTTTTCTTCCCTAATCAGACCCAGGAAACAAATACTTGGGCAAAATTACAGCACTTCTGAGAGTTGATGCATAATCAAGACCTAGGAAAAATTTCAGTCCATTTGAGCCACAAAGTAATTGCTCCTAACTTGAAAGGTTTACCATTAGAGTACTTTTTTAAAATGAGCATACTTGTACAAACATCCTTTTCCTTAAGCACTAGGATATCTTGAAAAAGATTTCATTTGAAATTACTATGTTCTTCTACTTTCCAAGGCTCTAATGGAATTTTGCATGAGTTAACTATAAACAGCATTTGGTAGAAGAGGCCTTTGATAACCTCTTCCCAGCCAGATATGCTTATGTACATCTATAAAAATCAAATGATAGAATGAATGTTTGTGTTCTCCTTTTTTTTTTAATAGAGGGTTGAAGGGTAGATGCCTAGAGATTCAAAAAAGCAAAATTGAGTTCTAAATATAAAAGTCCAGGACATCTATTTAAAAGTAAAAATTAAGATATTAAAAGAGGTTATTTAATCTTGAATCTGTAAAACTGCCAGTGACAATTAATGATTTAATAGGACTGGGAAAAGAGAAGAGTAGGAAGCAAATATGCTCTGTAAGTCTCTTTAAAAAATTATGTCCCAGTCATGAACCTTACCAAATAATCAGAAATATGTGTATGAATTAAAAAATAATAACACTTTTCTTGTGGGAAATGTATTTGCTCCTATAATAAGCAACTGAAATGCTGACATTTCAAATATGTGAAAAGGTCTGTGTCAACAATTCCTATTTAAAAGAGTAAGCTATAGTCCTCACTACAGACTCAACTACTTTGTTTATTGCTTTGAAGAGCTCATCATAAGGAAAAGAGTTGGTAGCAGGGGGTTTCAACATAGATTATTATATGAAATAACCAATTTGAGCCTTCTTAGACTCATTGCCAGATGGTCATATGGGACCACATCCTCAGATGAATTATGAGTAGAATGGTGCTGTAGCTTAGAATCAACAGCTACACTCCAACCTAACCTTGACCACTCATACCAGTGGAACTCAGGAACTCTCTAGTTCTGTGAAAATCCTTAAATTGGCTTGTATAATTTGTCCAAATATATTTATTTCTTCATGGCAAAAAGAAAAACAAAGATGATGATAATATAAAACAAAAAATTGTTTCTTCAAAGAAGACTCATCATATTATTTTTAATAGAGTATATTTTTCAAAATGTTTAACCAGTTAAAATGTGGATTCATAATTTAGCTAGGTTATGTGAACAGGAGAAGAGAGGATAGTGTATGTGCTAATTTTTAGGAAGCAAAGTCAGTTTTTGTTCATTAGTAGTATTAAGATTTTAGAAAACTGCTATGGTTGCTAATGAAATGCTGCTCTCTTGCCAAAATGTGATTAATTTGGGTTGCTTTCAGGATGCCTACTATGGCTAAACATTGAAGATATAAAGATATATATATCACTTTCATACCATTACTTTTGCCAAATGGGTAAAAGATGATCAATAATGTTTAAGTCTACAAAGAACCATTTCTGTGGATTTTGGTCTTCTTTGCTATTGGAACAATGCCTTATAATCTTTAATGTACATATAAACTCCTTGGGGATCTTGTTAGAATGGAGGTTCTGATTTAAGGATCTGGGGTGGGCCCTATAATTCTGCATTAGTAACAGGCTCAAGGTGAAAATGATACTGCAAATCCATGTATCACATGGTGGATAGCAAAGTACATGAGAAAACCACATCTGAAAAACTGGCTTTCATGTGATTCTCTGAACCCAGTAGATCTCTTTTTGAACAAGAGAAAGGGATTACCCCATCTCTTGTGAAACTAGTTCATTTTCCTGCTTACTAAGTTTCTAAGAGAGCTTTATCACAAATACTGTAAATGTGCATATGAATTCTAAAATCATCATTTGCAGTACCCAATCTTAAGTAAAGCCTTAAGATGTTTTAATATTTATTTCTATCTGTATATATTTGTTACAAGTTATCAGTTCATACTAATAACTTCCACAACAAAGGGTTCATTTGCACCTTGTTCCTTTTCTTATTTCTGACTCCCTTGTCCCACAGAGAGAAGGCCCAATTCTTACTACCCAAATATACTTACTAATTTGCTCAGTCCTAGAAGTCCCACAAAGTGGTTTTAGAATTGCTAGCCGATGCTAAACACCTACTAGCTAGAGTACAATAATTATTTGTAATTCTATTTGTCTTTAGTCTTCAGTTATATAGGCAAAGTGCTTTGCCCAAAATTATTTAGGGCAGTTTTTCTTGAAGTTCCACCTCTTCTCATCTTTATGGTGTGGTTGATAATATACAGTTGAAATACAGTTAGGTTTATTTGTTTCAGTTTATATTCCATATTGTTTTATTTTTCTTCCACGTCTTCCAATTTTTGCTGATTTCCTATTATTTACAGGAATCTATTATTTAATATATTTAATTTAAATAACAATATATTATTTAACTATATGGAAAACTGACATGGTTCTAAAAGTCAGAACTTTATAAAAATGTATTTCCCCCATCATTTTTACTCCATTCCCTTTCCTCCATCTTTTCTACCATGTTTTCCCTCCTTCCTATAAAAACTCAGTTGTTTTGTTTATCTTGCCTGTGTTTCTTCTTGAACACATGAGCAGAATCTATGTCCAAGAACAATTTATTAAAAATTCTGTTTTTGAGATGACAATTTTATCATTTACTAAATTGTATATATAGGTATGTATAGCTGTGCTTATTCTGAACTTTCTATTCTATTACTCCGATCTTTGTCCAGCCATGTACAAATATCATATGGTTTAATAGAAGCATTATAGTATGCTGACTCTTTCATAGCGATCAGCTTCCTCATAATCTTTTATAGAAAGCTAGCGTATCGTAAACATTATTTTGCACTTTTCTTCCTTCATTTAACAATATATCCTGGAAATCCTCCATGTCATTTCATAAAATCTATGTTATTATTTTTCCCACAATTTAATCAAGTGCTTTATTTTATAGGAGCATTTTGTTTGTTTTCAATATTTTGAAACTATTAACAAAACAGTGAATAATCTTGCCATAGACAGTTCATATTTTGGGGAATGTATCTTCCAGGTAAAGTACTGGAAGTAGAATTACTTTGCCAAAAGGTAAATGTTTTAAATAGTTCTGTGAGATATTTTCAATATCCTTTTTAAAGGCTTAGCCTAGTTTGTTTTTCCCCCAGCAGTAAATGAGAGTACTTGTTCCCTTACAGCCTCGCTAAAATAATGTGTTATCACACTTTAAAATTTTCATCAACACGATAAATGAGAAATTGTATTCAAGTGTTATTTTAATATGTGTTTCTCTAATTATAAGTGACACTGAACATCGTTTCATAGGCTTAAAAGAAATGATCTGTTCATATCTTTGCCCACTTTTCTATTGGCTTTTGGATTTTTTTTTCTCATGTTTTAACTACTTCAGAAGTGCATTCAAAATTCAAGGAGTTCCAAGTCTGTCTGTCTTTTATTTTCTGCTGCACATGTGCATCCTCACTGCCTATGTGTGCAGGCCCTCTCTCAGTGGGGAGCAAGAATTTCTAGAGAGCAGTCAGAAGCTCTCAATGTTCTAAAGGTCTTGGCTGGGAGCAGGTCTCACATCTGTTGCACATTATATTGGTCAAAGCAAGTCAAAGATTCAACAAAAATTCAAAGTGGCGGTAGTGGAGAACTGTCCTTCACTCCATGACTGGAGCAAATTTCTGTTGCAAGGGAAGTGAATACAGTCAAGGGCAGAGAATTGGACCATGTTTGCAAGCAATCTACCACAAGCATTTTGAAAGAGATATGATAAAAGAAAATAACAGATTGGATGATTCTAATTTACATAGAGGAATAATTCAAGACATTTTCCAGAAAGAATCTTTGACGATGAGATGTAAAGTTTCAATCAGAACCAGAATCATTAAGAGAATAGCAGGACCCAAACATAGGAAGCCAAGGCAGTAATGATCATAATGCCAGCAGTCTGATGGGCCTAATTATGATGGAAACTACCAAAGGCCTACTTGCAAAGTAATCATTTGACAAGCACTTTTCTGGAACATAAATAACCTCACAACAATCCTAGGAGAAAGGGATGATAACCCTCTCCCTGTGAATAGGGAAATGTGTTCTTGCCCAAGGTTACAAGCTTGACCCCATAGAGAATTGGAATTTTAAATCAAGTCCTTAGTTCCCTAAACCCCATATGAATCCCTCCCCATGAGGAAATACCCATTTCAAGCAATATTTTCCCCCAGACACTATGTCACCGTTCAAATATGTCTTATAAATTGTGTGGATGATTTTTTGTTACTAGTAAAGATTTATTTACTTAATAAAAATGAATGTTCCTAGTAATGATTTTCCCATGCGCATAATTAAATTGAAAAAAATACTCCTCAACTAGAGGTAGGATTCATAGGATCATACCCTACAGCTAGAGTTGACCTGGAATACATTCCTACTAGTGGCTCTCTGTCCCAACTAAATAGTTAAATGATACAGGGAGGAGTTTTAAATAATCTTGATGGGTGAGGCCCAAGTGAAACAAATTAAATTAGAAATTTTAGGGTTGGATCCCAGGAACCAGTATCAATTTTCAAAACTTCCAGCGATTCTAAGTGGACATGGTTAAGACTCTGACCTAGAATGAAACAAAACCCACTGAAAAAACAACTGGTGAACCTCCAAACACAAAGCTTTAGCCTGAATTTGTCATTTCTAATGTGCCTTTCCCCAGAGAATAAGTCTGATCTTTGTTGTTCCCTTGTATGCTATCCTATTCATCTATGCATGCTTTTATTCATTTTACTCATATTTATTGATTATATACTCTTAAAGATTCTTAGTGCAGTAGTTCTCCTGTAAACTTGAAAATAATTGTTGAAGGCCTGGCTCACAGAGAACAGTACAGTAGCCATTGGGCGGAATATAATAATGACTATTCCTCTGTATATCTTATTGCATAGATATGGAAAACATATAGATAAACATAAGGCAAACATTTTTAAGAAATAGAATACTATGAAAACTAAGAAATGAGCCCTATAACTTCTGACATAGGATATCAGAAAAGTTTTGGAGGAGATGGCTTTTAAACATGGCCATCAACAATGGATAAACTTGCTGACACTATGTGGATTAAAATAATCATGTTCTAAATAGATTCTTGCTTACAATAGCAAAGTACCTACCATTTTTGAATTACACAGCCATCCAGAAAGGTGCATGATTCTCAGGTGGAAGAATCAAGTAGTGACTCAGAAAAATTAGTAGTGTAGGAACTCTGCAGCCAGTAGCAGAAATTCTAAGGCATTAACTGAGATTAATTAGTTCTTTCTTCTAACATGGAATATCATTTGTGCTTTGTAACAGTATTACTCTATTAGAGCTTAGTCTACTAGATGGGTAAAGGAAGAGTTTTCAGAATTAATAAAAAGTCTAAATTTAAAAAATTCTTTAATATATTATCTATTGCTTAATATAAATATACTATCAAAATACTTTATTGCATATCACTAAGAAGGAGTGCTCTAATAAAAATAACTTTTGCAATTATTACATTAAGTATTTGTCTAAATTTAAACCAATGAAGAAAATAGTATTTGGAAATTGAATACTATTTGAATAATCATCTAACTTGATCTAGTTTGCACTTTTGATTTGTTTAGGATATTATTTCTTATTCTTTTGTCATGGTATGCCAAAAGATTATCTTAATGGCTTTGAACATGTTTGGTTTATGAGACATTTTTAAACATGTTAGAAATAATTGCTGGGTTTTTAGTGTTTACTGGGTTTAATTCCTTACCTACCCCAGAACTGTAATAAATGATGTAACCATTAAGAATAGCATTATAGAGAGAAGCTGCCTACACAGCATAAATTTAATTATCTCCTAAATAAGAATTAAAGAAAAGCTTCCTGGGAAATAGCAGTAGCCCATTTTTCATGTTGGACATTTGATGTTCTTATAAATAGTTTCCTGAGGACCTTCAATTATGTAATTTTACAAATCAATCCAGAAATAGTATTCTAGTGAGTTATAGGTGTACTTTCTCCTTCATCCACTTTACAAATACCTAATAATCGCCTACTATGTGCAAAAGGTTATATCAGATATTTGGATGAAGTTAATTTGAGATTAATAATGTTTTACAGAAGGAAAACTGGGTCAGTGTTCACTCATGACCAAATGATGCTATATTTGAATTTGGGCCAGTTGGCAATAAAATAATTCTCGGCACAAGCTGATTCTTGATTACAGTGCTTTGAACAAAGCCAAAACATTATTTTCACTAGTTTATTTAGAATCAGCATAACATTTTATTTTCACATTAAATTTTTATTCAATAAAATTACATTAAGTTTATCCAAATCACAACTTTGAGAATTAATAAATTGACCAGGCTTATTTTATTAAAACTAAGTTAATAAAAGAAGCATGGTTTGAAACTTAATTGTTTTTAGAATGGCTGAAGTTTTCTCAAGGTTTAATAACCTTTTCAATCAAAATCCTATTGTCACAGTTTCTCCTTCCTTTTTCCAAAGAAAAGAGCCCAGTCCTAAATAAGCATCTCTTACAGAAACCAGAATGCCATCTACTGGCAGCCTCCAAAATTTGTAAACTTTTAAAACAATTTGTGCTTAATCAATTTAGAGATACACATTTTTAATGAAGAAATGTCCAGATTTTGAAATAAACAACATTAAGATGTTGATATATTTAAAAGTTGAGGTATTTCCTAAATATACACATTTTGCTACCATCATAGAAAAACACTTTCATAGACTAATATAAATAAATAATATAATTGTCAAATAGCTAATATCATCCCAATGTTCTTACTAACTTGGAGAGATAAAACTCCCTTAATAAAAAGATGCCCAGAGTTGAATATACTATTAACATTTTTCTAGATATCGTTATGTCACAAATTTACTTCTTACCTTAATATTTAGTTCCAAAGAATATTGATGGGAATTGTACATTGTATAGATATGAGAATTTCATTGAAAACTGGTTTTATGATAAAAGGCTACAGGAAAAACACAATGAACTTCTTCCCTAGTTAGTAATGCAATTAGTTGACTTAATTAGGCTTTTTGAGGAAAAACTTTAAAAATATGCTTCTACCACATATATAATCATTATTTTTAAATAGTTAAACAATATTGAACTTATACCTATAATATAAATATATATATATATATACCAGATGCTTCATTCAATTGATTCTGCTATAAAAGAAAGTAATGAAAATGGAAAATCAACTTTAGATTTTAAAGCACAATAAGCTCTTTCAAAAATAATCCATGCATCATTTTAATGGTTTCCTGCAAGCATATTCTTATCCTTTTATTGTCCTTTCATGTATAATTTTATACACTTGTGAGATTTAATTCCAAGATTAGAATTCACACAAAGATTATGAAAGCTTTGAGAATAAATGCATATTATAATTTGTCTTGTAAAGCACCCAGCCTCCCTAAATTTGCGGTGGACTTGTCCCCTCAGTCATTAGTAGGAGGCTCTATGGAGAAAGCCCAAAGGCAGCCATGCCATCCAAGAACTCTTAAAATCTTGTCATGTCTTTTTCATTTAAAGTATGAGAACAGTACTTAAAAAGTAAGTCCTATCAGTCCATAAAGCCATTTTTAAAAGGCCATTATAAAGGAACTTCTCAGAACTCTGGCTCCAGCAAAGACATAAAGGTTAAAAATTGCCTCGGCAGCCCTGCTCTATGATCATCTTATTTTAAATGCAGATTGTCAGCAACTTTGAACCATACGATCTCATGATAAAGATTAAAGAAATGAAAAGATATAATAGGAAGAACAAGAGCATTTTCTTGCACAGATATTTAAGACAGAGCACAAAATATTACATAGACCAGCTTTAAAAATTGTAATCATTATTGTACAAGTCAGAGAAGATAGTATTAATTTCTTTTCCAATTGCCCATGTATATTATATTTGATATGTTTTTTATGTAAATATTAAAATTCACAGAAAAAGTATTGTTTAATGACCTACTCAAATCTTGAAGGATCAGATAAAACTATTCCTTATAGAGGAGTTTTGTAAGCTGCATTCAAGTATACAGGAAATGCTAAATACCCATTCATAAAAAATTTGAAATTATGCATATGCACATATATGTGTGCTGCCTTATTGCTTAACTAAAAAAAAATCATAAAGTGACAGGACTATCTTGCCCTTGTAAAAGATAGTGCACTAGTTTAGATAGAACAATTTTTTTTAATGAATTTAAATGTTATAAATCATCTGGTCTTCTTTCCATTCTGAAAAAATTTTCAGGTAGCCAACTGTTTTGAAATAAAATTTCCCTGCAGTTGCTATAGTGATGATAATAAAGTTCTTGCTTCTATTTGTGATAAAGGCTCCTAGCAGAACACTTGAAAAGGTAAGCTAATCAAAATGAAGACACTGTTAGTTCAAGGCAGCCTCCTTGAATTTAGTTCACAATTATAGGACTCAACCATTGCCGACAATTTTATTATATGTACATTATCGTAATCTTTCTCAACGTAGCCCTAAAAATTATACAGCAGAGATAAGCCCTTTTTTTTTATTGCAGGTTAAAGCCATTGGATAAAGGATATTTGAGTTAATTCTGGATATTTTGTGTGAAAATCAATGATTGAAATCAAAGATACTGCTCCATTAGTTTTTTTTGTCCATTACAATGCTTTATTTTTCTAACAATACAGTGATTGTGTGTTATTTTGCTTCAATGGTACACATTGTTCAAGTCTCATTTCATCACAGTGTTGATGCGAAGTAAAGAGCTTAAAAGCAGTTACTTGTCAAACTGGATGAACCATCAAAGGCATGTCATAGATAAAGTAGTATTACGTAGCTACATGTTCTACCACACTGATGTGAAAAAGTAGTAGTATTTACCTTAAAACATTTGGCAAATTCAAATAACTTTAAAAATTGTTAGTGTAGAGAGAAAATATGTAAAACATCTCATCCAAGTATAGAAGGCATTTTATGTTATTTTGATAAGGAAGCAGAAATGCTTATTCTGACTCTCAAAATCCAAACGGTTAGTTAAAAATAACAATCACAGTTCAAGGAAATATTTTGCTAAAATACCATACTTCCCAATCATGGTTTCACAATAAAAATGAACAACACTTGGGTGCTACTAGGACCTATGGGTATTTTATTTCATAAGCATGCAAATTCTTTCATATTTTTATTAGCCACTAAGATTGGCTTTCTTGCTTATAAGTAAGCTATATTCTAAGTGGTGTATATTAGTTTTCTATTGCTGTGTGACAAATTATCACAAGTTCAGTGACTTAAAACAACACCCATTTATTAATAAGTCCAGGTAAAACATGACTCAGGATTTCTGGTCCTAGTTAGAATTCACCCATTCTAAGGCTGAAATCAAGGTGTCAGCCACACTGGGTTCTCATCTGGAGGCTTTCAGGTTAGGATCACTTTCAAGTTCATTCAGGTTATTGGAAGAATTGCACTCCTTGTGATTTTAGTACTGAAGTATATATTTTTTTACGGGCTGTTAGCTGCGGATCCACTGTGCGAGGAGCTGCTGGCATTACTTATCTAATGGCCCCTACTACTTTTAAAGCCAGCAATGGAGAACTCTTTCCTGTGGAATCCCTTTCATGCTCTGAGTCTCTGGCTTCAGGAAATGCCTAGTCGTTTTATTTAAGAGATCAGCTGATTAAATCAGGCTCACCCCAAACAATCTCCCTTTATTAAAGTCAACTGTGGTATGTAATTAATCTAAATATGACAGTGAAATCCATTATATTCACAATCCTAGGGTATGTACTCAGAGGTTCGCTATTTGAGGGCCATCTTAGAATTCTATCGTGTGATGCAAATCTATCTGGTTACTCCATGAAGCTGAGAATTTTTTGTCATAGACTCAAGATAGATTGCACACAATAGAGTCCTAGCTAAGAAACTTATTTTAAAAATCATTTAAAATTTATTTCTAAGATAGAAGATAAAATGTACTGTTATGGGGAATTGTTAGTATTCAAACAGCACTATGTAAAGGTCAGGAGGTAATCAGAGACTTCTCTTTCTTTTCAAAATTGCCAAAAATAGAAGACCATAATCACAACCCAGAATAAAATGGCACTGAAAAGTGATTCATATAGTTTATAGAAGCTCTGTGGTCAAGATCTAAGTCATCTCAGTTTTCCCAGAATTTTTTTTCTTTACCTGTAGACATTTGAACATGTTATGAAAATATGGGCATGCAAAGAAGAGAGCTGAATATGAAAGTGATTTTTTTTTTCATTACCAAGTTAGGAAAAGTTGCATGTATCTATATATCAGTTTTGGAGTGACATGATGGATTTGATTTTATTCTCTGTCACTTATGAACTTTGTGATCTTGAACAATGTCTTCAGGTTTGTTACCTGCAAAATAGAAATAATAATAATAATAATATGTCATATGATTGTTGTGAATAGAATTGGAACAAAGCATAAAGCCCAATTCTTCCACAAAGCCAAGTACCCAATGAATAGCAGTGTTGTTATTACTACCCAAGACTTTATGTGAGATGTCCAAGGACTTACACTAAATATTAATATTGACTGAAAGCCTGCTATGAACTTGGTGCAAAATAGAGGATTTTAATTAATTCTCACAACATTTTATGATATAGATATTCTACCTCCATTGTGTTGAGAAGGAAGCTGGTTAGGGTTGTTAAATGATGCACTCAAAGCCCACAACTGGTTGGTGGCAGAGAGAAGATTCTAACCCAGGCCTACACTTGCAGTTATTCTTCTCTGCTATACAACTTTCCTAAAAGCAACAAGAACCCATTCATTTCAATTACCTAGCCTGTCCTCACAAGCCATGGCTGTTTACATCCTAATACTCAGGCAGGGAAACTAAAATATTTCCCTCTCAAATGGAACAGGTATCAAAGAACATTACCTAAAGGAGATATCTCTTACACTCTGGGACGCAGAGAAGCCATGTGGGACAAAGAGAGTGGGAACCTGAGAAAACCAAAGATCATCTTGACCAGCTCAGTTTTGGTAAGCGCCAGTCCTGGCTGGATATTCTTTAGCATCCTTTCTCAGTAAACCAAAAAATATTATCTAAATAGCTATGTCTATATATATTTGTGAGAATTCAAGTGAAATTTCTATTAATGTCAGGGAAACCCTAAACTGAAATAATTAATTTCATCATTTACACAAAAGTGTTATTGCATTTGCTGATGGTGTCAAATCATGGAACAGTCTAGGTTAACTTGGTGAAAAAAGCAATTGTGTACAAATTGCTGATGATGAAGCTAATAATTTATTTTATTATGGGCATTTTAAACCAGAAGTTTACATTTAAAGCAGGTATTTTCAGAAACAGCAAATGTTTATAGGCCAGAGATGTGAAGCCATAACCTGACCAATGACATTCAGGTCATGAGTAAACATATGGTCTGCCACAGTGATTCAATTAACCATCCATCAATGTAATTGCATAATACATCAGAAGATGTAGTTTCCCACCATTGAGGGTCAGCATCCCATATTATATCTAACAGGAAAAGCATCACTTTGCTATAGTTTAATTTGGCTGTTTCACATGAAAATTTTTAAATAATGTGTTTGATATTATATGTATATTTTTTGTTATCTGGAACAAATTTTTGACAAACTGAGTTTTAGACTTGTTGAGAAATGCTATAATTCTTCATAAATTATAATTTCCTAAATTATAATTTTTATTAATTATTAATTATTAAAATTATAAGTCTGCTATTTTTCTTCTTGTAATAAGCTGGTATAGATGAAAAGCACAACTTACAAGATAGATATAGAATTTTAATCAATTCTAATCAAGTTAATATACTGAAATAAGAAAGAAGATGTATCATTTACACATTGTATAAATTATGTATAAAGTAAACATGTTGCAAACTTCTAAGAGGGGCCATGGCTGAACTGATTTATGCAACTTTCTAGACATTGAATCTTTCTGGAATACCACACATGACAAAATAATGGCAATACCATGTAATAATTTTTTTTTAAATGTGTGGTGTGCATTAACCTAGATTGGAAGTATGATGGTGAAAGAGCTTGAAATTATGAGCAAATAAACATTGTGCTGGGTTTATACTTCATAATTAAGATGTTCTTATGGAATAAGGAAATGTAAAGTTCCTGTCTGACACCCTTCTTCATTCAAGGTTCACTTCCTGAGCAATGGTTCCACATCATTAATATTATGTGAATTTACCCATAAGCTTTCATGTAAGGGGAAAAAAAATACTGGAGAGGACTTAACAGGATATTTTAATCAATCAATATATAGTTGCTATTTGCATTTAATGAAATTTGCATTACCTTTGGAGAGAAAAGTAATCTTTGGTCAGAGCTCTATTTCTCCATGATTCTTGATATGGAAAAATTCTGTGCTGCAAGATTTATTTTTCTACTTTCCCAGAATTTGACCTTCCTCTGGTAGGACTCAATTTTTCTGACCTACAGTTGTTTAATATAAAATCTTACTGGATTTCTGGTTTCATTTATTTTTCTGTGATTTGCTCACCATTTGAGAACAGGTATGATATATTACACAAAAAGAATGAAGTGTTAGAAACATTTACCTTCTAACAAAACAAAAGCTGTATGTGGTTAATTATGGGTTGTGCTAGGTAACAGTTTTTAAAGAAAGAGGGGTCAAGAAGAAATAAAGGAGGCTGCAAAAATTGCTTTTGATGCAGAAACTAACAACTACAGTTATCAGCTCTTATAAGGATGGTCAAATTATTTGAAAAAGAACCAAGCACCATAATGAAAGGATATTCTCCTTTACTAAAGGTAACTTGAAAAGCCAACTTCTACACAAATACCATTCACCCAGTTGGGCCCAAATAAAACTAGTCCCAATTTGGAAATTGGCATTCCTCCATATCCTTTAGATTTGCATTATCAACAAGTCTGTATAGACTACTGATAATTCTTTAGTGTTAGGTGTACTCTTTGCTATTTTTCCAAGTATGAAAGATTTAATCAAACAATAAAGTCCTTCTGGATTTTGATGCTCTTGAGGGAACAAACACCTATTGCCACAACTTCACAGCTTCAACACAAAGTCCTAAGAGCTACTCAGATTATCCTTATCCATCAAATCTTTGTCACATTATATATGTCTTATTATCCAAGAAAAAAATACCTGTGAGGTTCTCTTTACACAAAAGAGCCATCAGGCTCAGTACCAATGCCAAAGCCATTCAAAGATCTTCAACTGGCAAATTTCCATTTGAAAACTGAACTGACACTGGCTTGCTTTTACTATTATGGATGTCCTTGTAGGCAAACCTTGTTCATGCCATTGCACTGAGTAAATGAAATTCTTATAAAATAGCTGTCTGATGTTACTTCATACTTTTATCCATTAAAAAAAAAAGCAAAGAATTGATAGGGGTTTCCATAATAAAATCTCTCTGTTGTAATAAAATCTCATTACACTTCATTTTGAACAGATGACCCCACTTTTTATTTAAGTGAATATATAAAAATCATAGTAGTTTAATTTTTACAATACCCTTTATTCTACCTCCAAATGTATATATAACTTCACCCAATGCTATCTTTCTTATTTTAGGGGCTGATGGTGCTTAATGTGAGAATTGGGAGGGTGCTGTTCTTAGAATGTGGAGGCAGGTGGGGTCAGAATCACCATAACTATTATAGAACTCCACATAATCACTATGGAAAGACTGATATTTCAGGACCCAATTAAGTTACTAGGTGAACATAATTACCCTGGGGAACTTCTGCTCTGTATGCAATTATGCTTTTTATATCCAATATCATTAGTCATTAGGAAAATGCAAGTTAATTCCAAAATAATCCTAATAGAATGGGTACAAAATAAAAATTTAAACTGATGATTCAAAGTGCTGGTAAGGATGTGGACCAACTTGAATTGTCACATGTTACTGGTGAAAATGCAAAATGGTACAGTCGCTCTTGAAAAGAGCTTGATAGTTTTATATTTACACAAAAACCTACCTGGGCTTGTCTATAGCAGCTTTATTGGTCATGGCAAAAAATTTGAAATAATGTAAATGGCTCTCACATGAGGAATGGGAAAACAAGACTAGGCACATTCATATAGGGAATAGGGCTCAGCAACAAGGAGGAATTGACTATTGAAACATACAACAGTATGAATTGATCACAATGCATTAAAGTAAGTGAAACAAGTCAGTAGAAAGCTCCAAATTCTACCATTCTTCTTACAGGACATTTTAGAAATGGCAAAATTATAAGACTGGAGAACAAGAGTATCAGTTGCCAGGGATTAAGAGTGAAGGAAGGGTTTAAGACAAGAAGTAGCCCAAAGGAGGGAATGATGGAACAACTATACTGTGTCTTGATTGTGGTGGTGGTTACAAGTTCCTGTGTTTATCAAAACTCATAGAACAATTCACTGAACAGAATGAATTTAATGTATGTAAATTTTTAAATCTGAATAAAATCTACTATGCATATTCTAATTTTGAACAACAAGAGGAGCTCTGCAGTGGGAAAAGTGTAACTTTTTTCTCCAGAGCACCTGGGTGTGGATACTAGAAGGATGTTTGATGAAAATTCTTGTACATGGCAATTCTTTGGGAACAAGGGTTTAGTAAGAAAGTACAACATGAGCCTAGAATGTCTTGTGACAAAAATTTGAAAAGTACTAAAGGAATTATGAGACATGCTAAGAAGACACAGAGGTGAGCTTGAAGGGGCTCCCACTTACAAAATTTGGTATGATTTGAACAATTAAGATACATACCAATATTAATGGATCATAACCCATTGAATAAAATAGGAATCTTGAGGCCATATTGATATAATTAAATACATTTATTTAGTAAGTTAAGTAAATGTATATATATAAATATAAATATATTTTCTTTACAATAGGATGCTTACAGATTTAGTAGGCATCATTGAATTAGAATTAGAAAATAACTTTTTGGCAACCATCCTAGTAAACATCAATACATGCTAAAACTAGTAGGGTAATTTCTATTTTTTAATGAATGGAACATTTGCATAGTTTTGAAGCACCTTCCCACAAAATACTTATTAATTACAAAGAAGTAAAATGGTAACTTTGCAATGGAGAAATTAGTAGTCACTAGTTTAATCAAATGATTAAAGTTAACACAACAATTACTGGGATGAATTGAAATTATGTATTACCTGATAAGATGCAATAAGTAATTATCATCACTATAATTTCCCTGTCAAAGTGTACAGTGTGAATCTAATCATGAGGAAACATTAGACAAACCCATATTGGTGGACATTCTGCAAAATAACTCATCTATAATATTCAAACATGTCAAAGTTATAAATATCAAGGAAAAACTGACTATTCTAGATTGAAGAAAATTGAAAAGACATGACAACTAAAAGCTATATGTGATTTTGGATTTGATTCTTTTGCTATAAAGAAATTACTGAGGTAACTGGAAGAATGGGCCCTACATTGATGTGGTAACATATCAATGTTTAGTTCTGTTTTGATGACGATACAGTGGTTATGCAGGAGAATACCTTTGCAAGAATTCCCCACTTAAACATTTGGGGATATAAGATGTCATATCAGCAATTTACTGTCAATCAGTTAAAAATATGTAGTTTCACTGATTTTGCAAAAAATCTGAGCTTTGAAGACAGTTTCTGTTGATTACTGGTTGGTTAATCTATGGGACTCTGATTAACTACATAGAATGGTTTTCAGGATTGTCCTTTGGTGAGAAGATTAAGAAAGGCATTTTTCTCCTGGCTACCATCTTTTATTATTCAAAGGGTTGCTTAATGAGTATTAACTCCCTTATACTTCCAAGGTGCACATGCATATGATCAGAATGGGTCACTGGACACTGTAGAATCAAACAGAATTCTTAGGAAAAGAGGTTAAAGATATGCAGCATGGGTTTGTAGTGAAGTGGTATCAACTAGAGTGTTACATAAAGCTGTGCTGAAGTGGCTTCCATAAATGTGGCTGGAATGAAACAGGGGAGGTCAAGTTTCAGAAGTGGTCTTAAAGGAGCAATCAGTGCATTAAACCCCTGGCATCATTCAGATTGTTCATGCCCTTCATTATATCTGGCTACTATCCTATTATATGGAATCTCAATTTTTGTGAGTAAGGAGAGGTACAAGGTCAGTTCAACTCAAGATCAGTTCAGATGTTAGCCAAATATAATCTCTGCAACAAGGTAATGTAGAAGGGTTAGTGAAAAAGCTACAGTGGCCAGAGGTCCTTGAGGTAGTTTGAGGATATGTATTCCTTACAGCCAAAGGTTCTTGTGGGAAGGTTCTTTGTTCTGGAACCTAATCTATACTTCAGTTCCACTATAGAGGCTTGCCACATAGCATCCTTATCCAATAGAAATAGAGTAACTCCATGAGATTGGCCTGATCATAAAGCCCACGTGGAAGGGAAGAATGCACTTAGGCAAGGCTCTGTTTGAAAGTGGCAGCTTTCCAAGTCACCTAACAAATGGGTTGGATCAGTAGTTCCAAGGGTAGTGCAAACTGCCTTCAACATTCATAGAATTCCACCAAACACTATTCTTTATGGCAGTTGTGAATTGCTAAAGAAACTGAAAGAAAAAATAGGAAGGGGATGTCCCGGGTTGGATATCTCATATTTCCAAACTTCTAAAATGTTAATTTGTTTTTCTTCAGGTTTAATATTCTATCCTCACACACATGCCTTGTGGTTTACTATCAAACATACGTCCTAATCCTTGTTCACCTGATCCAACTGAAATAGTATTATCAATACTGTGAGCCAGTACAACAGCATGGCATCTGCAGAATGTCAAGATAATTCTGTTTATCAGAGCCTTTGCAGAACTGGTCACTACATTAGTGGATGAAATAAAAGACAGATAAGGCCAACAGGTTCTGAAGTGATGTATAAATGATGTCCAAAATAAACCAGTAGCAAACAATAGAATCTGGAGAACAGTGCATGGGTTTTGCACCACTGTCCTAAAAAACTGCCACAAAATTTAGAGGCTTAAAACGACCCCGTTTATTTTCTCACATCTCTTTGCTTAAGGCCCATCTCTTTGTGACCTTGAAGAGGTTCTACACTGCTTTGACTCAGTCACCTTGCCCTTGGATCTTCCCGCTGAGTTTTCTTCTTTTTCACACAAAAATGGCATATATTGGCAATTGACCTTCTTCCTTCTCACAGAGTAGGCTTATTTCTTTTTGAATCATCTCAACACTTAATCCAACCTGGTAGTGGTTCCCCTAATATAGTTTTCTCAAAACCTTGTGATTTAGGGTGTTGTGGACAATATCCTTAAGAGTCTAAGAAGTCCCTTCATCTAGCTCTCCAAGACACAGCTTTAAATCTTTCTGAGGTCTCAAAAGGTCCTTTATTCTTACCCTGGGCTTGATATTTACTAGGAGAGCATGTGTCACTAGCAGGTCCTAGAAATTGATCTCTACCTGAGTTAGTTTCTAATTCTGAGAGTCTTCTGCCAGAAAACCGCAGGGATAGGACACAATTTTGTTTCTTAACACGGCAAGTCATATCTCCTTTGTATTTCCTTTAAATTTTGCTTGAATACTGAACAGCTATTTCTTTAGCTCATCTAATATCTCCCATATTTTATGACAGGAAGCTAAAAACATATTCAGTTGGTACTTTCAATATTATTTCTAGAAATCTTAGTGCTACTAATACTTTTTTCATGTCACTGCAGGTGACAGACAGTCTCACCAACTGTCTGGTACTACAGAATTTGAGTCTATGTTTTTTTTGTACTACCAAACTTTATTCTCTTCAGGTCTCACTCACCTGTCATCTGGTCCCAAGGCATATGCCATATATTTTACTACTTTACTATGATAGGACCCTACTTCTGGGTACCAATTTCTGTTGCAGTTACCTATGGTGTGTATAAGAAAATTCCTTAAAATCTAATGGCTTAAAACAGTATTTATTTGTTCATGATCCTGTGATATTGACAGGGCTTGATTGGAAGAGCTTGTCAGGGTTCCACATGTTATCTACTAGGACTGGCTGTTCATGAGGTCTTCTTTTCTCATGTATCTGGCATCTCAACTGGAGCCAAGCCAGGCATCTCTCTCTGTCTCTCCATAGAGACTTTACACATCTTCCTAAGTCTTGGCAACTGGGTTCCAAAAAGGAGTACTCCGAGAAGTCCTCATGTGCAAGTTTTCACTTACTAAGCTTTCGCTTGCATTAAACTTCTAGTGTCCCATTGGATAAAGCTAAGCGCATCTAGTCCGAAGTCTAGGTTCAGATCAGTGGGAGAGAACTCACACAGAGGTTAATTCCAGGAGGCTTAGTCCATTGGAGGCCAGCAAAAGAACGCTGCCACAAGTTCCTTAAATAATTTTCTGTCTTTAGTCTCTCCTTCCTCATCCATTCTCAAGGTTGCTACTGAAGTATTTTTTTTTGTCTTTATAAAATAGGGATCTTATGCAAACTGTATCATTTGAAGACTGTATTACAGTTTCGCGAGTTCTTTATGTATATATCCTCATTAAGAAATAAAATTGAAGCTTCAGATAAATTAGGTAATTTTGTCATAGATGAATACAAAAGATTTGAAATAAGTTCTTTCACTTCTACAACAACATTTATGTTTTCATTGATAATAATAACTAATAAGCACTGAGTGGATCACTATGTGTCAAACACCATGGTAGGTGATTTACATGCATCACAGATGATGAGGGAAATAAAGCTTATAGAGGTGAAAATCCAACAGGTGCCAATGTGCAGGAAGATGGGATGGAAATCTAGATCTCTGTTTCTAGAGCACAAAGTGTTAACCACTTATATAATACCAAATATTTTACTTCTGTTTTGCTATTTCCTTCTTCAATACCTTCAAATGACTCTTCTATTCTACAGGAAAAATGTCTAAACTTAAGATCTTCCATAATCAGAACACATCTCCACTTTCCTGTGTCCTCCACCACTTACTGGGCACACAGGGCACCCACCTAATGTACCATCACCCATGCTTTTTTGTCCATGATGGGAATTTTATTCACCCAGAATGGGAAATTCTGTTTATCTCTAACATCTCAACTCAGATGTCACCAGTTCCCCATTGTTTTCCTCAACAACCCATAACCTCTTTTATAGCTAAGGTGACAATATAAGTATATAAAAGTATGTATACATATATACATTTTTTTTGCTTGAAACAGTCCTTGTTTTCTCCTACTGTTACACTGTAAGCATTCAACTTACTTTTCACTATCAAGAGTACCATACTTTGAAGATGATACCTACCCATTATTAACCAAACCTTCTTCTGAGCTCAGAGAGTACATTATTAATATTATTTAAAGTATATTTATAAGAGGTATGTTGTTTCTGTAACAATCTGAACATTTGGAACACACACTTCATTAGTATCTGTATCTCCAAAGCCTATTGTCCTGTCAATACTAAAAATGTTTCTTCAGTACTTGAAAGGTAAGAATGTTGTGAGTAATTAAAACCATTTCCATATTCCAGCATAATGGATAATGATGATTCCCATACAACTGATAACTGTATATTTGAAGCCAACAAATTCACTGAAACAAATCATTGAATGCCAAAAATCAGTGTGTCTTTCACTAAATTGGACATATATCAATTTGCTTTTAGGCAAATTGGCATCCTATGAATTGATTCTTGGTAAATTTACTAATGCTCTCTCTGTTTAATGGCCTTAGAAGATTCAACCTGTGTAATTGAAACACTTGATTCTGAGTTTGCTTTGTAGGCAGAGCAAATTAAGCTGCATAAAATTGACTTCTTTACAGTTATTTTTGTCAGGATAACACATAATAATTACTTTGTATTTCCTTCAGTCTTTTGGATTTGAAAATTCAGGTCAGACTAATTAATCCTATCTTTAAAAGGAAAGAAAAAAAACCCCTTTATCTTAATACCAAAACCATTTTGGATTTTACCATCCAGGATTTAAAGACAGCCTAAAAGGTATGTGAACATTATACTCTGCTCCCTGTTTCCCCTCCTATTCAAAGCACTTCTTTTCATGTGTTAATTCGATAGAAAGGAGACAAGGCATCAAGTCTGTCTCTCTAGTGTGTACTACCTACTGGGAATGTGATAAATGTATTTATTTATTTTACCCAAATTCTACCACAGCAAAACAATTTAGAGGTCTATTGTAATGGAATTTTACCTGTATTCGGATTGAATTAAAGGATCCTATATAGAAATCAGCTTTAAAAAATATCATCCACACGACCTGAAGCACAATGTTTTTCTCTGAAGGAGCACATTATTTACCGCAGTTTCAGACAGAGACTGATTAATCCACATTTTGGATGGTACCACTGCTGGTTTCGGACAATGCGCTCTCCATCCCACCACTCATACTGCTCTCTATAGAAAACTTGTATGAAATTTTCTAAGCAGGAATCCACATGAATTTCTTGGAAATAGCTCAGACTTTTCATTATGCCTCTGATGTTTATAGGGGGATTATTTTTTTCACATTAAAAAATATCATTTATTTAGAATCAGAAATTTGTTTACACAATTTTTATCCTATCCATTTACCTTTCTTCCCAAAATGTGTTTTAATATAGATGGTAAATACAGCATGATTACTTTATATAGTCATAACATGAACTGAAATAGGATATAATGATAAGCAATAATCACCAGAAAGCCATCTCATTATTATTGTTTTAGCATTTGATTGAGGTTTTGCCTAAGGCAGAGCCAGAAGCTTCATTTATTTCAAAGAGATTAAAACAAGGAAATAGGCACATTCTGCATTAAATATTATTATGTAGTCAAGGCCTATGAGACCGGTGGAGAGGAAATTTTATTTGCATGACATTCTTTCTAACCTTTGAGACTTCCTAGTGACCACAAGGACACTGTCATCCTAGCTGTTCTGCAAATCTGACTGCAGCCTAGTCTGAGAGCCAATGATTGCACACATCTTTGTAATAACATCAGATTTCCATGTGACAAGACATTTGCTATTATATGTTATTTTTTTAATTGCGAAGCTGATGAGTTTAAGTCAACGTATTTCTTTCCTGCTCCTTCTGCTTGTCAGCTGTAGCTGGATTGATAAAATGCAAATGAACAAATCATTAACGAGTACTGGTTATGAATCTCTCAGGCAGTTCAGGACCCTATCAAATCCTGCACCTATTACTTTGTGTGATTGATGTACTATTGTAAGTGATTGTTCCTGATCTTATTAAATCTTATTGATTTTTTTCCCAGTTTCTATTTTATGCAGGGCCAGGCTTGGACTATTATGAATGTTGCTGAACACTGTTAATCAAGCTTACACAGCTATTTTGATGGCAAACAATTAGAACTCTGCAGCTCTACCTTGCAATTAGCTTCAGGGATATGGACCTCAGCACCATAATAATGAAAGAGACCTCCTTCAAGCACGATAATGAGATTTACAATTATGACCCCAAATAACCTCAGAAAATAACCAATCTACAAATTTAGATGTGTTTATCAATGATTTCTCCCTTTTTATGAAAATGAATTTAGAGAATTTTTCTAAACAGTATTTCCTAGCAAAATCATTCTTCCTATTCCTTTAAAATATCACAAACAAAGCTCAGTTTTGATTATATAAAATTGTTGCTATAAATATTTAGGTGATAGCTGACTTACAAATCATAAGCATATTTTTAAAATTACTAAATAATACCTCAAATAGGTGCATAACATTCATACTTTCCAAATATAACAGTAAAACATGTAAATGAAATAAGGGACATAAATTGTTCATTTTTTCTCTAGTCAATTTATTTATTCAATGAACTTTTATTAAGCATTTACTATGTAAGTACTAAGTGGTAGAATCTATGAATCATGTAAAGGTAACTGAACATTATTTCCTGCTCTTGATTTCCCTTACAAATGCATAAATTAAAATTGTTGGAGTATCCATGCCAATGTGATTCCATCTGAATCTGAGAGAATCTCATGGATAAATTCTATTCCAAACCTTCTCTATATTCCTTAGGTACAAATTCCTTTATACTCATTCCCAGTGAACGACAGCATTTCTTTATTTAGAATGTGGTATCTGGTAGGATTTTTCTTATTCAACCACGTCTTTTCCTCCTGTCACTCAGGAAGAGATACACGTCTTTACCCGTTTCCTCCTCAGTGGCTTTATTCCCACGCCTCTCTCCTCCTTACTTGCCTCATTGCGTTAGTTTTGTATCTCCTGTTTACAATCACTCTCTTTCCACTGACTCTTCTTTCTTGCACACGAACAGGTTATTCACTCCCTAAAACAAAGCAACTAACTAATTAACTACCTGTCCCAATCTATATTTGATCTTGATGTTATATAACTCTACAACTTCATTCTCTTTTGTGCCAAAATTCTGCAACTGATGTTTGAAAACTGTGGTTTTCACTGTAAAGCAAACGGCATTTTGAAGAACAGCTCTGTTGGCAAAGGCTAAAAATAAGCCATTAAACTCCCAGAGTGTTTAATAGTAAGAAAGGTGTTAAGACAGACCTCACCCATCCTTGAGCCTCACTATATGTCAAACATGGGGTGAAGTTGATACAGGGACAGAGCTGAAATAAGAGTCAGGGATATTAGTTGCCTACAATTACTAACACCTGGCCCATTATAGCCTGGCCTGCATGACTCCCAATCAAACAAACAGCCATTCTGATTTTAACCTCCTTATTTTTCTTAGCGGTATCCTGCAATGAGAAGTAGAAAGAGCAACATAGTAGTTTTAGGGTCAGAAAGTAGTGGATTTGGCATCTTGTCTAAAACCACTTATGAGCTATCTACCGTTAGGTAAATTACCTAAATCCTTCTGAGCCTGTTTCTTCATCTGATATTTAGAACTCATCAGGGACCATTGTCAAGGATTAGAAATAATCTATTCCACTGCACATAACCATAAAATTGCCTTCCTCTCCCATGCCATCTTCCCAGAGAGTATGTCTCTACCTTCCTCCTTTAAGAAAAATTGGCCTCATAACTTCTCCTTACCCACCCACTGTCAATGCCAATTAGACCAGGAGAGACATTGGACCTAAGCCTGAGGCAGAGAGAAATGTTCTCCCCTCTCTTTCTCTCAGCACCTGAGAGTAGATCTTCTATTCTATAAAGTCTAAGTCAAAGTCTTTGCTAATGCAAGGCCAAGCTAAATGGAATTTGAAATTAATGGAAAGCATCTGGACAGCCAGCCGATACACAGCAGAGAATGGTGCAGACGTGCTTATAAAAATAAGTTAAGATTACTAAAAGTGGGAGGTCATGAAGAGATAAAGATGCAAAAGGGATGGGGAGACACAGAGGGAATAAGAGAAAGACAGCAAGAGAGAGAGTGCACACAAGCACATCCAAGAGGGCACGGTCCTGTTCTTGTTCTCCAGTTCCCCTGATATCTGGCTGTGTTAGGGGCACAAAAATCTTACAGACTTAGCCCTCCCTTACATTTGTTTTGTTATGTTTTGCTTTGTTTTTTCAGCTAATCTTAGTGAATCTTTGTCCAATACATTGCAGTGTCTGCTATTTATTCATTCAATGGGGATTTATCATGATCTATTTTAGTGTCTGAAGAGCAACAATGGAGAAATCAGGCAAAAGCCCCTGCCTTTTGAAGCTTTGGTGGAACTTCTTGTTTTACAGTATTCCTAGCTCAAAACCTTGGACTAACCTGTGTCACTCACTGTGTTGAATTTCTTAGCCAGCTCATCAGAATCTGAGGAATTTTTACTGGCAGGTTTTGCCAATACTTTCTGCTCACTCTGCCCTTGGCCAGATCCTGGCCGCAGATCCATCTGCTGAAATGGATCTCACCTTTTGTATCACACCACTCCAGACTGTCCTACAAACTTTCAGACAAATCTTCATAAAGTCAGTCCTTGACTGCGTTATTTCCTTGTTTAAAAAAAAAATTGATGTACGTGTTCCACAATAAAATAAAATTTAAAAGAAGTTGGTAACTTTTCACTTATTCACAAATTCAAATTCCTTGGCTAGGTATTAAAAGCTCACTAACATCAACCAATTTTTTCCAACTAGATTTCCTACGAAATACTATATTATTAATATTATACATAATGTCATACTTGCATCTCTGGTTTGTGCCTATAGTCTATTTCTTTCCTAAAGTACTTCTCCGTTTGAATTTTAACTTCTAGGAATCATTTCAGACTCTGCAATAATATTTTCTGAGTTTGAATCCTAGCCTTCTCATTTTTACAGCTATGGAAACCAACTTGTGCTTCAATTGCCTTATCTATATAAAATAGCACTTACCTCAAAAAGCCATTTTATTTATTGTTTTTAATACTGTGGCACACAGCCTCTCATATGGACTCCAGCGGTCCTTGGATTCCTGGTTTTCACAACCTTGTGTAATGCCATCCCTCAGATTTTGGGCTGAACTTTTTGACTTACTTCTAATGTATAAAATATGGCAGTTGTGACGGATGCCCCTTCTGAGATTGTTGCAAATGACTGTAGCTTCCATCTTGGGTACTCTCTCTAGTTCTCCTCTGGATTGTTCCCCTTGGAGAAAGCCAGATGCCCTGTCATGAGATAGCCCAATGGAGAGGCCCACCTAAGAATCTGGAAGCATGTCTGAGATCTGCTAACAACCAAGGAAGTTTGGAAGTGTGTTCTCCAGACTCCACTTAGCCTTAAAATTACTTCAGCATTGACTGAATGACAGCAAGTTTATGAGACATCTGGAGCCAGAGGGCCAAGCTAAGCTGTGCCAAGACTCCTGACCTAGAGAAAGTATGATGTAATAAAGCTTGTAGTTTTTTTTGGCATCATTAATATACAATCACATGAGCAACACTGTGGTTACTAGATCCCCCCCACCACATACCCCATTACAGTCACTGTACATCTTCTCTGTGCTATACTGCCTTCCCCGTGCCACACCCCCACATTATGTGTGCTAATCATAATGCCCCTTATTCCCCTTCTCCCTCCCTTCTGACCCACCCTCCCCAGTCCCTTTCCCTTTAGTAATGGTTAGTCCATTCTTGGGTTCTGCGAGTCTGCTGCTGTTTTGTTATTTCAGTTTTGCTTTGTTCTTATGCTCCACAGATTTGGTACTTGTATTTCTCTGCCTGGCTTATTTCCCTGAGCATAATACCCTCCAGCTCCATCCATGCTGTTGCAAATGGTAGGATCTCTTTTCTTCTTATGCTTGAACAATAGTCCATTGTGTATATATACCACATCTTCTTTATCCATTCATCTACAGATGGACATTTAGGTTACTTCCATTTCTTGGCTATTGTAAATACTGCTGCGATAAATACAGGGGTGCATATGCCTTTTTGAAACTGGGCTCCTGCATACTTAGGGTAAATTCCAAGGAGTGGAATTCCTGGGTCAAATGGTATTTCTATTTTGAGTTTTTTGAGGAACCTCCATACTGTTTTCCACAATGGTTGAACTAGTTTACATTCCCACCAGCAGTGTAGGAGGGTACCCCTTTCTCCACATCCTCGCCAACATTTGTTCTTCCTAGTCTTTTCTATGTTGGCCATCCTCACTGGTGTGAGGTAATATCTCATTGTGGTTTTAATTTGCATTTTCCTGATAATTAGCAATGTCTAGCATCTTTTCATGTGCCTATTGGTCACCTGAATTTCTTCTTTGGAGAATTGTCTCTTCATATCCTCCACCCATTTTTTAATAGGATTATTTGCTTTTTGGTTGTTGAGGTATGTTAGTTCTTTATATATTTTGGATGTTAACCCCTTGTTGGATATGTCATTTACAAATATATTCTCCCACACTGTAGGATGCCTTTTTGTTCTGCTGATGGTGTCCTTTGCTGTACAGAAGCTTTTTAGCATAATGTAGTCCCATTTGTTCATTTTTTATTTTGTTTCCCTTGCCTGAGGAGATGCATTCAGGAAAAAGTTGTTCATGTTTATATTTAAGAGATTTTTGCGTATGTTGTCTTCTAAGAGGTTTATGGTTTAATGACTTATATTCAGGTATTTGATCCATTTCAAGTTTACTTTTGTGTATGGGGTTAGACAATAATCCAGTTTCATTCTCTTGCATGTAGTGGTCCAGTTTTGCCAACACCAGTTGTAGAAGAGGCTTTCATTTCCCCATTGTATATCCATGGCTCCTTTATCATATATTAATTGACCATATACGCTTGAGTTTATATCTGGGCTCTCTAGTCTGTTCCATTGGTCTATGGGTCTGTTCTTGTGCCAGTACCAAATTGTCTTGATTACTGTGGCTTTGTAGTAGAGCTTGAAGTCAGGGAGCATAATTCCCCCTGCTTTCTTCTTCCTTCTCAGGATTTCTTTGGCTATTTGGTGTCTTTTGTGGTTCCATATGAATTTTAGAACGATTTTCTCTAGTTCATTGAAGAATGCTGTTGGTATTTTGATAGGGATTGCATTGAATCTGTACATTGCTTTAGGCAGGATGGCCATTTTGACAATATTAATTCTTCCTATCCATGAGCATGGGATGTGTTTCCATTTATTGGTATCTTCTTTAATTTCTCTCGTGAGTGTATTGTAGTTTTCAGATTTTAGGTCTTTCACTTCCTTGGTTAGGTTTATCCCTAGGTATTTTATTATTTTTGATGCAATTGTGAATGGAATTGTTTTCCTGATATCTCTTTCTGCTATTTCATCATTAGTTTATAGGAATGCAACAGATTTCTGTGTATTAATTTTGTATCTTGCAACTTTACTGAATTCAGATATTAGATCTAGTAGTTTTGGAGTGGATTCTTTAGGGGTTTTTATGTACAATATCATGTCATCTGCAAATAGAGACAGTTTAACTTCTTCCTTGCCAATCTGGATGCCTTTTATTTCTTTGTGTTGAAATCTTTGTAATTTTAAGCTGCTAATTTGGGCCTGATTTGCTTTTCATCAATTGATGACTAACAAAGTATTAAATGAGATAATTCATATAAAGAGCTTAGTAAGCACCAAAAAATACTTCAAACTGTATTGCTAATACTCTGGGACACACTCATTTTTCTCTCTCCTGAATTTTCATCGGGTAACTATGTCACAATCCACAGCAATCCTATGGTTATACTTTGGTCCCATACATTGTTAAAAAAAGGTACTATATATAAAAGTTAGATATATAAATATGTATTTAATTTACATATGTTTATATTATTTGTATATGTATGCTTATATGTATTTCTGTGTATTTGTATGTATACATACATCATATATTTTACATGTGTATACCTATATGTAGCTATAGATATGTGTACGTTTTTGAGGTCAAGGTTCTTTTGACTTTGCCTTTACGAAGTACTGTGTTAAGCCTATACAAAATGTGAACTTATTGCATGATGAATAAATTGATGCTAGATAGAATGACACACTTTGATCCATTAGGCTTGCTTTAAGAAAACTCTGAAAGCTGCAGAACTGGTATTTCTGGAATCCATTTAGGGGTGACTGTGAACTGGGTCAAAGGGAATTAAACGGATGGAATTATCTGGTTTCATTTGAGTAAGCTGAGAAAATAGTGATGGCACAGCCCTGGTTTCCATACTCAGCAGCATGTAACCTTCCATTTAATGTTGGACAAAATATAGATAAATAAGACCAATTAATATTATCAAAGATAATTTCAAACACTGATAAATAATAAACCCACACACCACTAAACTGGAAAGCTTATATTCCATAGGAAGAAATTTAAATTGCTTTGTGTAAGCTTTAAATGTTGCCAAACAGCTTGATTATTTGCTTACATGCCCTTTTTCATCACATCCATTAGTTTAAATATTACATGGTTGCACAAATTAAACTGATTCAGACATTCAGTTAGAAACCTGGAGGCAAGTTTCTGACCTAAAAAGCACACAGATTTGATAGGCTGACAGATCTGGGCTCAAATCCAGGCTCAGTCACTTACTAAATTTGTGCCTTTGAGCGACTGATACACATTTTCCTAGTCTTGGTTTCTCATTGCCTAAAAACGGGAAAATGATATTTACCTCAAAGAATTATTTTGGTGATCAAATTGGGTTATAAAGTATCTGTTTGACAGAAATTACTAGCCCCTCACCCCTATTTTTTATTCATGTTCGTATAAACAATTCACATTAAAAAATAAAAAACAGAAATCACCTAATTAGCAAACACTACAAATTACCCAAGTTCAAAAATAATGTCTGATGTCCAACTAATTTTTGTTGACTGTTCCATTGTGGTAGGTCTTGAATGGGACAAGGGTATGCTGCTAGGGACAGGAATAGCAGGCACACTGCCAAAAGGGCCATGAATGTGTTCTTTGCTCATCATGTTTCTAAGTCTCAGAACTGTCAAATTATCTAAAGGAATTTTAAAAGAGAAATTACTTTAATAATTTCTGTGAATATGAAAAATTACTTAAGGTTTTCTTTCTTGCTATTAAGTTTTCCTGGGACGCAAGTATATGAATATCAGCTTTCATCTATTTTTATTTCTTTGTTTTTAAATTGTGTCTCAAAATAATTTGCAGATTTACTGAACAATGTAAGCTAAGTGACACTAAAAAGCACAGATTGAATAATACTAAAGCAACAAAAAGAACAACTTTACCTAATAGGGTTTCTGTATAAATTTGTACTGATGTTTAGAAATGAAGATTTAAGAAATAATCTAAATAGTTGATCCAAAATAAAACATTTTTCTGCTGTCTTTGCAATTGACCTCCATTTTCTTGTATTCCTCTCCCTCCTTGTAGTTTTCCAACAAGACCACAACACTAATTAAAAGTTAAACACAAATATTTGTCTTCTCTGTATCTAACATAGGGCTGCTGACTAGGTAGGGAGAAAAACCTTCAAATGCTGAGTAGCCTTAATTCATGACCATAAGTCACAAATGGACATCCAACAGAAACTAATTAACCATCTTATCACCCTTACCTAATATATTAATATGCCCTTATGTAAAAATGAGTATTTCATACCAACTTTTCTACTCAAACTTTCAAAGTGCCCCAACCTTCAGTGGCTCACCAATAACCACGTGCACATGAGACAAAGACGCACAAACTCTTCACTGGTATTCTTGCTTTGAGAACGCCATCTTCAAAGCAAATCTATCTACTTTTTGACACCTGCCCTTCAATTAAAATGGGTGAAGTGTAACCACACATACCCAAAGCCAAATCCTTTCCTGGGTCTGGATCTCCATACTCTGTTGCACTCTGAAAGATTTTTTGCCCTTGCAGTCATAACTTATTTGTTGAGTTATTAATATTCCTTTTCACTACCTTTTGTCCATTAGAATGCAAACATACTCTAGTACCTTCCATCCTAGATTCTTATATCCCATATTTTGACTCTCATTCACAGGAAATATTTCAAAAGTGTTGTCTGTATTCACTTTTTCCAAACCTCATACCATTTTCTTTCCTCAACCTGAACCTGCCCAGTGAAGCGTCAGTGCCCACTTTTTCCAATGAAAGCGACCTCATCAAAGTCATGCAATGACCTTATATGCTGCAAAGTCTAATAGTTACTTTTCTGTTTTTGGCTTTCACCCATTTTTAGTAACTTCTAACAAAATTGATCAGTTCCTCTTTTTTGAAACTTCCTCTTGGATTTTAATACAACACACTGTTAACTTCCTTACTCAAACTGCCCTTTTCCATCTCCTATGCTGACTGTCCTCTTTTGCTCAATTATATTTCTTGGTAGCCTCCAGGGTTTTGTTGTAGGCCCTTTATTCTCTCTATACTGACTCTCTGCCTAGGTACACCATTCTATACCAGACATTTTTATAAGTGTTCTGACAGAAATATAAACAGTGCAGTGAGGGTGGAATCATGAAACAATATTTTTCACTTATTGCCTTCAACTATGATCTGTTGAATATTCTATAATAAAATAGTGATAAATAAATATATATTTATTCTATAATAAAGGTAGTGAACATACCTTTCCAGTCACTAAAAGTGACTGGAATTACACTACTTGGCCAAATTCAGTTTAAGAATTAATCTCATATCCAATTTCATAATTGTTTCCTACCTGCCCCTAAAACTCCAAAGAAGGGAAATATATCTTATAGCACTTTGATCATGCTAGTAAACATCGAATATGCCTATAACACCTATTATTTCTGGCTTGGAGCATCAGTCATCTATCTGAGCAACAAGAAAAGTTACATTTATATACTCACTTGCCTACTTGAAATTTCCCTTTGTCTATCTAATGGGTGTCTCAAAATTTATATGGTCAAAATAGAACTTTTGAATTCCCTATCCTTCCCAGAAATCTGTCTGTCTCTCTCTCAGTCTTTCACATCTCATCCATGCCACTGTTATCCTTCAAATTGGTCAAGACCAAAACAAAAAACATAAGAGTTATCTTTGATTCTTCTTTACCTTTCACCCACCCCCACATCCAATCCAAGAACAAGTCTCTTGTCTTCATTTTTAAATGTGCATTCAAAACTCATCCATCTTTTTTAGAAGTCCACTGTTACCAGCTTAGTGTAGAACATCATTCCTTGACTATTGCAGTAGCCTACTAACTGGTTTCCTACTTCCATTCTTGTTCCCTAGAATCCATTTACTACATATCAAAGACAGTCATTTTGTTAATATAAATCTGATTGTCACTCCTCTCTTAAAAGCTTCCATGGTTTCCCACTGCATTCGGAACAAAATGAAAACTCTTCTCCATCACTTAAAAGACCTTATATGAGCCAGCTCTTACCTACCTCATTGATCCCATCTCACTCCACTCTAGTTGCACAAATCCATCCTTCTGTTTGAAAACACAAGCTAGTTTTAACTTAGTGCCATACACTGGCTGCTCTCTCTGGAATACTCTATGCCCATATTTATTCGCAACAGCCTATCATTTTTTTCCTTTTTGTCATTTAGGTCTCAGTTCACATATTTCAACACTTGTGCAAACTACTTTGACCACTCCATCTACTTGAGCTTTTCCCATCTCCAGTCATCTTTATCATGTGTAGTTTTAAGTCCTTTCAGAACATTTGCCCCCTTTCTGAAATGATCTTCTTCCTTTATTTGTTTACTTGATTATTGCTGTTCCACCCAAGAGAACATCAGCTCTATGAGAGGAAGGACCTTATCTCTTCAGCACAGATAATGCTATATGTTCACAAATCCCATTTTCTTTTTCTGTTGGGCACACAGACTGTATTACTGCCTCCTTGGCACCTAAGTATGGCCATATGGTTAGTTACAGCCAATGGAATGTGGTCAGAAGTCATCTGTTTTCAGGCGTCACCTTTAAAACATCCCAAGATCCTCTAAGATCTCTCTCTCTCTTCATCACTCAAACTGTTGCGGACAATCCAATGATAGACATTCAGAAGCCGCCAGAAAGCAGGAGCCATGATTCCTTAATCAACATATGGAGTACTGAACCCAAATATGCATTTAGACTCAAGGTGAGTGAAAATATCCTTTAACACCTTAAGTCACTAAGATTTTAGCGGTTTTGATTATAGCGATTGGCTTAATTTGACTAATGTATTTATCCTGTTCATTCTTCACTCACAGCACCTTTATGAATAGTACACAAAAAAATGTTTAATTAATGAATGAATAAATGATTGACTGTTTAGTAACTTAATTGGTATTTGCAAATCTAAATAGCTTTAAACACATATCCCTGTATAGTATATTTAACTGGGAAATTTTCAAGCACAGAACTCTGGAATGATGGAATATTTTTCTAACAAAAGGTTAGGACTAGTTAGAAAGACTTAGAATTATTAGATAGATTTGAAAATCAACCACACATTCTTCAACTCAGAAGCACCATAGTAATGTAAGAGAAACTTATGGGGGAAATACTTGACTCTCGTTGTTCTAGATGAGAAAAAGATATTTCCTTAAGTAGTAAATGACAGGAATTGTTATAATTATAGAAAATACCCCACTGACAATCAGATTTTGTTTTTCTTTAAATCACGGTCAAAATGAAAATCAATATGTTTCTTTATTTGATATTTGATAGCTAAAAAGGCAAGTTTAGGTGCAGTCTTTTAAGAGCACAACCAATATCTTACTAAGCTGGTAACTATAACTAGACAATTTACGTCTGTTTCCTAATGACATAGTGATAGAAGGTTTATCTGAAACTAGGAACCAGGTCCACTATTTTTTAGTCACTCTTTCATTTCCTGCTGCTCATTTCAAAGATTTGGTTTTGCATAGAGTGACTACTTTTGGCTTTTTCTTTTAGTTTCAGGCGATCATACTGAAAAAATCCTCTATCAATTCTGTGAAAAATGACACAACTGTCTCCAGCTAACTTGCAAATAACTGAAAACAACTTCAATGCTTTATTCACTAGGTATGAAAGAATACATAAATGCAAACAATAAATAAAAAATGTTTATATACTTTAAAACTATCTCAGTCAGGTTTAAAGTTATCTTTCCCTTTTTTCTCCTGTTATTCCTGTTATATCTTACGTCACCCTGATTTTTTGATTCTACCTTAAAACATAATTCATTTTTATTTCCTTGTTTGTATTACCGTAGTTACAGTTCTAATTTGGACTGCCATTTTCTTTCTTTTTTTTTTTTTTTGAGCTATTTCTGTAATGTCCTAAAATTAACATAGTTGTAGAAGGGGATGTTTCTTCATTGTTTAAGATCGACTCTGCCAGGCTCATCCCCTATAGCCCCCTCAGAGCTCTGGAAAATTGGTGTATTTATTCATTTAGTCAATTAGCACACCTTTATTGAGTTCTTATCCCTGAGCTAGGCATGATAGATGTGAAGATAGCTCACTATCCAGCCAAGGGACAGATTTTTAGCTTTACAAGTGCTAGAAATGTAATTCATAGGTATATGACATCACTGCTACAAGAACAAGAACAAAAACAAGCTTTTCCTGAAAGAAAAGAAGAAATTTCACTGAGTAGGTGACATTTTAGGTGGATCTCAAGAAACCAGCAGACATTATCAAATTAAAAAGGTTGGAAGGTGCACCTGAACTAAAGTTTTCCAAATAAATAGTTTAACAATTGCTAGTAGTCTGAGAAATTGTAAGTTTAGAATATTGGGAACATAAGTTAATGGGGGCTGGAAGGTGAGGAAGATAATGTCCAGCATCTGATATCACCTATATAGACAGAAAGCTCTTTTTTTTCTGTCTAAGTGAGTGCCTTCATCTTTCTACAAAATTCCATATGAATCCTTCCCAAAGTTACTCTCTTGGTCAAAGAAGGTTGGAGAATGCCTGAGGAAAAGTGATGCAAGGCAAGTCTGCAAAAAAAGGGAAAACCAAAGGCTTATATTTTGCTTTCTGAGATAACTTAGGCTTTATTTTTAGGCAATAAAAAAGCAATAAACGTTTAAAATAGTTGAGTTTATAGAGGATGAGGAGGTCAAGCAGTAGAAAAGCTAAGGTCATTAATGGAGACTGATGTGAGGAGGGATGTTTGGAGCTCACTGCACCATGAAGGATGAAAAGAAGCAATTCAAGAGTGATATCTGAGGCCAGAGATGTAGAATTTACAGACTGTGTCAACTGAATGAGGAGGCATAATCTAAGATCAACAAGTTTTATAGGATGATAAGCCCTTGGGTTAATAGAGACAACATAGTTGGAGAATAGTAACGCAAGAATGAAAGAAAGTAATTTACTTGAAGACGGGAAAGGAGGTGGATAATAGCATACATTTTTAGACAAGTATCTATAGTTCAATGGGAGATAAACTAGATGTTTTTCATTAGAGAGGATTAATAAAACCACCAGGACACCTATTTTTTCATTATAAATATTCTTTAAACATTATTGAAACTATTGATAATATATATAATATGTTGATATTATTAAACATGATATCCCAAACTTAAACTAACACTTAAATAAAATTCTCAATCAGATAAGCTTTATTATTGCCCTAAACATTTGAAAATTATATTACTCATTAACTAATGAATTCATTTTTAGAACTCCTACTTCTATTTTGAAATCATGTTTCTTTTGAAACATCTACACTGAGTAACTACTGAGTTTTAGTGAATTTTCGGTGACCCACATAAGTTCGTAACTGTCTTTTGTTAAGAGGGTATATTTTAGTTATTTGGACTAAGTAACTTCAAGCTCAAAATAACTTTGGAGCTTGAAGCTATTTTTAAGTAATATATTAAATGACCCTAACAGCTATGTTTCATTCATTTGACCTAAGTTTGTTTGAGTTTGACAGATTGCAAAAAAGAGATATTTCTGTCTTGTTTTCCTCTAAAATCAAGTTAGGAAAACAAGCCATTAGAGTTTCATGTATCTTGCTTATTTTAAATGCATTCTCATGAGAATTTCTTATACAAACTACTACTTGATGATCAACTGCTAGTCTAAAAATGACTGAAAAGTTTGTGGCCCATGGACCTTATAAAACATCAAGGCAATTTCAACCTTTCAAAAGCTTTGGGACAACTACTTTATAGGGTTTATCATTCTATGTCTGCAGCAAATATACAGTGGGACAAGCTGGAGTCCCCAAATAAGAAAAAAACTTTTATGTAATATTAACAGGTCATTCCCAAGAATAACCAAACTTACTCTTAGTTGTAGCATTTAAGAATTTCTTTTAGCTATTATTTGGAACCATGGAATAAACTGTATAGGCAGTACCTGAAAATCTCAACTACAAACACAATGTTGCTTCTGAGCTAGGATCTGCTGATAACATGTGGCTGTTTGTTAAAATAAGCCCTAATCTAGCTCTGAATTTCCTTTCCCCCAATTGCTCAATAATGTAGTCATCTACTCTGCATGGAACTCCATGTTAGCAGCATATGTATGTCTTGAAAAGTTACAATTAAAAAAAATAATCCAAATAGGACAAGAAGACATGGCACCTACTCCAGAGAACTTTATTCCATGGTTGGAGACAGAGAAAAGAGAGAGAGGAATATAGAACAGCTTAGAAGTTGCAATAATAAATGAAAAAGTTATCAAATTTGGCAAAAAAAAAAATGCCTGAGGAGCACAGAGTAATTAGTCTACTTAATAAAAACTAAGAAAATTGAGGAAAACTGTCAAAGGTGATATTTTTTAAATAACATGTATTGTTTTTATCTGATTAGAATTTTATTCATTTTTTTGTAGCCAATATAGAAAATATCAGAACATATAATATGAAAGTCACTTATAATCCTACTAACTGGAGGTAATAAACACGTTCCTGTGTTTCTCTTCAGCTCTTCCTCCTGAATTACATTATTTTACAAAGTTACTGTCTTTGTCCCTGAGTGGTTGCCCTGGTATGCCACTCAGGTTTGAGGCATTCACTCCCCAGCCACTGAGAGTGTTGGAACTGTGGGTTCTCAGTTGAGTAGCTTTTTGAGAATCACCCTTAGATGAAGCGATCACCATGAGATTGGCTGAACCCCTTGTTACAGCTGCCTTGTAGTTCAACACCTTTCTTTGTTCAATCCTGCTTTCTTTATTCCCCTAATGGAGTTAATCCCAAGAGATTTTCTTTAAATGTTTTTTAATCAGTTTTCCCCAAAGTTGAAAACACTTGTTATCATTAGCATTACTAATTTAAAATATGTGTAAAATATTTTCAGGGACTTCATGGTCTTTTATTTTATGAACATACCATATTTTACTTAACCCTACGATCTAACATTTAAGACAAGGAACTTAAGGTTTGAGAAATAGGAGAGCTGTGGAAAAGGAAGAATCTACCTTGATGGCCAGGAGGTAAAATAGACAAGTGTAGAAAACAAATGCATATTTATCTTGACAAGAGCAGAGATTCTAAAGAGCAGGAGTGGTAAGCTAGGAAATGCAATTGACAACAGAACTCTGAAAGGATGGATAAGATGGCTAGATTTAAAATTATGAAGGGTAAGTAAATTACTTGATGAAAAAAAAAAGCATTGGAGAAAAATGATTAGAGAGTGTACACAGGAATTAAGTATAGTGGAGAAACCCTGGAGGCAAGGAAGTAACTAGGTCTCCAGCACAGACACGCAGATGAGAGACCCTGGAAGCCTGGGTTAAATTGTTGGTTATTCAGTTAGACAGGGATGCTCAAGAAACATAATAAACCAAAAATAAAAAAGTGTCAAAGCTTAGTGATGGATTAGATCTAGTGAGGCAAATAGAAGGGGGAAGTGAAAATGATGATAAGATACTTACCCTGGGGGACTGGGAGGAAAGCAAAGCTTTAATGTTAGTAGAAAAATTAGGAAAAGTTGACTGTTAGTAGCAGAAGATGATTAACTTACCATCTGATAGGTTAAATTCTTGGTGTCAGGATTTCCAAGACAAGATAATGTGTGGGCAACTCGAGTTACATGATGCAGAAGAAAAAGGCTAAACATATTTGTTTCTTATCTAGGTGAGCTATGCACAGAAAAAGAAAGGCTTAATTGTAGCAAATACAAAACATTGTTACAGCAACTAGTATATAATATATAATATAAGGCACTAGAGTTTTCTCAAAGAAACAATCAGCATATCAACACTAAGAAGTTTTTTATCTATTTACAGATTAAGCTTATATACATATACATATAAATTTTCTAAGAATATTATGTTTGTACTGAAATAAGGCGGGGGCATGGGACAAGCATCATGACTAATTTTTCTGCCAATGATGAAAATGCTGAGATATAAACAGTCTAGTAAGAACAGGAGGAACTCCATCTTAAGGCTAAAATTTCATTTGAAAAATCAGGGAGTTAGGAGGTGAGATTCCTAGCATACTTTATGGTAATCAGTCAATAACCTACCCTATCTTAAGGCAGGACAAGCAGTCCTAAATGATATGTCCCCACTGCTTGAGGGTAACCACTATCTTGGAAAAGAACAGGATCAATAAATTCTTTGTGTTACGTTTATCTTACAGAATATCTAGAGGACTGACTGTGGCTAATGACACAAGATTTCTCACTGGACACAGACATCATGGGACCACAAGTCAAGCCTTCTCCCTGCCCCCACCCTTTGCCCCATCTTGAAAGCCTTCAAAGACAGAATCCTAAGCCCTTAAGTGCACCTCTTCCCTGAGGTTGCCTAAACTCCCCTTTTTTTGAGTGTGTACTTTTGCCTTAAATAAAGACTTCTTACTGCTCAATCTATTGTATTTTGTCTCTGTGCTCATCCAGTAGTAAATGTCGTTGTTACTTTGCTATTTCATTCAATTTTCTAGACTTCAGCACTAGTTTTCTCTGTCTCTTTGTTCTACAAGTAAGGAAGGGCTAGAAAGATTTCTGATTTGGGCTTGCAAGTTCCCATTGCCTGGGTGACCCAGATGGGACTGCAGCTATACGATCATGCTCTTTATTAGCCTGCCTGAAAATCTCCTTTATTTGTTTTGGGAAGTTTTTAGAACATAGTCTCACTCCACCCAATGCTCTGTAGCACCCCTAAATCCTGGAGTGGTAGGGGCTTAATTCCCACATCATGCAGATGCAAGTGGACACTGGCTGTCAGGTGACCCTGGCTTCAGGAATTGTCAAGGGATTTGCCCTGTGCCGAGCAGGAGTTCAATGAGCTTCAGCTTCCTCCCTCTGTTCTCCCTTGCTCTCTGCTGCCTGCATAGCTGCTGCCATTTGCTGTTACTCTTGCTTCAGTGAATTCCTTCCTTACCTACACTTGTCTGACTTGTTTGAGAATTTTTTCTTGATCAGAGTCAAGAACTCTGCACTGTCCAGGTTGAGGTTTCACCTAGTGCACAGGGAGAGACCTCCCAGACACAGCTGCCTGACAACAATACACTTTCCCTATACCTTTGAAAACTTAGAGTATCAAATTTATTGGGACAATAAACATCTAATATTTGTAAAGAAATAAGTACATCAATACTGTTTCATTTCTCATAACAAAAGCATAGGCTAATTTTTATAACTTAACCATGTTTGCCATATTTGCTATATCTGATGCTAAATATAAAATTAGAATTATTTGATGAATGAAAAAATAATAAGAACTATTTTGGAAAACTACCTTGGAGTGTTATATTTGCATTATAATCAATTTAAGCATTATTTATTTTTTGACTCATTTTGAAAACAGTGCACCAGTGTTAATTGATGATTTATTAATACAGTCCACTTTTCACTGATTCACTCCCCAATTTGTTCAAGAAGTACATTCATTCCTTACTTCCACAGAAAATTTAAAGTTATTGATGAGAACTCTTGGGGAATACACAATGTTCCTATACATTAAGTTCTGGCCTTCCAGTCACTGGCTGCCTAAACAGCCATTCTGAGTTGCTTCTAAGCCCCATTGAGATAAGGGTGACATTTCTGCAAAGGGTGGAATCTTACAATGTTCTTAAAGCCACAAGACAGTGCCAAAGTGATACCAGTTTCTCTGGAGCCTCAATGACTCTAAGGGACTTTACACTGTGCATAAAAATAGAAGAAACATTTTCATAGACTACCTCTGTTATCTTGCCTCTTACAGCCTTGCATATGCCCCATAAAATAATACCGCATAAAACTTTCTTTGTTTTCTGCGTTTAGAGTGTTTTTCCATAAGGCTCTGACACAAGTTAATGGTATCTGAGACAACTGCCATGCTGTCATACCCATATCCTTCCTCTTTATTACATGTACCTCTGAGCTCTCTTTCCCTCAACATCATTAACAAATGTGATTCAGAGGAGTGATGTCAGAAACACCACTAATGAAGACATCTTTTGTGGGATCCCCACCTCAACCACAACAATTTGGCATCCCTGGAAAGAAGTGCCTTTGTCAGAACTGTGGGATCCAGCACTACCACCTAAGGGACCCAGGAGGAGTCTCACCCATCTGTGCCTTGGGTGATAGGCATACAGACCTTCTGGCTGTGGACCCTGCAGTGTCATGTGAACTGGCTCCAGCCCCTCTCAGCCATGGTTCAGGAGTCCTGGGAACACTGACTTAGATAATCATCCATGGATGAGAGAATCTTTGTGGAAGTTTCCAGTGGAGAAATTCCAGCACACAGTTTAAGGAAAGAAATTCAAGTTTGAACTCACCAAAGAGGGTAAGAGAACATTTTTATTTTACTCATATGATCCCTGCCCCCAAGACAGCACCGCTCAGGGACAAGAGATATTTCAGTCAGAGATTTTTTTCTGCGGAGGAAATTAAGAGCATGTGAGTGATTGCTTAGCTTTCCTAGATGTGGGATGCTGCCAAAGATGCCCATTTCTCTCTGTCTGTCTCTCACTCCAGCCAGAGTACTGAATCATTATCTTCATGACCAGGGTGGTAAGAGGCTGGGAGAGTGGCAGATAGGACTCTTGGAAGGCATTAAAGACATGAGTCCTAGTAACTGAATTGTGAACTCCATCAGGAAGCTTCTTCAAGAGTTTCTAGGGATACCTTGTCATGATCCCCCAAATGGCCTGCAAGCACCCCAGAGCTCCAGGTGCTTCAACTACACACCCCCACCCTGTGGTCAGCTCTCTGTACATCTTCCTGAAAGTGGAGTGGGAGAGAGTTTTGGCAGATGGCTAATAAGCACCTGCAGAAAGCTGGCCCAACCAGGGGTGCAGGGTGAGAGAGGTGTGAACTCCAGCCTTGCTCTTGGGAAAGCAAAAGGGAGCCTGTCAGTATCCAGGCCGGCATACAGGAAAACAGGCATACAAGCTTAAGAATCCTGCCACAAGAGGAAGCAAGAAGTATGGAGCTGGTATATCCATAGATCTGAGAAAGCCACAAAATCTATAACAAAGTTGACAGAAGGTTGTTCTCTTTCAAAGCCAATCAGAAAGGACTGGCAGAGGTGACTGCTACTGCAAATGCAAGGACAGCAACATGAGACTTCAAGAAACACGAAAAACCAAGGAAACATGATACCACCAGAGAATCACAAAAATCTTCTAGTAACAAATTCCAGAGGCATGGGAGTCTGCAATTTACCTGATAATGAATTCAGAATAGCTGTTTAAATGCAGCCCAGTGAGCTGTAAGAGCACACAGAAAGACAATTCAACAATATTAGGAAAATAATGCACAAACAAAAAGAGAACTTAATGAAAAGATGGAAATCATAAAAAAGAACCAAACAGAAATCTGGGAGATGAAATATACAATGAATGAAATGAAAAATGCAATAGAGAGTACTCCTGGGATGCAAAGATGGTTTAACATATGTAAATCAATCAATGCAAAACACCACATTAATAGAATAAAATATAAAGATAATATGACAATCACAGCAGATGTAGGAAAAGCATTTGACAAGATGCAGCATCCTTTCATGATAAAAATTCTCAACAAACTGTGTATATGCCTCATAATAAATAATGTATGTATACAATTCAAACATATACGGCAAGCCCACAGCTAACATCATACTCAAATGTTGAAACATTGAAAGGTTTTCCTCTAAGATCATGAACAAGACAAGGGTGCCTACTCTCCCGACTCCTACTCAACATAGTACTGAAAGCCCTAGCCAAAGCAATCAGTCAAGAAAAAGAAATAAAAGCTTCCAAATAAATAAGGAAGAACTAAAATTGTCTCTGTTTGCAGATGACCTGATATTATAAATAGAAAATCCTACAGGTTCCATCAAAAAAGAGTTAGAACTAATAAATAAATACAATAAAATTTCAGGATACAAAATCAACATACACAAATCAGTTCTATTTCTGTACACAATGACATATCAGAAAAATAAATAAAACAATAACATTCACAATCAAGTCAAAAACAATAAAATACTTAGGAATAAATCTAAGTTGGTGAAAGATCTGTACCCTGAAAACTGTGACTTTGATGAAATAAATTGAAAAAGACACAAATAAATGGATTAATATCC
>JAVSCE010014940.1:0-114879 GCA_032199065.1 Smutsia gigantea
GTGGCAGGGGAAATCTGAGTAGTCTATCAGGGAGAGAAACGTACATACAAAGTGACAACAACAGGAAGTTCAAAGAACCAAGTATTAATGATGGCTTCCCACATTAAATCAGATTTTTCAGAATCTTTTCAACTGATTTTTTAAATAATAAAAATAATTCATGCCATGATAAAAATATATATATATCCTAATAGTTCATATAGTTCATATGGGTATAACATGAAAAGTATTAGTTTCTTAATCTTGCCCTATGGTCCCACTACTCTACACATTCTTCCAGGAATTTTCTGTGCATTAAAGTCTTTCTCGTAAGTTTAAAATGCTTAGAATTTAAAAATCTAAGTCAGAGCTTTTAAAATGGTCATAATTTCAGAAAAGAAGAAAATAGATTGTGCCAAGTGACACAGAAAAGCAAGATCCCCTGCCACTCCTGGGGGCACAACACATAGAGATAACACTGCCCAATGTAAGGCTCAGAATAAATACCCCATTTGATTGAAGACTTGGGAGCTTTTACTAATGAACTACAGCAAAATAATTACTGGAGTTTGGCCAGGTACCAAAGGGAAATGCACTAATTCACTAAAGAAGTGATTATCATTCAGGAAACAAAACTGGAACCTATGTTACACCTGATCCAGACTAGAGCAGGACTGTAAGCCAGTAAAACAGATTAGAACAAATAATCTTATGCTAGAAAAGTAAACATAAACGTGTGTGTATTCTGATGACTATGGGATTATTTTTTATTTGAAACTTCTCTATTTCTATTTTGCAATTGCTGACCTAGCAATTAATGTATTCTATACAATGTATTAAGTGCCATACCTGATCATCATGTCCACCCCTCCTTGCCCCCTGATCACTAAAAACATTTTTAAATTAATAATAATGGTAGAAGAAAGCACTGGGGCTCACTAATCACCCGAGAGTAGAAAATCTGTTGAGAACATAGCATAAGAGAAATTTTAGTGAAACAATGAATAATTCAGCAGGTGTTCTGGTAAGGTCAGGGGTAGTTTTCAAAACTGAAAACACAATATCCAAACTAACCAGTTTGAGTAATAAGATGCACTCTGAACTAGTCAACTAATCAAATTTCTGCACAGAAAAGCTATTCCAAACCTAGACACTGAAAACAGAACTTCAACCCACCACATACCAACCCACCACAATTTCACAATTAATCACCCTTACAGTCCTGTCTACCTCTACCCTCAACAATATTCAGCAAGAGATGAGGTCACAGGGAGTTTCCAATGTTGTAAAACCCTAAAACCTTGGCAGTACAAATAATACTGTACAAAGACGGCGATGCTGCTGAATCTAAACTCAGTGAAGGGCTGGGCTCTCAGTGAGAATGCCTGTTTTCAAAACATAGCTCCACAATTTACTAGCTGCAACTCTGAGCAAATTAATCTTCAGTCTTCAGTTTAGTACTATGATCACAATAATCTCGCCTAAGAGGACAGCTAGCATACGAATAAGCACTCAATGCTGACAGTTGTTGAACTTTTGGCTGGTGGGCAAGTGCCACCCTGCATGAGCTTGTTCATTTCTCAACTAGTGAAATGTCTGGATTCAAGGAACAATAGTGGTTATGGGGTACTAATGTATTTAAACACAAAAAAGCAGGGCTGTCCCAAATTCTGGAGGTCAAAAGTCAAAAGTGCTAAGGCAAGATAGTCTATACCCTTTTTTATCCTAATCCTGCAGTTTATGCCAATTGCCTTGCAAGTCCTAAAGAAAGCCTTCTAATCCTCTTCCCATATAACTATAACAAAAGCTACATAATTCCGGTTTTGAGAATGTAACATGTCACTTCTGGTTAACATACCCGGAGGTTTAACAGTGTGAAATTGACAGCTTTTCTAACTGGACAATTCAAAACACTATTATTTCTAAATGACTTATGGGACACCAAAGGCATTTTCTTTGTTCTCAAGAACAATTTTAGAAATCCAATTATTCTTAAAAGTTTTTAATCCTTTTAGTTAAAAAAGAAAAAAAGTATGCAGGCAGCTGCTGCACAGAGCTGCAATAAGCCACAATAAGCCTGCAGTTACCCTCAAACATCCTTGTATATTTCATCAATGCCCTCTAAAAATATATACTGCAGGGCATGATAATATGCAGCCTTGTGAAAACAGAAATCAGAGTCTTATCTCTCTGTCACTCACCACCTGAGTGACTTTTGACAAGTCAGGGTCCTCAGCTCAAAGCGAAGTGGTTTCTAGCACACTGGTTAAGAGGGTGAGCCTGGAATGGTCCACAGGGATTCAGATCATAGCTCCACCAAATGTTAGCTGAGTGACCTTAGACAAATTACACATCAATAAAGCCCCAGTTTTCTCACCTGTGGGGGGAAAAAAAGGACGGAGGGAGGGTTTGGACTAGAAAAAAACTGCCCACCTCATGAGAATGTGTGAAGATTAAGTGAGATAGGCCACATAAAGGCCAAGGACTATGATCAACAACAATATGGGTCTACATCCATTAGCTATGATTATTACCCACCTCAGAGGATTGTTGCTGCAATCAAATGAGATGTGAAGAGTAAAGCATCATACAAATTATAAAATACAAGCAGTACCAATTGTGCCAGAAACATAAAGTTACCCCCTCCTCAAAAAGTTAAATGATCTCAGCTATTTAGAGAAGCCTCCATTTAGTAACATCCACACTACAAACACTAGGTCTGATTTTGCAAAAACGACTGACCTTGATGCCTTCATCCCTAGTAACTGAGAAAGACCAAGACCATACAACCATCTAAGAGGAAAGGAAATGCAAAAGGGACCACTGTTACAGAACATTTCAGTTATTGAAAAGGTGTTTCTCCTTGACTCAAATCTGTGATTTTTCGCAACCTGAGGAGCAGGATGACCTCAAGGTTTTAAAGCCTACGGGCTGAGGTAAGCGTTATGCAGGAGGATCCACTTAGCAGAAGGAAAGCAAACTGCTGCAGAGAAAAGCAGAGAAGCTGCAGAAAGCAAGGGCCCTGCAGCAGCCTTGCATGCCCCTCTGATGTGAGCTATTGCAGTCTCTCCACAGCTATTTTGGGCCCGACACCCCCCCTCACCCCCAACCCCTGCCTCCCACCTGTGCCCAAGCAGCTGTTTCTCCAGCAAAGGGCCCCGGATTGGGAGCCTCGAATAGGGGCCTGCTCCTAACTCAATGTGGGTGACCTTGTGTCAGCCCCTTCCCCTCTTCAAACCTCCGTTTGTCTATGTGCACTGCTCACAGCTAGTCAGACAACCGCCTAGGCCTGTTTCCCGCAAATACAGTCTTTAGTGGTAATTTTCCCTTAAGTAAGTTATCCCACTCCACGCCGGAACCAGCTTCCACCCGCGGTGAGATCTTGGGTCTTCCTTGGTGCGGCACTAACAACGCAGCCTGCAGGCAGCGCAGGTCTCTGCGAAAGAATGTGTCTCACCAGGCCAGCCTGTCGGGCCAGCTCTGTTGATGACCTGCAGCTGCCCGGACGGCGCGGCTGCCACCTCAGGGCTCAGGAAGGCCCGGCCGGCGCCTACGCGAGGCCGGCGACTGAGGCCTAGAGGCCCGCGCGGCCCGCCCCTCGCGCCCGCCAGTCCCCCGCCCGACCCCTCAGCGCTCCTCAGGGGCCTTCGCCACGGCCTTGGCAACCTTCGACGCGCCCAGCCGGAGACCGGGCTGGCCCCAGGCACTCACCGTAAATGGGCCGGAGGCGCCTGTCGTTAGGGTCCTGCACATGGCCCCGCGTCGCCATGATGACAAGCGCAGAACCGCAGTGCGCACGCGCGGGGCAGGCCCCCAGGAAGGGGCTGTTAAAGGGCCAGAGTCGATCTTGCTTGTCTATCGCGATAGTCTCGGGCCTGCAACTGAACTCGCCGGTGCAGAAAGGGAAGTTCCGCGTCCCGCCCTTCCTGCAGTTGCTTCTTTCCTAAAAACTTTCTCCCGTGGTTGGAGGACTAAACGTAGCAAGAAGAGGCGGGTGTTGAAGTCCCTTCCGAGTTAACCTATTGGGAAGTGAGGATAGGAGAAATATTCTTGGTCAAAGTTAGGGCTCGGCTGCTCCTGCTTGTCCTATTTATCCTCTGTGCTGAAGGACCAGTTAGACTTGTCTTTGATTAATTGTTGAGGAACCTGCAACTCCTCTGGGAGAGTGACCCAGGAGACAGTAGGGGAAAGGGAGGTTATCAACAGTAAAAATCTGCCAGAAAAGTTCGAGATCCCTTCACCCCTCTCCCGGGGCTCAGCCAACTAAGGAGTATCGTAGATTAATAGTAATGCAGTCAATTTATTTGTCAGTTATACCTCAGTCAAGCTGGAGGAAAAGTAACTCGGTCAGTATGTGCCTAGACACTGTGTTGCAAGCTTTTTAAATATATTATCTCATTAATACTCAAAAGAGCCCTAGTATCTCTCCAGGAGGTAGAAATATTTTCGTTTTTACCAGCAGGTTTACTCATGCAACACAATGAGTCCATATTACGTGGCAGTCTGTGTTTTAGGCACGGAGGATACGACAATAAGGCTTTCATGGAACTTGCAGTGGGGGAGACAAGTAAGACAGTATATTAGATGGCAATAAATGATACTGAGAAAAGTAAAACGGGCTGGAGAGTGGAGGAGGGAGGCAATTTCAGTGTGATCAGGAAAAGCCTAGCTAAAAAGTGACAATTGTCTAGGACTTAAAGGTAAAGTGGGAGAGAGGGAACCAATCAGGTGTGCCAGGCTCAGTGATATCATGACATAAGGCCACACTAGTCACTGTGATTCAAACCCAGGTCTCTCTCAGGCCCGATGTACCTAATGTAAGCATTGACCAGCTGGGGTTGACCTCTTCTACTAATGTTCCATTCCTCTCCCTTTCTGGGCTTTTTAGTGTTCAAGAATATGATTTACAAATTTTCGTGGACATCACATGAACTTCCTGGATTCTATCCCCAGAGGTTCTGATTCAATCTGAGGACCACTCTTTGAAAAATACTAATTAAGATAAGGGGTCTAGATCAAAATCTTTAGAATCCACTGGAACAGCAAGTTAGCAATTGCTATTAAAAAATACACATACCTAGAAAAAAACTGTAATGATAATAATAACAATAATAATAGTACGCATCTACTGGGCACTTATTATGTACCAGAAACTGCGCTAAGATTTTTTTCTTTTGTTATCATTAATATATTACATGAGCAACATTGTGGTTACTAGATTCACCCCATTATCAAGTCCCTACCACATACTCCATTACAGTCACTGTCCATCAGCGTAGTAAGATGCTGTACAGTCACTACTTGTCTTCTCTATGCTATACTGCCTTCCCCGTGCCCCCCCTACATTATGTGTGCTAATCGTAATGCACCTTATTCTCCTTCTCCCTCCCTTCCCACTCACCCGCCCCAGTCCCTTTCCCTTTGACAACTGTTAGTCCATTCTTGGGTTCTGTGAGTCTGCTGCTGTTTGGTTACTTCAGTTTTTGCTTTGTTCTTATGCTCCACAGATGAGTGAAATCATTTGGTACTTGTCTTCTTCCGCTTGGCTTATTTCACTAAGCATAATACCCTCTAGCTCCATCCATGTTGTTGCAAATGGTAGGATTTGTTTTCTTCTTATGGCTGAATAATACTCCATTATGTATTCCATGTGTACCAATAATACTCCATGTGTACTACATCTTCTTTATCCATTCATAAGATCTTTTTGATACATCATCTAATTTCATTCTCACAAACTAGTGGAATATGTACTATTGTGATCCTCATTTTTAAATGAGAATTTTGAAGTATACAGATATTAAGTCATTTGCCCAAGATCATACAGTAGTATGTGGTGAAATCTGTGATGGTCTCACTTCCAAATCTGCACTCAGCAATTATACCAGTGTTACAGGGGTTACCTCTTAGGAGGGCACATGTTTTCTCTTTTTACTTCGTGCAGATCTGCATTGTTTGATTGTTTACAGTGAGCATTATTACATTTTTAATTTTTAAAAAGTTAAAAAATTTTTGTTTATAAAGGTAGCACATACAAGAAAGGTAGTCAATGTCAAGCCTTTTGTTCCAAAATAAAATCCGTTTGTTTCAAGGAAATACTCAGCAGAGTACAGGAAAATATAAAACAGAGATTGTTTCCTAACAATCCTAAAGTCCTAACTGTCCATTAATAGGACTGGTAAAGTAAATTATGATACACCATGAAATGGAAAAAGGCTGCCATTAAAGTTAATGAAATAAAGTTTATAGATACGGAAAGATGCCTATGACATATTAAGTTTGTAAGTCAGATTATAGAAAGGTGTGTTTAGCATGAAAAAATTATGGGGATGGAGAGCTAATTAGCACAGACAGATGTCATATATATCTAGAGAGAGATCTAAAAGGACATTTATACGTGCTAAGCTTCCTCATTTCTTAATGATGGAATTTAGGGATCTATTCTTTAACCTTCTCCTTACTTGAATTGTTATCAATTTCTTTTTTTAATTTTTAGTAGCCATAGCACAACTAGCATCCAGATTTTGGTTTCTAATACTACTCTTCGATGAAAGAAAACAGGGCCCCTTGGATAAATGTCTGATTCTAGGACTGAGGCATGGAAAATACTGACCTTGGAGCATCTGACATTGCCAGAAAGTAGGAAAGTACTAAAAGACTAAAAGGAAGGGGGATATGTCAAAGGGACACGGGAGCCAACCTGAATAATGACCTAAACTAGAACAACTTGAGCAACAAAATAAATAACACAGTATTGGATTATAGCCTCAAGTATAAAGCAAAAATACATGATCCCATGCTGATATAAAGTATTGAATGAATAAATAAATGGGGGAGAAGAGACTCATTTTCCATACAGAATTCCAAGCAATATGTGTAGATACTCCCCCTGCCAGAAGTTTAACTCCCCCGACTTTGAGGGTGGGCTTGAATTATTGGCCAAAGATTTGAATATAGAAAGGGAAAAATACCTTCACAGTTGAGGAACCTGGTAAGCACTACCTTAACTAAGTAACCAAAGTTAATATTACCAGTGAAAATTCATGTTGATATTATGTCCCCTCATATGAGGAGAGAAACAGAGAACTTCACTTCTGTAATATTTTTCCAGAAAAACCCATAAACCCTGACTAATCATAAGGAAAACATCGGGCAAATTGGGCGACATTCTACAAAATGTCTGACCAGTACTCTTCAAAACTGCCAACATCGTGAAAGTAAGGCAACAATGAAAAACTTGCACAGACCAGAGAAGCCTAAGGAGACATGCCAACTAAATGTAATGTGACACCCTGGTTGGGATGCTGGGACAGAAAAGGGGCATTAGTGGAAACACAGGTAAAATTCAAAGTCTAGAATTTAGCTAATAGTATTGCACTACTGTTGGCTTCTTAGTTTTGAGAACTGTACGTTGGTAATATAAGATGTTAACTTTGAAAGACACTGGGTCAAGAGTATATGGAAACATTCCTTACCCTCTTTTCAGCTTTTCTGTAATCTAAAAATTATCCCAAATAAAATATTTTTAAATGCATCATTTTTACTAATCGGGGGGTAGAGGGAGAGGGAAGCTATTTTTTAAAAACCATATACACTAGAAACTCTCACCCCAGCTTTGTCCCAAAGGTAGCTAAGAGAGAATATTCCTGTAGCAAGTACACAGAGAGATTATTATTGAGAACAGGGGTCCTTCCAACAAAGATGTCATCTGTGATCCTTATGGAAAATCACTCCTAAGGCTGAGAAGAGGTTTAATATACCCCAGACAGAGAGGCTGGTGTTAGGGGGAAGTGGTTTTCTAAATCAGTGGCTCTCAAAAGTGTGGTCCCCAATCAGCAACATCAGTGCCACCTAGGAACTTGTTAGAAATTCAGATTCTCAAGCACTGCCTAAGACCTACTAAACCAGAAACTCTAGGAGTGGGGCCTAGCAATCTGTGTTTTTACAAATCCTCTGGTGATTTGGAGTCAGAGAAAGGTTTAATTCTTCTCCTTTAGGTCAGAGGTAGACAAACAGTGACCATGAGCCAAATCTAGCTTTTTGGACAGCCTACAAGTTAAGAATAGTTTTTACATTTTTAGAAAGTTGGGGAAAATAAAAAGGATAAAGGATAATATTTCATGATATGTGAAAATTATGTAAAGTTCAAAGGTCAATGTCCATAAATAACATTTTATAGAACACAGGCCTATTTGTTTCTGCATTATCTATGGCTGCTTCAATACTGCACAGCAAAGTTGGCAAAAACATTTACTCTCCAGCCCTTTATAGAAAAAAGTTTGCCAACCCCTTCTCTAATATAATGGAAGACATTTAAATACTCCCAAGGTAGAGTGTCAGGTAAATTGAGACATATTTATACTGAGGCAGTATTCATGGTTTGTCTGAAATACACATGTAACCAGGTGTCCTGTATTTTTATTTGTCAAATCTAGCAACCCTATTCCAAGGAGAACTCCACACTCCTGAAATTATGCTAATCAGCAAGAATGAAGGGTGGGAGCCTTAAGTGAGCTGACCCCCTGGATCATTCTGAGATGATTTGGCCAGGTATTACCTGCTGAGGCTGGGCTTGGAAAGAGGAGAATAGGGAGGAGACCTGGAGTTCATCTTTGGTTCAAATGAAAGGGCTGGTGAGTCACCTGAGTTTTAAGAATTTCCCAGAATGGAAAACTACAGCACCTTCAAAGGGGAAGGGGGCACATATGAGGCTCCTAGCCAGGACTCTGGTTGCTCAGATACATTCTTAGGTTTCTTCTGTTGGCCGGGCCCCAGAAGAGTGCTGACAGGCTTAGTACCCCATTCCCTGAACTTGGCCAGGGCCAGAGTATTATAGACCTATCTTAACAGGCATCTGGATCGTTGAGTCACTGATCATGGTGGAATGTTTCCATCTACTCTGGAAGTCTGTGTGGCATCCAAGTAAGATGAATTGGCTTTTTTCTTTTCCCACTCCTACCCCTTCAAAGCCTAAGGCTGAAGCAGTGATCTGGCTCCAGGCCTGTCCTTACCTGCTCCCTGGGAGGCAGCTTCCACACCCTTTGGCAGGCCTGAATCATTTCAGGTAACAAAGATTTCCCCCAAGGAAGCCAAAAGCCCATCCTTCTTGCTGTACAATTTGGAACTCAGAACTATTAGAGCTGACATTATGGGAAAATGCTTGTCATACAGCAGGTGCTCATTAAATGGTGGTTTCCTTTTTTTTTTTTTTCACTTAGAACAAGGTGGTACACCCTTCATTCCTGTCCTATTTCGTGGCAGATTTTCTCTGGTGAGAAACTCTCTTGCTCAAGGGCAGTGAGGCCCATGGGTACACTGTGCCTGAATAGCCAGACAGGACAGATTTATTCGGAGGTGGTGATTGTGGTTGTCGCCACCCAATGACTTCTCTAGTTTTTCTTTGTCTTTCTTTTCCATCTTGATGGCTATGTTGCCAATACCTAATCCTAACCCTTCACAAAATAAAAAGAAGGAACAGTGACATACTTCAGTTTTCATGGTCATCTTCTGCACTTTTGACAGTAGAATATACAGCCACTCTGGCTCTGAAATCAAACAGATTTGGGTCCAAATGTGGGCTCTGACATTTGTCAACTATGTGAGCCTAAGCAGGTGACTACATGTCTCCAAGCCTCAGTCTCTGCATTTGTGAAATTGTGATATGGAAAAGACCTACCTCCTAGGATTGATGTGAGGAATAAATGCTACAGACCATGTAAAGAACCAGGCAGAAAGAAAGCACTCAACAAGTCATATGTTACTACAGTCTTTAATGTTAATGTCATTACTCCCTTTTCTTAAAACTGCAAAAATCACCTCCTAATACTTAAGGATACCAAGGAAGAATTCTCCCCAAGTGCCACGCATCCCCCTGGAGTAGTATCTTGGTATCTCCCACAACACTTAGTATAAAGAAAGCTGAAAGTACAAAGTAGGCACAGAATTAAAGGTAAACAGTTCAGGGCAGAGAAACACTAAACAGAGAGCTAATAACTACTGGGAGAACCAGGGTAATGGTCAGTAATTCATGGTGGATCCTGGGCCCCATTTTCCCCATCAGGAAAAAGAAAGGATGGGTCTAAGTTCCCCCTTTTAACGCTCAGTCCTCTCCAGGCAGCCTTTGTCCACTCCAGAACTTCCAATTCTTTTTTTTAATAATTTATTTTGGTATCATTAATCTACAATTACATGTGCAATATTATGGTTATTAAACTACCCTCTTCATCAGGTCCCCCCCACCAACCCCATTACAGTCACTGTCCATCAGCGTAGTGACATGCTATAGAATCACTACTTGTCTTCTCTGAGTTGTACCGCCTTCCCCATGCCCCCCCAACATTACGTCTGCTAATCATAATGCCCCTTTTCCCCTCTTATCCCTCCCTTCCCACCCATCGTCCCCAGTCCCTTTCCCTTTGGTAACTATTAGTCCATTCTTGGGTTCTTTGAGTCTGCTGCTGTTTTGCAGAACTTCCAATTCTATCCACCAGGTGGCATATGAATGCCAAATTGTACAGGTCATTGTAAATCAGAAGTTGGATCTCATTTTTATTTTTTAATAAACCATAACAAATACGAAATTTTTGTAATCGGTCTCTTTATAATTTTCATATGCAACTTTATTGATGTATGATTCACATGCCATAAATTCACCCATTTTAAGTGCATGGACAATTCAGTGATTTTTAGTACACTTTATAATTGTACAGCCATTACAACAATCCAGTTTTAGAACATTTCCATCACCCTAATAATATCCCTCAGTAAGATACATTTTTTAATTTAAAAAATTATGAAATGTCAGATCAGTGGAAAAGAATAGAAAATCCAAACATTAACCCAAACATATACAGTCAATTAATATTTGACAAAGGAGCCTTGGATATACAATGGGGAGATGACAGCCTCTTCAGCAGCTGGTGTTGAAAAAACTGGACAGCTACATGTAAGAGAATGAAACTGGACTACTGTCTAACCCCATACACAAAGGTAAACTCAAGGTGGATCAAAGACCTGAATGTAAGTCATGAAACCATAAAACTCTTAGAAAAAAACATAGGCAAAAATCTCTTGGACATAAACATGAGCAACTTCTTCATGAACATATCTCCCCGGGCAAGGGAAACAAAAGCAAAAATGAACAAGTGGGACTATATCAAGCTGAAAAGCTTCTGTACAGCAAAGGACACCATCAGTAGAACAAAAAGACATCCTACAGTATGGGAGAATATATTCATAAAAAACGTATCTGATAAGGGTTGACATCCAAAATATATAAAGAACTCATGCACCTTAACAAACAAAAAGCAAATAATCCAGTTAAGAAATGGGCAGAGGACATGAATAGACACTTCTCCAAAGAAGAAATTCAGATGGCCAACAGGCACATGAAAAGATGCTCCACATCGCTAATCATCAGAGAAATGCAGATTAAAACCACAATGAGATATCACCTCACACCAGTGAGGATGGCCAACATCCAAAACACAAACAACAACAAATGTTGGCGAGGATGTGGAGAAAAGGGAACCCTCCTACACTGCTGGTGGGACTGCAAATTAGTTCAACCATTGTGGAAAGCAGTATGGAGGTTCCTCAAAAAACTCAAAATAGAAATACCATTTGACCCAGGAATTCCACTCCTAGGAATTTACCCTAAGAATGCAGCAGCCCAGTTTGAAAAAGACATATGCACCCCTATGTTTATCGCAGCACTATTTACAATAGCCAAGAAATGGAAGCAACCTAAGTGTCCATCAGTAGATGAATGGATAAAGAAGATGTGGTACATATACACAATGGAATATTATTCAGCCATAAGAAGAAAACAAATCCTACCATTTGCAACAACATGGATGGAGCTAGAGGGTATTATGCTCAGTGAAATAAGCCAAGCCGAAAAAGACAAGTATCAAATGATTTCACTCATATGTGGAGCATAAGAACAAAGAAAAAACTGAAGGAACAAAACAGCAGCAGACTCACAGAACCCAAGAACGGACTAATAGTTACGAAAGGGAAAGGGACTGGGGACGATGGGTGGGAAGGGAGGGATAAGGGGGGAAAAAGGGGCATTACAATTAGCAGATGTAATGTTGGGGGGGGCATGGGGAGGGCTGTACAACTCAGAGAAGACAAGTAGTGATTCTATAGCATGTCACTATGCTGATGGACAGTGACTGTAATGGGGTTGGTGGAGGGGACCTGATGAAGAGGGTAGTTTAATAACCATAATATTGCACATGTAATTGTAGATTAATGATACCAAAATAAATTATAAAAAAATAATAAAATAAAATAAAAACCGAAAAAAAATAAAAAAGAAAAAATAAGAGAAAGTAAAAAAAAACTGAAAAAAAATTATGAAATGTTTCAAAATCCGAAAAAGTAAAGAGAACAACGAAGTGAAACTGAAGGAAAAAAATAGTAGCAGACTCAGAGACTCCAAGAAGGAACTAGTGGTTACCAAAGGGGAGGGGTGTGGAAGGGTAGGTGGGGGGGTGGGAGAAGGGGATTGTGAGGTATTATGTTTAGTACACATGGTGTGGGGACTCACGGGGAAAACAGTGTAGCACTGAGAAGGCAAACAGTGAATCTGTGTCATCTTACTACACTGATGGACAGTGACTGCATTGGGGTATGAGTGGGGACTTGATAATATGGGCAAATGTAGTAACCACATTGTTTTTTCATGTGAAACCTTCAAAAGAGTGTATATCAATAATACCTTAATTAAAAAAAAGACTAAAAAAAACTAAAGAGAATACCCATGTATGCATATCACACAGATCTAACAAATGGTAACATTTTTCAAGCATAGACTTAATATTGTGTGTCCATTTTTTCATCTCCTCACTTCCCTCTCCAGAGATAACCTCTGTTCTGCTATTGGCAGGTATCCTTCCTTCCAGGTTTTAATAATTTTATTGCCTATGTATGTATCCATAAATGATACATGGTGATAGTTTTGTTTCCTTTAAAATGTCCATAAATATTACCATACTATTCATATGCTTTTCTAAGTTGCTTTTTTCACCTAACATTTGGATAAATATTCCCTAATCGCACCACACAAAGTTATGCTAATGTGAACTCTCACAATCAATGTGTAAAAATACCAGTTTCCTTGGCCAACACAGTCTGCTCTGAAACTTTTTATCTCTGACAATCTCATAGTGAAAAATCATATCTCAGTATGATCTATTCCTATTTTTCAGGTTTTGAATGACATTTAGCACATTTTTATCTGTTTTGGACCAATTTGTAATTCATCATATCAATTAGGTCATGTCCTTTGCCCATTTTTTTCAGGCCATTGTTCTTTTCTTACTAATTTATATTCACTTTTTATATATTAAGGAAATTAGCCTTATGCCAAAAATAGGTGTTTCAAGCATTTTTTTCTAATGTATTATTTGGCTTGGTATTTTGGGCTATGGGGTTATTTTGTAATGAAGAAATGTTTGATTTTTGGCAGCCTTTCCCCACTCCAATATTATTTTTAAATTGCTTTGCACATTCTCCTATTATTTTTATGGTTTCATTTTCAAATTTTTTATCTATTTGGCATTTATTTCAGGGTGAATAATGAGGTAGGGTTCCAATTTTGTTTTATCTTTCCCATTTGCTCTAAACCCTGTTTACTGAATAATCCATTTTTTTCACAGAACACACAATGCCATCTTTATCATATATTAAATTTCCGCATGCATTTCTACCTAGGCATGAAACAGTGTACAGGTTCATTTCAAGGGTAGGCCAAAGCTGGGAGCCACACATAAGGAATCTGCAGAGCTGGCTAGATTCTTTCTGAGTCCAGACTTTCTCTCTACAGCCTCTGAGTTTCTAAACTATGGGGAAAGCCTTGTCAGCTGCATTTGCCTGCTTCGATGCTAAGAAGGGGGCACTTCCCTTGATTTGGAATGAAGGAATCTTTGGGAGTAGTGCTACTGTGTGGTCAGTTCTCTAGTAAGGTAAAGCCTAAGAGATAAGATTTTACAACCAGTCAGGAAATTCACAAACTGATTCTAAAATTTATATGCAAATGACCTAGAATAGCCAAGATTATCTTGAAAAAGAACAGAGTAGGAGGGCTTACATCATCAGATTTCAAGCTACAATCTTCAAGACAGTGTGGTATTGGCATAAGACAGACAAATGGATTAGTAGAACAGAGTACAGAAGTAGACTTCAACATCGCTAGTTTTATGACTGAGGCCCAAGTGCAATTTAATGGAAGAAAGAGTTTTCCCCCCAGTAAATGGAGCAATAGGATATCTCTTAAACAAAATCCAGAAAATCCTTTACCCTGCCTCACACCATATATAAATATCAATTCAAGATGGATCATAGATCTAAATGTAAAAAGTAAAACAATAAGGCTTCTAGAAGGAAATAGAGAAGAATATCTCTGTGACAGGGTAGGCAAACATTTCTTAAATTGATACAAAAGCACTAATCATAACAGATAATTCTTCCCATTATTCAACATTTATTGAATGCCTACTGGGTACCCCAACCTATGCTAGGTACCAGAACTGACCCTGAAAAAATTTACAGCCCAGCCTTCCAGGAGCTAGCTCGGTTTAATGGGACCAGCAAGCACCCACCAATACTGCAGCACTCTAGGGCTCTGGGGTAAACACAGGAGGCAATGGGGGCCAGAGGAGGGGCACCTTACCCAGAGTTCTGGGATAGATTTTTGGAATATGTGAAACCAAAGCTAAGCCTTGAAGGATGAGGGAAGTCAGACAAGTTGTAACAGGAAGAAACAGTGTTTGTGAGGTCCTAGGGAGAAAGGGGTAGGTGTGTAGAATTGTAGATATTCAATTTTCTGGGAGCAGGTGGGTGGGACTGGATATCATTTCGAGAATGTCTGTGTTGTTAGTTTTCCCTTAGTTGATCATTTAAGCCAGAGGGTTCTCTAACTTCATTGAGCACAAGAACCCACAAACTTCTAAAACCAGTATTCTGGGACCACCACCACAGAAATTACCATCCAATAGGTGAGAATTGGGGCCTGGGCATCTGCATTTTAGCAAGCATTCTCCTGCCCCAAATGATGCTAATCCTGCAGCCCTCAAACTACCCTCTGAAAAACACTGATTCAACATTAAAGTTCTTCCCTCTAGGGAATGGGAAGTATTTTCTCAGGCAGCATGAGGATGAGAGAACTGAGAGCTTTTCTGGAAAATCAGACCATGATACAAATGAGTAAGAAGTCTCCTGCTCTCTGTGCAGGCATCTGAGGAATAAGGCAGCCACCAGGCAAAGGGAGAGGCATCCCCAACTCCACCCAGTAACCGGGCAATCTAGAAATATTTCCCAGAATGCTCTGAGGACCCGGTCCAATCTCATTCTCCTTATGAATAAGTATGAGCCCCCAGTAGTCAGTTGGGTTTCCGAGCCACCCTTCAGAATCAACAAAATAATGAAAACATTTCCAGCCTGACACATGAAAAGATGCTCCACATCACTAATTATCAGGGAAAGCAAATTAAAACAACATTGAGATATCACCTCACACCAGTTAGTTTGGCCAATATTGAAAAGACTAGGAACAAGAAATGCTGGAGAGGATGCTGAGAAAGAGGAACCCTCCTACACTGCTGGTGGGAATGTAAATTAGTTCAACCATTGTGGAAAGCAATATGGAGTTTCCTCAATAAACTAAAAATAGAAATACCATTTGACCCAGTAGTAATTCCACTTCTAGAAATTTACCCGAAGAGAACAAGATCCCTGATTCAAATGATATTTGCACCCCTATGCTTATCACAGCAATATTTGCAATAGCCAAGATATGGAAGCAACCTAAGTGTCCATCAATAGATGAATGGATAAAGAAGGTGTGGTACATATACACAATGGAATATTATTCAGCCATAAAAAAATCCTACCATTTGCAACAACACGGGTGGAGCTAGAGGGTATTATGCTCAATGATATAAGTCAGGTGGAGAAAGACAAGCACCAAATGATTTCACTTATTTGTGGAGTATAAGAATAAAGCAAAACTGAAGGAACAAAATAGCAGACGCACAGACTCCAAGAAGGGACTAGTGGTTGCCAAAGGGGAGGGGTGGAGGAGGGTAGGTGAGGAGTAAGAGAAGGAGATTAATGAGCACTATAATTTGCACTCACAATATAGGTAGGTCATGGGGAAGGCGGTACAGCATGAAGAAGACAAGTAATGACTCTATATCATCTTACTATGCTAATCGACGGTGACTGCAGTGGGGGTGAGGATGAGGACTTGACAGTATGGGTGAATGTGGAAACCGCAATGTTGCTCATGAGAAACCTTCAAAGATTGTATATCAATGATACTATAATTAAAAAAAAACAAAATTTCTGGCCTGAGGACACATCTATAGCATATGTCCAGGTCTGGCACCTCAAATAGGATACTGGTTTCTAGCAATGGTTTTACAAATTTTTCTCCATTAATAGATGTGCAAATATCAAACAAAATGGCTATTTAAAGCCCTCCCTGAAAGTCCTACCTCCATTGACAGGGTAAGTGCCTGTCCTGTGGCAGACACTATTTGCTGCCTCCCTAATAGCTACCTCTCCCCCTTACTCCCTGGCAGAGACCTATATCCTCGTCCAGCTTTTAAATTGTCTAAGCCCTTCTGAGTAGTCATCAGGAGGCCAGTTAATGGGGGCATGCCAGAGTCACCCCTGGAGTCACTGAGAAATATAAGCAGATGGAACCCCAAAAACTTGTAGGTGGGAATTAATAGGCTAGTGAAAATAAAAGTCCAGGACTAGCTATAAATACTTGAGATTCACCAACTCATGAGAGCTGGAGATATTTAAGTACATGTAGGTGCCTAGAACTTTTAATAACCAAAAGTAAATAAATGCATAACTCTAGCCCAGCCCAACAATTCTACCCTTGAGTGTATACCTAACAGAAATGAATGTCATATCTAACCCAAAACAGGAATATTCATACTTAATTGAAATAGACACAAGCCAGTGTTCATCAACAGTAGAATGGGTTAATAAATTGTGATTTGCCCACAATTTATTTGGAATACCATATAGCAATGAAAATGAACAAACTAAGGCTACATGCAACAACATAGGTGAATATAACAATAAAGTATTGCATAAAAGAAGTCAGACACAAAAGAGTATGTATGGATCATCATATTTATTTGATGTTAAGGAAGAGACAAAGCTCTTCTGAAATAACAGAAGTCAGAAGACTGGTTACCCTATAGGGGGGGACAGATAGGGAGGGAAGGATCCTAAAGAAATTTGCTGGTGCTGGGAATGTTCTATTTCTTGATCTGGGTGGTGGTAATGTGGGTGTATACATATGTAAATGTTCATTGTGCAAATTCCACTCCTAGGCAGAGTTTCTCCTAACAAAATAAAAACATATGCCTACCCCAAAACTTGTATACAAATGTCCATAACAGCATTATTCATAATAGACAAAAGGTGGAAACAACCCTTTATTAGTTTACTAGGGCTCCCACAACAAACCACCCCAGGCTAGTTGGCTTACACAACAGAAATTTATGTTTTCACAGTTTTGGAGGTCAAGGCGTAAGTATAATTGATTTCTTCTGAAGCTTTTCTCACTGACTTATGGACAGCAGTCTTCTCCCTGTATCTTCATATGGTCTTCCCTCTGTGTGTCTGTCATAATTTCCCTTTGTTCTAAGGACATCAGTCATACTGGATTACAGCCCGCCCTCCTGACCTGGTTTGTTACTTAATTATCCCTTTAAAGATCCTATCTCTGTGGACATACAATGGGGAAATGACAGCCTCTTCAACAGCTGGTGTTGGCAAAACTGGAGAATGCAAGAGAATGAAACTGGATTATTGTTTAACCCCATACACAAAAGCAAACTCGAAATGGATCAAGGATCTGAATGTAAATCATGAAACCATAAAACTCTTAGAAGACAACATAGGCAAAAATTTCCTGAATATAATAAGCATGAGCAACTTCTTCCTGAAGGCATCTCCTTGAGCAAGGGAAACAAAAGCAAAAACGAACTCATGGGACTGCATCAAACTAAAAAGTTTCTGTGTGGCAAAGGGCACCACCAACAGAACAAAAAGGAATCCTACAGTATGGGAGAGTATATTTGTAAATGACATATCCCACAAGGGGTTAACATCCAAAATATATAAAGAACTTACACACGTCTACACCCAAAAAGCAAATAACCTGATTAAAAAATGGGCAGAGGATATGAAGAGACAATTCTCCAAAGAAGAAATTCAGATGGCCAACAGACACATGAAAAGATGCTCCACATCACTAACCATCAAGGAAATGCAAATTAAAACCACAATGAGATATCACCTCACACCGGTAAGGATGGCCACCATCCAAAAGACTAAGAACAACAAATGCTGGCGAGGATGCGGAGAAAGGGGAACCCTCCTGCACTGTTGGTGGGAATGTAAGCTAGTTCAACCATTGTGGAAAGCAATATGGAGGTTCCTCAAAAAACTAAAAATACAAATACCATTTGACCCAGGAATCCCACCCCTTGGAATTTACCCAAAGAATACAACTTCTCAGATTCAAAAAGACATATGCACCCCTATGTTTATTGCAGCACTTTTTACAATAGCCAAGAATTGGAAGCAACCTAAGTGTCCACCAGTAGATGAATGGATAAAGAAGAGGTGGTACATATACACAATGGAATAATATTCAGCCATAAGAAGGAAACAAATCCTACCATTAGCAACAACATGGATGGAGCTGGAGGATATTATGCTCAGTGAAATTAGCCAGGTGGAGAAAGACAAGTGCCAAATGATTTCCCTCATTTGTGGAGCATAACAACGAAGCAAAACTGAAGGAACAAAATAGTAGCAGACTCAGAGACTCCAAGAAGGAACTAGTGGTTACCAAAGGGGAGGGGTGTGGGAGGGTGGGTGGGGAGGGTCGGAGAAGAGGATTGTGGGGTATTATGTTTAGTACACATGGCGTGGGGAATCACAGGGAAAACAGTGTAGCACAGAGAAGGCAAACAGTGAATCTGTGTTATCTTACTACACTGATGGACAGTGACTGAATTGGGGTATGAGTTGGGACTTGATAATATGGGTAAATGTAGTAACCACATTGTTTTTTCATGTGAAACCTTCATAAGAGTGTATATCAATAATACCTTAATAAAAAAAAAGCTCCTATCTCTAAATACAATCATGTTCTGAGGTTCTGGGTGTTAGGCCTTGAGCACATGAATTTTTGGAGGACATAACTCACCCATAACAAACCCAAATTACCATTGACTGATGAATGGAAAAACAAAATGTAGTATATCCATTTTAATGGAATATGATTCAACCATAAAAAGAAATGAAGTACTGATACATGCTACAGCATGGACAAACCTTGAAAATATCATGCTAAATGAAAGAAGCCAAGTGTGAAAGTGTACATGTTCTATGACTCCACTCATATGAAATGTCCAGAATAGGCATAAATCCATGGCGACAGAAAGTAGATTAGGGGTTGCCAGGCCAGGAGTGGCAATAAGGGAGGAAGAGGCAGTGACTGTTCATGAGGTCGAAGGGTTGTTTGGGGATGGCAAAAATATTCTAGGATTAGATTGTGGTGATGGTTGTACAACTTTGTGAATATACTGAAAATCACTAAACACTTTAATGGGTGAATTGTATGATATGTGAATTATAGTTCAATAAAGCTGTTATAAAAAATTCACTGCATAATACACTTGAGATTTGTGCACTTTATCGTGTGTCATTTTAGCCCATTACAAATTAAAACAAAATAAAATGATAATAGTCCCTATCTCCCCAGGTATTTGAAAAGAGGGGTGGCAAGGAAAACGTGTTTGGGGTGAGGGTTTGCTGGGATGCCAGGAGCCAAGGACTCACTCACTGCACAGAGTTGCCCCTTACTGCACCCAAAAATGTGCCAGGAAAAGCAGGCTTGGAGGGGGTGGCACCAGGGACCTAAAGGACAGATACAGCTGAGGAGGAGCTGAGGAAAGTGCAAAAGTTGGATGCCTGAGAATAAAATGGAATCCAGTTCAATGACAACAAATTTGGTTTGGGCCAAACTAAACAAAACTACCTTTTAATGTTTGTTATGAAGCAGCCCATAAAGAACACCATCAAATACTCCAAACCAGAGATCACCCTCAGGAACACCTTGATGTAATTCTGCAAGTATGAATTAGTTGTCTTTTATGTGTCCGAGTCTGTGCTAGGCACAAGGCCAGGAATATGTGACTCCAGGCAGCTGCTGGGAAGTAAATGTGGGAGGAAGGGAAGAGATTGGTGGCTAGAGACACAAGGAAAACTGCATTCAGTTAGGGAAAATCCCTAGCCTTGAGCTGGGGCTGAGGCTTAGAGAGCAGAGGATTGTGTGTGTGTTTGCAGGGGTGAATAGGGGTCCTGGGGCTCCTGAGATGTTCTGGAGAGAGGGGCAGTCCATACTGGTTTCTCAGACTTGGTAGTGACAGCTCTGGCTAGAAGAGAGGGATTCCTCTCCCCCATCCTGGCGGGGACCTGAGTTTGGCAGAGCAGGAAAGAAAGAATAAGGCCCCAGGGCTTTATCAAAATTCCACTTCAGTCAATGTTGAATCTGCCTTTGCCATGAAGGGAAGTTCAGGCCATGCTCCCCAAAATTCAGATGCAAAATCTGGGCTGCTTTTGCAGGTATAAGGGACAGGGAGGTTGTCGAGGACCAGAAACTTATATTTTTAGAAAGCTTTCAAATGATTCTGTCGCAAGGGGGTGGGAGGTGGGGGGTGGAGGGGTGTTTCTTAAACTACAGTTGGAGATAGATAAATATTGAAGATAATGCAGTTGGTGTAATTCCCTAAGGGGAACTGCATCTAATCCCCTTTTACAGATTGTCTCAGTAAAACAGGAAGCATGTCTTTCTCACCGAAGTCCTTTCTCAAGCCTCACCTAAATCCTTTCTGCTGAGGCTATAACCACCATACCCTGCCTAACTTTTGGTCAGAAATAAAATGTTAGTACCAACTTTTTTTTTTAAATTTCTGCTGCGAGATATAGGCCAGTAAAAACAAGGCACCCCAGGGAGTTAGGTGAAATTTGAGCTTGTTATTGTTTCTACTTTTCCTTGCTGCCCTGGATGATGTTGTCTCCCACTGTAAATTCTGATGGATCACCCACGGAAAGGAAGAAGGTTGCTTCCAGGACACAGGACTGCTTTTCTGTTTATTTATTCAAAATGTATTTATACCAAGTTGGCAAGTATGTAGAATAACTGTGACTCTCATGCACTGCTGGTGGGAATGTTAAATGGTACAATCACTTTGGAAAACAGATTAGCATTTTCTTGTAAAATTAAAACAGAGACCTACCATGTGATCCAGCAGTTCCACCCCTAAGTATTTATCTAAGAGTAATAAACACATATGTCCTCCCAAAAAACTTGTACAGAATGTTCATAGAAGCTTTATCCATATTAGCCAAAAACTAGAATCAACTCTAATGTCATCAACACATGATGGAAGGCTACTAAGCAATTAAAGAGAATCAACTATTGGTATGATCAACAGCTTGGATGAACCTCAAAAACAATCTGCTGAGTGAAAGAAACCTGACACAGAAGTGGACATATTGTACGGTTCCATTTATATGAAATTCCACTCTGCAGAAACAGAAAGCATATTAAGGGATGCCACGGGCTGGGTGAAGGGCAGGAATTAACAGAAGAGTAATGGAAATAGTCTATATCTTGATTGTAGTAACAGCTACATATGTCAAAACCCATTCAATACTGTGTTATAAAAATGGGTGCTTTTATCATTTGTAAATTATACTTCCAAACATTGAAAAAATAGGATAAAAAAAAAAAGAAAAAATATATTATGCCATAGATCATTTAACCAGTAAGGCATGCAAAACAGTCAGCAAGTTAAAAAATATGGCTTATAATTCTCTATTAATACATTCTATGCAAGTCAGGAGCAGAGGGAAAAATACAGGCTTTTTTTTCCTGCTTACAAAAATAATCTATTTGCAAAATTATTTAATATAAGAAGTGAAAGTCCTTGTAAACCCAACCTTTCAGAGGGCGGAAATGGATTATTCCTCCAGTTTATTTCTAAGCCTATTCTAGCATATATTATTCAATAGTTTAATATTACTAACATGATTTATTAATATTTATAAATATAAAATCCTATTGGCATATTGGGTTTTTCAACTTTCTTTCATAAAACAATGTATCTGGCATATCTTTCCATACCTGATTCTTTTTGTATATGGTTCCACTAATGTATAATTGATTTAACTGGTTTCCTTTTGAGAAGGGACCGTTTTTTTTTTCATTTAGATTTTTTTTATTAAGGTATTATTGATATACACTCTTATGAAGGTTTCACATGAAAAAACAATGTGGTTACTACATTTACCCATATTATCAAGTCCCCACCCATACCCCAATGCAGTCACTGTCCATCAGTGTAGTAAAGACGCCACAGATTCACTATTTGCCTTGTCTATGCTACACTGTTTTCCCCGTGATCCCCCACACCATGTGTACTAAACATAATACCGCACAATCCCCTTCTCCCACCCTCCCCACCCGTACTCCCACACCCCTCCCCTTTGGTAACCACTAGTTCCTTCTTGGAGTCTCTGAGTCTGCTGCTATTTTGTTCGAGAAGGGACCATTTGTTGCTATTTTTCATTCCTGAAAACAGTAATAGACATGATTGTACAATAATTATACATCATGAGTGTTTCTGAGAAGTTTCTTGGTCAAAAGGTATAATAGTTTTAAGGAGAGGAAATATTATTCCCTCTGTTGCTGGGGCTGTAGAATATGTAAGCAGGGGAAGGAGATATATTCTCAGGAATTCAAGTTCTTATAATGCTTTTTTTTTATTAGACAAGATTATCAGTTGTAATAATTAGACACAAAACCCAGCTCTGGTTGATAGTGACAATGGATTTTTGTTGGAAGAAGTCTGTTTAGTTCACAAGGATTGCTGGAAAGTGTTATTATAAATTGAATAAAATTTTGTGGATCAGCTTGAGACTGGACTCATTAATATAACACTGCTTGTATGGGAAAATCTGTTCCAAAGTTCAGAAACCTATTTATGAATAATCTAAATTCACTGCAGGAAGACACTACACCTAATTAATTGTGAATCAAACAAAGACTTTGCAGACTCCCGCTGTGAGTTGGGTGGTCTTATACCCTAGCTGGGCTTTTTCCAGTAAAGCACGTGTTCTGTTTCCCCCCTACCTGGGTGAACTTATTCAATTTTGATGCTCACTACCTGGAACTAGCACCTGACTGCACAGATAAGGGCTTACTCCCTGTGATATAGTGATATAATAAGAAATAAGTATTTGGTCTTTGTCCTGGTTCCTGGCCCAAAAGCTTCCAAAACCCTTGGACTTCTATGAGTTCTAGGAGTGGGAAAAAAAGTCCTTTGTTATTCATTATAAGCCATATTTCAACCATACCTGAGTATAGGCTAATGAGGTGACTCTTGGCAGGCCCATAGATAGCATCAGCATGAGGGCTGGTGGCCAGAGGAACCAAGCATGTGATTAGAGGGTTGGAACTTTCAGCCCCACTCCACACCCAGCCTCTGCAAAGGGAAGAGGGCTGGAGATTGAGTCAATCACAACTGACCAGTGATTTAATCAGTCATGCCTGTGTAATGTAACCTCCACAAAAACCCATAAACTATGGAGTTTAGAGAGCTTCCAGGTTGGTGAACATCTGCATCCACATGCCAGGAGGGTGGTGCACCTGAGCTCCACCAAGACAGAAGCTCCTGAATTCAGGACCTTCCAGACCTCACCCTGTGTCCCTCTTCATCTGGCTGTTCATCTGTATCCTTTATAATAGCCTTTACAATAAACTAGTGAATGTAAGTAAAGTGTTTCCCTGAGTCCTGTGAGCAATTATAGCAAATTGTGGAACCAGATGAGGGAGTTGTGGGAACCTCTGATTTATGACTGGTTGGTTAGAAGCACAGGTGACAACTTGGACTTGTTACTGGCCTCTGAAGTTCCAAGCAAGTGGGGAGACTTGTGGAACTGAGCCCTTAACTTGTGGGATCTGATGCTAACTCTAGGTAGATAGTGTTAGATAGAGTTCAATTGTAGAGTTCCCGGCTGAAATCCAGAGAGTTGGAGAATTGTTGGTGTGAGGAAAAAATCTACAGTTTTGTTATTAGAAGTTAATTTCTGTGAGTGAAAAAGAGATCATAGTAGTTCCCAATAGGACTAGCCTCACTTCAATAGCCACACTATGTGTGTGTGGGGGTCCCCAGGCTAACCATACTTGTGATCAACTAGCTATCAGTTCAGGGGTTCCCATGGCTCCCTTAGGTTTGACAATTCACAGAACTTAGGAAAGCATTATATAGTTGACCCTTGAACCACAGAGGGGAAAGGGACATCTACCTCCTGGTCAGTCAAAAATACACCTTTTGACCCTGCACAAAACAACTAATAGGCTACTGTTGACCAGAAGCCTGACCAATACCATAAGCAGTCAATTAACATGTAGTTTGTCTGTTATATGTATTATATACAGTATTCTCATAGTAAGTTAGAGAAAAGAAAATATTTTTTTCAAATTGTCACAAATCTCTAAAAACCTTTCCAATATATTTAGAAAAAAAAAATGCGGGTATAAGTGGACCTGAGCAGTTTAAACATCTTTTGTTCAAGGGCCAATTGTACTTAGAGTTATAGCTTTATTATAAAAGACAGATTAGGAATAGCTAAATGGAGATATACACTGGGTGTAGTCTAAGGGGCATTGCGGGGCTCTGTGCCTTCTTCCTATGGAGTTAGGGTACACCACGTTCCTGGCCCATCGATATGTTCACCAACCAGGAAGCTCTCTTGAGCCTAGGTGTCTGGAGTTTTAGTGGGGTGTCATTACTGTGGCCATGATTAATTAAATCATTGGTTATGTGATTGAACTCAATATCCAGACCTCTCCTCTTCCTGGCACCCTGTCAGATGCCATGTGGAGTCACCGTATAGCATAATAAAGGTACTCCCATCACTCAGGAAATTCCAAGGTTTTTTGAAGCTCTATGCCAGCAACCAGGGACAAAAACAAGATATAGCCTTTATTATACCAAAACAAGTATCACACTAATTGTCATTACTATTGTCTGTCTCTCTGGTAAGTGCTAGAAGGCAGGAGCTTGTCCTGTTTGCCATTGAAGATCCAGAATCTTGTCTACGGACTATCACAGAGGGTGTATGTACTGTATAACATTTGCTGAGCAAATCAGTGAAGCTCATGGTGAAGTGGTTCTGGACTTCAGGTATTGGTTATGCTGTATTCAATAATAATACTTCATAGCCACAATGTTTATCAGCAGTGAACTGGTTGAATAAATCATGGTACATCCATACAATGGTATTGAGAAAGAATGAAGATGCTCTGAATAGAAGTGCTAATGATAGACAGTTCTCCAAGACAGATTATATAGTTTTATAAAAAAAGTTAAGGGGAAAGATGGCAGCATGAGAGGTGAGACAGAGGCCTCCTCCTAAAACCGCACATAATACAAAAATATAATTAATACAACTAATCCTGAAAGAGCAACACGAAAGAAGGCTGCGCTAGACTGCATTCACCTGGAGAAAAGAACAGACCTCACGGAACTGGGTAACGTGCCAAAGCCGTGACCCAGCGGGACCCAATCCCTTCCCCCACCCCAGCTCACTGGCAGGAGGAAGAGAAACAGAGTGGGGAGGGAGTGGAAGCCTGTGACTGCTGAACACCTAGCTATGAAGATCTGCTCTGGTAGCACAAACCTACATTGCATGGTGCTCTGGTGATTAGGGGGGTTGGAAAGCTAAGACAGAATACTTGGAGAGACTGAGATTCCAGCTGTTTGTGGAAAACAGGAATCCATATCTACCTGCTCTGGGACAAAACAAAGGCGGGCAGTCTGAGAGACTTCCTAACAGCGCCAGGGCTGCTAAAGGGGCAAGGATTGCACAGAGCTCACTGCCCAGGAGAAAGGACAGGTAGACAAAATTGTCCGGGTACACTCTGCCCAGCAGGTTGGGAACGTTCATGATCTTCAGGCGCTCCAGCCCCCTGGCAGGCTGGCTATACAGCTCCAAGGCCGCCCACCGTGAAATGCAGCCTGCTGGGCCTACCTCCTGTCCAGCCTGCACCTCGCTCACAAATTGGCAAACCCTGCCCTTGCATTAAGCCAGCCAGAGTGAAGCCCCGCCTACAGCAGCTACAAATGCAAAGCATAGAGGCTTATACCAGTGTACTCGGCTCACTGGTTCTGGCAGTGGAGATAGGCATAGCAGCTGGGAAGCAGGAAACAGTTCTTTCCTCCCCCAGGGCACCAACACCGCTCCCCTGCAACCTCCGACATTGCTCCAGGGACTGAGCAACTTCAGAGAATAGAGCTTCTGGGCACCAGACGGGGCCACATACAAATATGAAATGACAAAGGAACCTGGTTCAAAGCAAAATCATACATACACCAGACAAGAAGTCAAATGAAACCAATCTCATGAATCTTCCTGAAAGAGATTTCAAAATAAAAATCATAAACATGCTCATGGAGTTACAGAAAATTATTCAAGAACTCAGGAATCAATTCCAGTTGGAAATCCAATCATTACAGAGTACAGTACCAGAAATGAAACACACAATGGAAGCAGATAAGATACAGTGGAGGAGACAATAAATGAAAACAGAAATTAGAGAAGATGAATACAAAGAAGCTGAGGCACAGAGAGAAAAAAGGATCTCTAAGAATGAAAGAATATTGAGAGAACTGTGTGACCAATCCAAATGGGACAATATTCATATTAGAGGGGTACCAGAAGAAGAAGAGAGAAAAAGGGATAGAAAGTGTCTTTGAGGAGGTAATTGCTGAAAACTTCCACAGTCTGGGGAAGGAGATAGTCTCTCAGGCCATGGAGGTGCACAGATCTCCCAACACAAGGGACCCAAGGAAGACAACATCAAGACATATATAATAATTAAAATGGCAAAGATCAATGATAAGGACAGACTATTAAAAGCAGCCAGAGAGAGAAATAAGATCACATACAAAGGAAAGCCCATCAGGCTATCATCAGACTTCTCAACAGAAACCTTACAGGCCAGAAGGGAGTGGCATGATGTATTTAATGCAATGAAGCAGAAGGGCCTTGAACAAAGATTATTTTATCCAGCAAGATTATCATTTAAATTTGAAGGAGGGATTAAACAATTCCCAGAGAAGCAAAAGCTGAGAGAATTTACCTCCCACAAACCATCTCTACAGTGTATTTTGGAGGGACAACTATAGATAGAAGTGTTCCTAAGGCTTAATAGCTGTCACCAGAGGTAATAAAACCACAGTAAAGAAAGTAGAACAGCTAATTACTAAGCAAATGCAAAATTAAATTAACTAACCCCAAAGTCAATCAAGGGATAGACAAAGAGTACAGAATATGATAGCTAATATATAAAGAATGGTGGAGGAAGAAAAAGGAGGAGTAAAAAAAACTTTAGATTGTGTTTGTAATAGCATATTAAGTGAGTTAACTTAGACTCTTAGATAGTAAGGAAGTTAACCTTGAACCTTTGGTAATCATGAATCTAAAGACTGCAATGGCAACAAGTACATACCTATCCATAATCACCCTAAATGTAAATGGACTGAATGCACCAATCAAAAGACATAGAGTCACTGAATGGATAAAAAACAAGACCCATCTATATGCTGCCTACAAGAAACTCACTTTAAACCCAAAGACATACACAGACTAAAAGTGAAGGAATGGAAAAAGATATTTCATGCAACTAATGGGGAGAAAAAATCAGGAGTTGCAGTACTTGTATCAGACAAAATAGACTTCAAAAAAAGACAGTCACAAGAGACAAAAAAAGGACATTACATAATGATAAAGGGGTCAATCAACAAGAAAATATAACCATTATAAATATATATGCACCCAACACAGGAGCACCTACATATGTGAAACAAATACCAACAGAAATAGAAGGGGAAATAGAAGGCAATGTATTCATTTTTGGAGACCAACACACCACTCACTCCAAAGGACAGATCAACCAGACAGAAAATAAGTAAGGAGACAGAGGCACTGAACAGCACATTAGAACAGATGGACCTAACAGGCATCTACAGAACTCTACACCCAAAAGCAGCAGCATACACATTCTTCTCAAGTGCACATGGAACATTTTCAAGAATAGATCATATATTAGGCCACAAAAAGAGCCTCAGTATATTAAAAAAGATTAAAATTGTACCACCAGCTTCTTAGACCATGAAGGTATGAAACTAGAAATAAATTACAAAAAGAAAATGAAAAATCCCACAAACACATGGAGGCTTCACAACATGCTCCTAAATAACCAATGGATCAATGACCAAATAAAAACAGAGATCAAGCACTATATGGAGACAAATGACAACAATAATTCAACACTGCAAAATATGTGGTATGCAGCGAAGGCCGTGCTAAGGGGAAAGTATATTGCAATACAGGCCTACCTCAGGAAAGAAGAACAATCCCATATGAATGCTCTAAACTCACAATTAACGAAACTACAAAGAGAAGAACAAATGAGGCCCAAAGTCAGTTGAAGGAGGGACATAATATAGATTAGAGCATAAATAAATAAAATCGAGAAGAATAAAACAATAGAATCAATGAAAGCAAGAGCTGGTCTTCAAGAAAATAAAGTAGATAAATCCTAGCCAGACTTATGAAGGAAAAAAGTCTACACACATAAACAGAATCAGAAATGAGAAAGGAAAAATAACTACTGACACCACAGAAATACAAAGAATTATTAGAGAATACTATGAAAAATTATATGCTAACAAACTAGATAACCTAGAAGAAATGGACAACTTTCTAGAAAAATACATCCTTCCAAGGGTGACCCAGAAAGAAATAGAAAATCTGAGCAGACCATTACCAGCAATGAAATTTAATTGGTAATCAAAAACCTACCTAAGTAGAGGGAAGCACACCTAAGGCTAAAAAGATGTCACCAGAAGAAAAAAAAAATCATAGCAAAGAAAGCAGACCATCCAAATACCAACTAAAGGCAAAGAATAAAACACCTATTATAGAAAGAATGGAGGAGGAGGAATAAGAAGGGAGAGAAAGAAAGAAACATCAGACTGTGTTTACAATAACTTAACAAGAAAGTTAAGTTAGATTGTTAGATAGTAAAGAAGCAACCCTTGAACCCTTGGTAACCACGAATCTAAAGCCAGCAATGGCAATAAGTACATACCTATCAATAATCACCCTAAATGTAAATGGACTGAATGCACCAATCAAAAGACACAGAGTAACAGAATGGATAAAAAAGCAAGACCCATCTATATGCTGCCTACAAGAAACTCACCTCAAATCCAAAGATATACACAGACTAAAAGTGAAGGGATGGAAAAAGATATTTCATGCAAACAACAAAGAGAAAAAAGCAGGTGTTGCAGTACTTGTATCAGACAAAATAGACTTCAAAACGAAGAAAGTAGCAAAAGATAAAGAAGGACATTACATAATGATAAGGGGTCAGTCCAACAAGAAGATATAACCATTATAAATATATATGCACCCAACACAGGAGCGCCAGCATATGTGAGACAAATACTAACAGAATTAAAGGAGGAAATAGACAGCAATGCATTCATCTTAGGAGACTTCAACACACCACTCACTCCAGAGGACAGATCAACCAGACAGAAAATAAGTAAAGACACAGAGGCACTGAACAACACACTAGAACAGATGGACCTCACAGACATCTACAGAACTCTACACCCAAAAGCAACAGGATACACATTCTTCTCAAGTGCACATGGAACATTTTCCAGAATAGACCACATACTAGGCCACAAAAAGAACCTCAGTAATTTCAAAAATATTGAAATGCTACCAACCAACTTCTCAGAACACCAAGGTATAAAACTAGAAATAAATTTTAGAAAGAAATCAAAAAGGCTCACAAATACATGGAGACTTAACAACACTCTCCTAATTAATCAATGGGTTAACGACCAAATCAAAACAGAAATCAAAGAATATATGGAGACTAATGACAACAACAACACAAAGCCACAACTTCTGTGGGACGCAGCAAAGGCAGTTCTAAGAGGAAAGTATATTGCAATCCAGGCCTATTTAAAGAAGGAAGAACATTCCCAAATGAATAGTCTAAAGACACAATTACTGAAATTGGAAAAAGAAGAACAAATGAGGCCCAAAGTCACCAGAAGGAGGGACATAATAAAGATTAGAGAAGAAATAAATAAAATTGAGAAGAATAAAACAATAGAAAAAATCAATGAAACCAAGAGCTGGTTCTTTGAAAAACTAAACAAAATAGATAAACCCCTAGCCAGACTCATTAAGAGAAAAAGAGAATCTACACACATAAACACAATCAGAAATGAGAAAGGAAAAATCACGACGGACCCCACAGAAATACAAAGAATCATAAGAGAATATTATGAGAATCTATATGCTAACAAGCTGGAAAACATAGAAGAAATGGACAACTTCTTAGAAAAATACAACCTTCCAAGACTGACCAAGCAAGAAACAGAAAAACTAAACAGACCAATCACCAGTGACGAAATCGAATTGGTAATCAAAAAACTACCCAAGAACAAAACCCCTGGGCCTGATGGATTCACCTCTGAATTCTACCAGAAATATAGAGAAGAAATAACACCGATTCTCCTTAAAGTTTTCCAAAAAATAGAAGAGGAGGGAATACTTCCAAACTCATTCTATGAAGCCAGCATCACTCTAATACCAAAACCGGGCAAAGACCTCACCAAAAAAGAAAATTACAGACCAATATCCCTGATGAACGTAGATGCAAAAATACTCAACAAAATATTAGCAAACCGAATTCAAAAATACATCAAGAGGATCATACACCATGATCAAGTGGGATTCATCCCAGGGATGCAAGGATGGTACAACATTCGAAAATCCATCAACATCATCCACCACATCAACAAAAGAAGAACAAAAACCACATGATCATCTCCATAGATGCTGAAAAAGCATTTGACAAAATTCAGCATCCATTCCTGATTAAAACTCTCAACAAAATGGGTATAGACGGCAAGTACCTCAACATCATAAAGGCTATATATGACAAACCCACAGCTAACATCATACTTAACGGCGAGACGCTGAAAGCTTTTCATCTAAGATCTGGAACAAGACAAGGATGCCCACTCTCTCCACTGTTATTCAACATAGTACTGGAGGTCCTAGCCACAGCAATCAGACAAAACAAAGACATACAAGGCATCCAGATTGGTAAAGAAGAAGTCAAATTGTCACTATTTGCAGATGACATGATACTGTACATAAAAAACCCTAAAGATTCCATTCCAAAACTACTAGAACAAATATCTGAATTCAGCAAAGTTGCCTGATACAAAATTAACACACAGAAATCTGTTGCTTTCCTATACACTAATGATGAACTAACAGAAAGAGAAATCAGAAAAACAATTCCATTCACAATTGCATCAAAAAGAATAAAATACCTAGGAATAAACTTAATGAAGGAAGTGAAAGACCTGTACTCTGAAAACTACAAGACACTCCTAAGAGAGAGAAATTAAAGAGGACACTAACAAATGGAAATGCATCCCATGCTCTTGGCTAGGAAGAATCAATATTGTCAAAATGGCTATACTACCTAAAGCAATCTACAGATTCAATGCAATCCCTATCAAACTACCAACAGCTTTCTTCAATGAACTGTAACAAATAATTCTAAAATTCATATGGAACCACAAAAGACCCCGAATAGCCAAAGCAATCCTGAGAAGGAGGAATAAAACAGGGGGAATTACACTCCCTGACTTCAAGCTCTACTACAAAGCCACAGTAATCAAGACAATTTGGTATTGGCACAAAACAGACCCACAGACCAGTGGAACAGAATAGAAAATCCAAACATTAACCCAAACATATACAGTCGATTAATATTTGATAAAGGAGCCTTGGATATACAATGGGGAGATGACAGCCTCTTCAGCAGCTGGTGTTGGAAAAACTGGACAGCTACATGTAAGAGAATGAAACTGGACTACTGTCTAGCCCCATACACAAAGGTAAACTCAAGGTGGATCAAAGACTGGAATGTAAGTCATGAAACCATAAAACTCTTAGAAAAAAACATAGGCAAAAATCTCCTGGACATAAACATGAGCAACTTCTTCATGAACATATCTCCCCGGGCAAGGGAAACAAAAGCAAAATGAACAAGTGGGACTATATCAAGCTGAAAAGCTTCTGTACAGCAAAGGACACCATCAGTAGAACAAAAGACATCCTACAGTATGGGAGAATATATTCATAAAAAACGTATCTGATAAAGGGTTGACATCCAAAATATATAAAGAACTCATGCACCTTTAACAAACAGAAAGCAAATAATCCAATTAAGAAGTGGGCAGAGGACATGAATAGACACTTCTCCAAAGAAGAAATTCAGATGGCCAACAGGCACATGAAAAGATTTTCCACATCGCTAATCATCAGAGAAATGCAGATTAAAACCACAATGAGATATCACCTCACACCAGTGAGGATGGCCAACATCCAAAACACAAACAACAACAAATGTTGGCGAGGATGTGGAGAAAAGGGAACCCTCCTACACTGCTGGTGGGACTGCAAATTAGTTCAACCATTGTGGAAAGCAGTATGGAGGTTCCTCAAAAAACTCAAAATAGAAATACCATTTGACCCAGGAATTCCACTCCTAGGAATTTACCCTAAGAATGCAGCAGCCCAGTTTGAAAAAGACAGATGCACCCCTATGTTTATCGCAGCACTATTTACAATAGCCAAGAAATGGAAGCAACCTAAGTGTCCATCAGTAGATGAATGGATAAAGAAGATGTGGTACATATACACAATGGAATATTATTCAGCCATAAGAAGAAAACAAATCCTACCATTTGCAACAACATGGATGGAGCTAGAGGGTATTATGCTCAGTGAAATAAGCCAAGCCGAAAAGACAAGTATCAAATGATTTCACTCATATGTGGAGTATAAGAACAAAGAAAAAAACTGAAGGAACAAAACAGCAGCAGACTCACAGAACCCAAGAACGGACTAATAGTTACCAAAGGGAAAGGGACTGGGGAAAATGGGCGGGAAGGGAGGGATAAGAGGGAAAAAGCGGCATTACGATTAGCAGATGTAATGTTGGGGGGGCACGGGGAGGGCAGTACAACTCAGAGAAGACAAGTAGTGATTCTATAGCATCCCACTACGCTGATGGACAGTGACTGTAATGGGGTTGGTGTGGGGGACCTGATGAAGGAGTAGTTTAATAATCGTAATATTGTACATGTAATTGTAAATTAATGATAATAAAATAAATTATATTATTAAAAAAAAAACCTACCTAAGAACAAAATGCCTGGACCAGATGGTTTCACTGCTGAATTTTATCAAACATTTAGTGAAGACCTAATACCCACCCTCCTTAAAGTTTTCCAAAGAGTAGAAGAGGAATACTTCCAAACTCATTCTATGAGGCCAGCATCATTCTAATACCAAAACAGGCAAAGACACCACAAAAAAAGAAAATTACAGACCAATATCCCTGATGAACATAGATGCAAAAATACTCAACAAAATATTAGCAAACAGAATTCAAAAAGATCATCCACCATGACCAAGTAGGATTTATTCCAGGGATGCACGGATGGTACAACATTCAAAAATCCATCAACATCATCCACCACATCAACAAAAAGAAGGACAAAAACCACATGATCATCTCCATAGGTGCTGAAAAGGCATTTGACAAAATTCAACATCCATTCATGATAAAAATTCTCAACAAAATGGGTATAGAGCACAAGTACCTCAACATGAAAAAGGCCATATATAACAAAACCACACCGAACATCATACTTAACAGCGAGAAGCTGAAAGCCTTTCCTTTAAGATTAGGAACAAGACAAGGATGCCCACTCTCTCCACCTTTATTCAACATAGTTCTAGAGGTCCTTGTCACAGTAATTAGACAACACAAAGAAATAAAGGGCATCCAGATTGGTAAGGAAGAAGCCAAACTGTCACTGTTAGCAGATGTCATGATATTGTACATAAAAACCCTAAAGAATCCACTCCAAATCTACTAGATCTAATATCTGAATTCAGCAAAGTTGCAGGATACAAAATTAATACACAGAAATCTGTTGCATTGCTATACACTAACGATGAACTAGCAGAAAGAGAAATCAGAAAAACAATTCCATTCACAATTGCATCAAAAAGAATAAATTGCCTAGGAATAAACCTAACCAAGGAAGTGAAAGACCTATACTCAGAAAACTACAAGACACTCATGATGGAAATGAAAGAAGATACCAATAAATGAAAACACATCCTGTGCTCATGGATAGGAAGAATTAATATTGTTAAAGTGGCCATCCTGCCTAAAGCAATCTACAGATTCAATGCAATCCCTATCAAAATACCAACAGCATTCTTCAATGAACTAGAGCAAATCGTTCTAAAATTTGTATGGAACCACAGAAGATGCTGAATAGCCCAAACAATCCTGAGAAGGAATAATAAAGTAGGGGCAATTATGCTCCCTGACTTCAAGCTTTAGTACAAAGCCACAGTAATCAAGACAGTTTGGTACTGGCAGAGGAACTGACCCATAGACCAGTGGAACAGAATAGGGAGACCAGATATAAACCCAAGCATATATGGTCAATTAATATACGATAAAGGAGCCATGGATATACAACGGGGAAATGACAGCCTCTTCAACAGCTGGTGTTGGCAAAACTGGACAGCTACATGTAAGAGAATGAAACCGGATTACTGTCTAACTCCATACACAAAAGTAAACTCGAAATGGATCAAAGACCTGAATGTAAGCCATGAAACCATAAAACTCTTAGAAGAAACATGCAAAGAACACCATCACTAGAACAAAAAGGCATCCTACAGTATGGGAAAATATATTCATAAATGACATATCCAATAGGGGTTGACATCCAAAATATACAAAGAGCTCATGCACCTCAACAAACAAAAAGCAAATAATCCAATCAAAAAATTGGCAGAGGATATGAACAGAGACTTCTCCAAAGGAGAAATTCATATGGCAAACAGGCACATGAAAAGATGCTCCACATCACTAATCATCAGAGAAATGCAAATTAAAACCACAATGAGATATCACCTCACACCAGTTAGGATGCCACCATCCCACAGACAAACAACAACAAATGCTGGCAAGGATGTGGAGAAAGGAGAATCCTCCTACCCTGTTGGTGGGAATGTAAGCTAGTTCAACCATTGTGGAAAGCAATATGGAGGTTCCTCAAAAATCTAAAAATAGAAATACCATTTGACCCTGGAATCCCACCCCTGGAATTTACCCAAAGTATACAAGTTCTCAGATTCAAAAAGACATATCCACCCCTATGTTTACTGCAGCACTATTTACAATAGCCAAGAAATAGAAGCAACCTAAATGTCCATCAGTAGATGAATGGATAAGGAAGATGTGGTACATATACACAATGGAATATTATTCAGCCATAAGAAAGAAACAAATCCTACCATTTGCAACAACATGGATGGAGCTGGAGGATATTATGCTCAGTGAAATTAGCCAGGTGGAGAAAGACAAGTGCCAAATGATTTCCCTCACTTGTGGAGTATAACAACGAAGCAAAACTGAAGGTGGAAAACAGCAGCAGATTCACAGACTCCAAGAAGGGACTAGTGGTTACCAAAGGGGACGGGTTGGGGAGGGTGGGTGGGCAGGGAGGTAGAAGGGGATTGAGGGGTGTTATGTTTAGTACACATGGTGTGGTGCCTCACGGGGAAGACAGTGTAGCACAGAGAAGGCAAATAGCGAATCTGTGGCATCTTACTACACTGATGGACAGTGACTGCAATGGGGTATGGGTGAGGACTTGATAATATGGATGAATGTAGTAACCACATTGTTTTTCATGTGAATCATTCATAAGAGTGTATATCAATAATACCTTAATAAAAAAAAGCTAAGGGACATTCAACTTTGAATGATATGTGCTCTGTCTCTCTTTTTTAATTGAAGTATATGATATGTTATATTGGTCTTAGAATGGTATGTTCTCTTTAACATACAAGGTAAAGTGCTTAAATGAAGTGTGAACAGCTTAGTGACTATTTAGTAATTAACATATCTGTGTTTACCACTTTGAAGATCGAAATATAGGACATTTTCAGAACTTAGAAATCTTTCTTATGTTCCCTTGCAATCCATATCCTCCAACTGGCACATTATTGTGAGTTTTCTCACCTTAGATTAATTTTGCCTATTTTTGAACTTTATATCTTTGAAATCACATGATATACCGCTTATTTAAATGAAATATTCTATCCTGATACAAATAAACGCTTTGTAACCTGCTTTTCTTGCTTAGCACTGTATCATGAACATTTTGCAATTATAATCTGCAATAAAATCATGATTTTAAATTGCCAATAGCAAATAGTATGTTTTTGGTTATATTTAAATACTTACTCTACGTGTATTTTTTTTTTTTTAATTCATGAGGGAAGAGTAGTTCAGAGAGTCCATTCAGGCATCAAGTGGAGAAAGTGGTACTCAAATTTGCGTCTCGGGTGCTCATTCTTTTACTGCAAAAGCAAAGTCCTCAAATCTGAAGAGGGCCTTGCAGATGTTTTGCAGAAGGGCATTATAATAGCAACAAGAATGACTAATAAGTATTAATGGCTCATGACGAGAGAACAAATGCTATTCATTACCTTAATATATTAGGCGTATTAGTAATGTTTATACAGTATTATTCATGCAAATATTATTGGCCTGTGTCAGGGGCAGTTGCTGGGCCCAGAATCAGGTCTCCACCTCAGGTCTCTGCCTCTCATCCCAGATGTGGAAGGACTTGGTCTTCCAGGGGCACGCCCCCGTGTAGCTCTGGAGAGCCAATGGGCGTGCAGAAGGCGGGGCCCGGGGAGCGACAACTGTTCTATCCAGTGGGCCAACACCCAGGGCCTCCTCTGGCCAATGGGCTCGTTTCTCCGCGACGGTCGGAAGTGGTGAGGCGGCTTTGGGGGCCGTTGTTCGGTGCGGGGATTGACAGAGGAGGCTCGGTGTCGGGGTCCAAGCGGGTGAACTCGACGTCCTTCCTCTAGTCCCAGGTGAGTGTAGCGGCGGCCAGTTCCTGGGGAGCCTCCTGAGACCTCCATTTCGGCCGAAGGAGGCCGGCATGTCGAGGGCGGGGTAGGTGGGCTTAGGGGGCTGGGGGGGGGTCCCTCTTTCTCGTCGGAGAACCGCGGTCTCCACAGCCCCGGCGGCGCCGACCCTTCCCGGCGTTGGCCCCGGCGTCTGGGGAGCGGGTGTCCGGGCGGAGCTGGCCCCGAGCCTCTAGCTGCCGGCTTGCGAGTCGTGGTGGCCTAGTGTGGCCTCTACAAGTGCGGCCTCTAGACCAACGGACCCGGGTTCTAGTCTCCCCTCTGACCAGCTCTGCAGGGGTAGCCGTCTCCCTGTGCTAACGCTTTCGCGGTCTCTAAAATGAGGGTGATGACTTTCACCTCACAGGGTTGTGGTCTGGATGAAAGATTGTCGGCGTAAAGCGTTTAGCAATCAGTAAGCGCACAGGAATTGTTAACTGCTGTTTGCAAAGCTGGCGCCCTCTGTCCTCCGCATCCCTGACGTCTCGGACCTGGCTAGGGGAGCGGGCAGTCAGAAACCGCCTCCCGGGTCCAGACCCTGAGGTGGCAGCTCCGCCCCCTCGGGCAGAGGGTTGTCCCCGAAATCCCGGAGAGTGGCTCCTCCTCAGCCTGAAGACTTACTGGACCAAGGCACTCCAGCGCATTGGCCCATGCACCCCTCACAGTGACCCTTTGAAGTACTGACAGTTGTCTGCGTGAAGAATTTGAGGCCCAGAGAGGCTAAAGCACACGTCTACCGAGTGGCAGAACCAGAATTTGATCCTCCGAGCGGTCGACTGCGAGGCCCGAGTGCCCCGCACGTCACCTCCAATCCCCTTGCATTTGCTTCCTCGGAGCTCTGGCCTAGATCACCCCGAGCAGCTGTGGGAGAGCCCTGAGAAAAGAATCCAGACTTTCCGCTTTTGGAGATGTGATTTATTTTCATAGGTGCTTCCTAGTCCTAGTTTACATTTCTTATCAGAGTGGATTTCTTGAATCATGTCACTCCCTAGTTTAAAACCCTTCTGTGGTTTATCAGTGAGCTTGGGATATATAATGCAATATACTTTTTTGTCGTACATGATAAAGCCTTCTTAAATCATTTCCCGTTTTCATTTTACTCCTCCAGATCTACCTGTGCTTTCTCTTTCACTGCCTTTTATGTTCATTGCCTGAATGGGTTTTTTTTTTCCACTCGCACCCTCTGTTTTACTTCCTCTTTGCAAGGCTGGCTCTTGGCACTTAAGGTCTTAGTTTAAATGTTACCTCCTCAGAAAGTTCTACCTTCATCACCCTTATCTAAAGTAGATTTTCTCCACTACATCTTCGTCTCTGTATTTTCCCATCAAAACACTCACCTTAAGGTATATCTTTTTCTTTGCTTATTTTTTTTTCTCTATCACTGAATCGACCCTATTAGGTCAGGCACTATATTTCTTTACCTTGTATTCTTAGTGCCAGGCCGCAGTGTCTGGCACACAGGGTCTTAAATAACATGTTACTTGAATTTGTGTTTTGAAAAGTAAGTTTGAAAATGTCAGAACCGTTAAAGAGCCCTATTAGGGAGCAGTATTTAGGACTATTTTTCTTCATGAAAAGGAATAATCTAAAGTAAATATTGGTAGAAAAGTTTCCAGGGTTTTGCTTTTTGCACTGACATCTTGTTTGAAAAGAAGGGAAAACTTTACGGAGGAGAAATCTGGCAGCCACTATTTCAACTACCTCAAAGTTAACATCATCTGTAATAATAAGACTGTTGACATTATGTGCTTTCTGATGTAATGCACTCAGATGAGCAGATGAGCACATCACTTCTATGGTATTCTTTAAAAAAGTGTATTCATCATGAGAAAACATCAAACCCCAACTGAAGAACATTCTAGCCAGTACACTTAACAAGGTTGTGAAAGATGAAGACTGAAGAAATATCAGGTCAAAGAAGGCTAAGGAGAAATAACCAAATGTGTTATGTGACCCTGGATCAGATCTTGAACCATAAAAGGGGTATTATTGTTTGAATGATCTGTGAAATTTGAATAAGATCTATAGATTAGTTACTAGTATTGTCTTGGTGTTAGTTTTCTGCATCTCATAATTTGACTGTGATTATTTATGATGTATTGGGTGAGGGGTATATGGGAGTTCTTTGTGCTGTTCCTGCAAGTCAAAGTATTTTAAAATGAAAGTTGAAAAATAAGGTAAAACCCAAGTGTGTTGGGTGTTAAAGTGCTTTAATGCACTGGTTTTGTTGACATTTCCTGTGCACTAGCCTTTTCTTTTTGTGTTTTGCATGTCATCCTTAAGCAGAAATGAAATTGAAAGTTCACACTTCTTGCTCTGTAGTTTTCAGGAAGAGCTAAAGATGGCTGAATTTCTAGATGACCAGGGCACTCAACTGTGTGACAACTGGTAAGAAATTAAATCTAAGAAATGTTATGGAATGAAGACAAACTGGCTTCTGTGAAGAGGTAGTTTGTTTACTGGCAGGTTAAAAATGGAGCCAGATAATATGTCATGCAAATATGTGGGGCTAAAACCTTTTTAACAATTTTGAATAAAATTGCCTTTTTAGTAATTTGATAAGATGATTGGTTTAGGTAGTTTAGAGTAGTGACTGCGGTGATGGTGTAAAGCTGGAAGTCAGGGCTCTGGTTCCTGCCTTAAATTAGCTAATGACTTTTGGCAAGTCACTTGACTGCTTCAGAGCCTCAGTTTTCTGACCTATAAATAAGGCAATTTATTTTTTGTCTTTCTGAAAAATACATTTAAACATTTATTTAAAAGATACTAAAAATATAATAAAATGTTTGGACTAAATGAATGTTTTTCAAAGTGTGTTGCAGGGATTTCCCCTAGTGGCCACAGTGGCTATCTTGGGGTTGGTTGGGAGCAAGGTTTAGTGAGCTTGGCTCTACTTCTAGTCATGAGAGAGCAATTCAACCAGAGCAGTTCAACTGTTTCTTTTATAAAGGATTTTGCTAAAGGAATGTTCCACTTAAAAATAAAGTCCAAATCTTCCGGCAGTCCAGCTTAATCATTGTCATTTCATGATTCCAGAACTGTTAGTGAAGACTGGGTGCAATCTTGAATGTTATGCTTTCTGTTTTGGCGTTTTTAACCTACATGAGTGACACCAAAGAGCAAGAGCAACTTTTTATTGGAGAAATGAAATCTAGGAGTGCAGCTAATAATCAGGTGATCTCTGGTTGGGATTTCTTGAGAACTTGGTATTTCAGTGATATACAAGTGCTCTTACAGAAAGCTAAAGAAAAAAGCAGAGCAGAACTGTCTGTGCTGTGTTTACCTTACCAAATTGCAGAAGAAGGAAAGAGACGTTAAATAAGGAAAATAGTTTGGTGTAGATTGGTGAAAGGTTCAGGTCAGATAACAGTTTTCCTTTTTTTATTAATGCCTTTTTCTTTCTGCTCAGCCTTTTGGCAGATTTAGGATATAATCAGAGCACATGCTGGTCGCAATATGCCTTCCCAGCTTGGAATGAAGATTTCATTCCTGTGAGGGTGTCTTGCCTCTTGGGTATCTTTTCCTACTATGCCACTATCACTTTCTGCCACTTTAAAAACTATTTTAGCTTTGTTTGGGTTTTATATGTACTCTTACTGATAACAAAGTAATCAATGATACAAATAATCACAATAAAACATTATTGTGGGTTTTATACGAAACGGATGTTTTATCGGCTTTAGCATCAGTTAAGCTATTCTTGTTTTATTAGTCTACACCAATTTGAAGGAATCTCAAGCCTAGTACAGTATATAAATAACTACACTAAGGGAGTTTAAAAAAAGCATAAGTTGATGGAAAGCTAATGAAAACAAGGTTATTCAAAGCCAAAGCAATTTATTTAAAGAAAAACAGATTAGTATGGAAGGCTTTCTAAGCCAGCACAGATATCCCATCTAAGTAACCCTATTTAAATTCCAGGTTATACAGTTTTATCTTTACAGCCATATTTCCGTTGTTCCCTAAGACAAGTTAAGGTATTCTTCAAACTATGAACTGTGAGTAGACCCACTGGCCAATGAAAGTAGTAGTTTGTTGTGATTGAAGATGTTTTTGCATATTATTTCTTTTCTTACAGAATCTTCTGGGGGGGGAGAGTGCAGTTCTAGGGAACAGAAGCTTTAATGTTAAAGCCTTCGACTTAATTTTATTAAATAATTAATTTCTGGCATGTTGTGTTTAGCATTTGGAAGGCTACTGGGAATTTTTCTGGTAACCTTGCTTTGCCTTTCAGTCATTTCTGTTTAAGATGAAATTTCATCTTTAACTTGCTAATCAGACCTTCCTTGGGACTTTTAGTAATTTTATCTGGATATGGAATTGTGTTCTCATTATGTCTTCATTTTATTATCTCTAGGTAGCTAGCAAGTATATTGGTGTTTTGTCCAGTTGGAAAGTTTGGTGGGATTATCTTGGCAGTTAAAATTAAAACAAAACCAGTCAACTGTTTCATGTAATTGTTGCAAATAGCTTTTATCTTTTTCTTTCAGCGGTTTCCCAAGAGGTGAAAATGTTTAATAGTAAATGCTCTGTGGTCTTACCTGACAGCTGCTTTTGATTTTTGCTTCTTCATGTTACGATTATGTGGGCTTTAATATTTTTTGTTTTAATTCTAAAATTTTAGTGTCCTTGTGTATGTAAAATGCTTTATGTCAATAGGTTATCCTGAATAGCCCTATAAAATAATAATCCCAGACATTTTTTCTTGATTTTTTTTTTTTGCTGTTGAGATTGCTGTCAAAACTATGAAGAACCCAGAATCCAGCACCCTAAGCAGTAATTACTGCCATTCATTTTTTTGTGGCATTTACATATATATGATTTACAGTCATGCTAGATCTCTGCTTCTTTCACTTTATTGGTGTGCCATACTTGACTTAGCTGTTCCCTTACTATTTAAATATTTTTAATGATTTTCAATTTTTTACCATTTTATGACACTAATGAAAATCTTCATAATCCTAAGAGTGGGATTACTGGGTTAAAGAACATATAGGTTTATGGTCCTAGAGACTCATTTTCAGGCTATTTTTACGCAGTTCACACTGCCACTGGTAATGTATTAGAGTATTAGTTTGACCCATCTTTAATAGTGGGATTCGCTGATCTTAATTTTTGTTAATAAGTTTAGGTGATATCTTTGGTTTATTTATAGCTCCCTCCACTGTATATTTTAATATTCTACACTTCTAAAAATTTAAGCTGAATTTTTAAAATTGATATACAATTTTATATTAGGTTCAAAAACTGAATTAACTTAAAACCAATGGTTTCTTTAGAAAGCTAGGAATTTCAGAGAAAGAAGGGAAGTTAAATCCATCAAGACATTGGTAATTTCCCTCTTTATCCATTTGAGATAGTTGATTGATTGTGTCATAAGCCCATATCTATATAAAACTACACAAAAGCCCCAAGGAAGTTCTGATCACAGTTGATTCATCTTCTGTGTCACCTTCCAGTTTTGGTATGAGAACTGCCTTAACAGTTCCACCATTGAATGAAAATGAATTTGCATTAATTTGGTGTATTGGTCTTTCAGACTGGTAGATGAACATCACTCATCTAACTTGGATCGATTTCTTAGACTATGTATAAAGATTAGAACCATAAAATAAAGCTATCTATAAGCTTAGATAGTAAAAGTAAGGCCTTTGGATACCATGCGCTTTCAGTTTGAGTGTGTATACACTCTTGTTAAATTTAAATAGTCTTATGCTTTCACTTAAGATTGTCATTTTCCTCCCTTCTCTGTAACTTTGATAGGATTTTTGATTGGATTCCTTAAACTAAAGGAGAATGGCAAAAAGTGAGTGAGGAGACAGGACTGGGGGAAGAGGTTCAGGATTTCATTTTTACACAGTTCTGCAGTGAAGTTGATACCTACCCAGTCAGAGAACATGTTCCCAACAAACATCCTACAGGGCTTTGAAAGGCATGGAGGATATAAAGGAGGCAGTTTCCCTTTCTCTGCTGACTGTCCCAAAGCTGGTATCTGTTCTTTTTGCTTTCTTTAGTGGAATAAAATCTAGTGAGATTAAATTTACTACAGACTCATAGTGAAAATAAATGGTAGGCTGTTTCTTATAATCCAGGAGTTTATCATTGTACTTTGGGGCATGGATGGTTTTGGAAAAGCCTAACTCAGTTCTCTTGGCATCTGACTTCATGTCGATGATGATGGTCAGCTCTGAGAGAAAGGGAGGCTGAGCTTATAGAGATAGTGCATAGCACTGATAACTTGAGTGTTGCACAGAAGATTCAAAACCTGACTTCAGAGTTAATTCTTGAAAAGCAGGGGTATTACCAATCATAAGAGCTTATAGATATTCACTAAGCAGAAATATGGAGACTAAAGGTTGGGCAGGATAGATTTCCATGTGATAACACTATGCATACATCAGTCGGTAATGCCCGCCTTTTTCATTGATCTATTTCTGTAGCAAAAAAGAAATTCCTGTGTTTAACTTTACCATCCATGAGATCCACTGTCAAAGGAACATTGGTGTGTGTCCTGTCTGCAAGGAACCATTTCCCAAATCTGACATGAAGACTCACATGTCTACTGAGCACTGTCAGGTGAATCACCAAGTACTCAAATGTTCATAAATGTATTATTATATTATACTTGCTATTGTGCAGTAGCAAGTGAGCATGTTGTCACAAAGCCAATTTATTGATTCTTCTTACCCTAGGTGACCTGCAAATGTAACAAGAAGTTGGAGAAGAGACAATTAAAGAAGCATGAGGTTAGTTTACTACACTATGAATGGAGTGAGTTACCCTTGGGGCCAATCCTACTGAGATTATAGAGCCACCTGCAGAGCAGGCCAGTCTAGTCTGGTTGAGTATTTGCCTGCATCTTAAAGCCTGTTTGAGGCATTGACTCTGCTGCCAGATTCGACTGCATGGCTGTTGTGCTCCATGCTCAGGCCTCAAAGACTTTCCCTTTGGAACTGAGTCTATCATTTATGATGTGGTTTGGCTATTGGCAGTCTTGCTGAGTGCCAGGCCAAGCCTGGGGTTGCCCGTGTGGTCCAACCTCTTAGTACATAGCCTGCCTTACATCTTGTGATTTTATTTTGACTTCTTGATTACTTGGAAAACATGCTGTTTACACCTAAAGAAATTCCTCAGTATTTGGTGAGAGAAACATAGTATCATTTGGTCCTTAGTTGAGATAAAACTGGCCATAGCTGAATGAGCATGTTTTTTTTGGATAAGCATATTAATTTACCAATTTAAAAATCCCAACAACTGTTTAGTTGGTAGTCACACAGGAGTGTTTATATGTAAAAGCTTACCAAGATTTGTATTTGTGCTTTTTATTCTATATACTTAAAAACAAATTGTTTATGATTTTAAAAGGTAATTCATATTCAATGTAGAAAATTTGGAAAATATGAAAAGACAAGAACCATTCATAACTCCATAGCTCAGACATAAATGTCTGATAAATGCTTTGGCACTTTACTTTCATTATTTTTTCTAAGCATTTGATCTGTTTTATTAGATTTTACCAGCAAGGGGGGTTATGACTGAGGTCACATTAATAATAATAATGAGTATTTCTTTCGTTCTAATATCTACCTGTTGCATAAAACAATCTCCCGTCAACTGCCCTCTCTTCTAGATTCCCTTCCCTTTCTTCTAGCTTCTATTTCTGGGAGTCATAAGGTGATTATAAAGGTACAATGCAAAGTACTTCCTAACATTCTTGCAAGTCAGACTATGACATCTGTAGACTAGAGATTAACTTGAGTTAAAAAAATTCTCCTTAAAAGAAATATTTATACTTTATATGCTGTTCTGATGAGTTACTAGTACCTTTTAGGGTTGTTAACAAAGTACTTAACTATATTATCTGGTATGTGCCAGCAGTTATTTGCTCTTTTGCTGTTGAGTAACTTAAATCAGTGTCATTTTTCTAATAAAACTAAAAAAAAACAAAACACAAAACTTTCTGAATTGGTTTTATAGCTACATGGTACCTAAATTTAAAGCCACGAAAGCATATATGTAAAAGTTACCTCTCTTCCACCCCTGTTCCCAAGCCCTCTTTATCAGTGTCTTGTGATTTCTACAAGAGATATTCCGTGCATATACAAACAATGTCTGAAATGTTTGAAGTAGCATTTAGAATAGGACTTGGGTTTAATTTGTATGAAAAGACATTTTTGCTCTTTGACACAGTGGTTGTAAATTATTTAAACATTTGAAATGATGTTGCATTAAAGTTCTGAAGTTAAGTTCTCAATTTTTGGAATGTGCATATCATAGTAATATATTCCTTTATATCTTTTTAAGTTTTAAGTATATTTTAGTGACAATTCAACTTAAGTATAAAAGTTTTGTCTTTCATCTGCAGAGTACATTAATACTCTTGGGGTTGTCTTCATTGGTGATTCCTGGATTATTTGATGAATTTAAAGCCAGTGCTATACACATAGGCAGAGATTAGAAAAATCTGTGTCTTTCAAAAGGGCAATCTCTTCCTCCTCATTACTGGTTACATATGACAAATTAGAGTCATAGAGGGAAATTGGGCTGGTAGAGCTTTGACAAATGTAGCTGAATTACTATGCTTTTACTATTTGCTCCTGGGCTTCTTTTGCTGATTTTGGGTTACCTTGTAATGTGTGCACAAAATGAATGATGGGGTAGTTGAGTAAGTAGATTCTTCCTAAGAGTTTTCTTCCCTTTGTAGAACCTGATGGCAGGAACAAAGAGAGAAACTGTGAATCTTAAATGCACAGAGAAGTGTGACAGTGAAGCTAGGGCTGGAAGAGAATACTGAAGTAAATACTTTGTGCTTTCCTTGTCATGTACTAAATCAGGACTTCTCTTAGATCCACATACTAACTGCTGTATTACTCTGTGTTGTAGGAGACTGAGTGTCCTCTACGGCTTGCTCTTTGCCAGCACTGTGATTTGGAACTTTCAGTTCTTAAACTGAAGGACCATGAAGATTACTGTGGTGCCCGGACGGAGTTATGTGGCAATTGTGGGCGCAATGTCTTGGTGAAAGATCTGAAGACTCACCCTGAAGTTTGTGGGAGAGATGGAGAGGAAAAGAGAGATGAGGTTGCCGTGTCTTCTCATGCATATGATGAGTCTTGGGGCCAAGACAGAATCTGGATTTCATCCCAACTTCTCAGGCAAATTGAGGCTCTGGACCCACCTATGAGGCTACCCCGGAGGCCCCTGAGAGCCTTTGAATCAGACCTTTTCCACAGTAGGACTAACAATCAAAGGAACATACCAGCCCAATTTCCAATCCAGAATAATCTATGTGAGTTATGTTTGGGATTAGAAAATTGGAATGTTATGAAAATCTCAGGGTAAATGGAAATAGGGCTTTGGGGTCAAACAGATCTTAATTGTAGAAACCTGACTAGCTTGGTAACATTAGGAAGAATACTTAACTTTCCTATTGATGGAATAACAGAACCTCTTTGCTATTGGATTATTAATGGATCACAGTTAAGGTTGATGATGATGATGACGATGATGACAGTGCTATTAATAACTAACATTTATAGAGCACACCCTGTGTGCTTCAGGCATTTGCAGGGTACTTTGAATATATTGACTCATTTAGTTCTCACAACAGTCTATGCGGGAAGGTAAATAGTAGAGCTGGGATTTGAGTTCAGGCAATATGACCCCATGCTTTAAATCATTCTGCTGTAATACAGAAAACATGTAAAATGTTTAGCACAGTGCCTGTCTCATAGTTACAGCTCAGTAATATTGCTTATTAACTAAAAAATGAGAATAATAAAGGAGGCTTTTATCATGGCTGACTTAATATTTAGAGTCCTATGAGAAAGGGAGGGCTGGGCCTCCTTTGTTTTTCCATAGATACCTATATACCTTGAATATTTACCAGGCACGGGCTTAAGCTAAGGGATGGCAATATTTGTAATGTATCTTAAACACTGTTTTTTTCTTTTTCTAGTGGAAGAACAAGAAAGGCAGGAAAGGAATAGAGGCCGACAGCCTCCCAAAGAGGGTGGAGAAGACAGTACAAATTTGGACTTCATGTTGGCCTTAAGTCTGCAGAATGAAAGTCAGGCTCCCAATGTGGCAGAGCAGGACTTCTGGAGGGCCGTTTGTGAGGCAGACCAGTCCCGTGAAGGTCCCAGTGCTCTGAATGACATAAAGGGTAAATTTGTTTATTTTGTACTAGTCCCTGTCTCTACAGTTTTTTGTTTTTTGTTTTTTTGTCTTTATATATACAGTTCATATAAAATTCAGTTTTTCATGAGATAAAATTTGCCCTTTTTTTTGGTTTGCTTTTCCCAACTTTTTATTTTTAAAAATTGTCAGAATAGTACAGTGGCTATCTATATACCCCTTTTCTATATTCATCAATTATAATATTTTCCATTTATCTATATTCATCTATTTTTTTCCCCCTGCACCATTTGAGTATAAGTTATGGATATAGCATTTTATCCCTATTTCAGCATGTATTTCTTAAGAACAAGGGCATTCTCCTATGTAAACAATACAAATAACACTCTCAGGAAATTTAGCTTAATTCCCTATTTGTGTAATCCTTTAGAGTGTTTTTATTTTGTTTTCAAATCCAGGATTATGCATTGCTTTTAGTTCTTTTTAGTTTACCCTCTTTTTTTTTCTTCATTTAGGATATTGGCACTTTTTATTAAAGAGTCCAGGCTAATTCTGTAGAATATTTCTTTCTCAATTTATATTTGTCCAATTGTTTTCCCCTGTTTAGATTCAGCTTACAGTTTTGGCAGAATGCTACATTGGTGATGCTGTGTCCCTCTCAGCATGTCAATTTGTTGTATTATTAGCTTTTTCCCTTTAAAATAAGTAGATGCAAGATGTTATTTTGAGATTGCTGGGGAATAAGATATTCACAGTCTTTTATCCAGCAGTTTTAGCATTCATTGATACTTTTGGACAGAATCAAGTATTACTTTGGCAGTTGTGTAAAATGGAGATTTTTTTCTCTTTCTATCTTTTGTTCTACATTTATTAGTTGACATTATTCTATAAAGCACTTTGCTTCCCTCTACTCCCCTATTTAAAAACAATTCTTCTTTAATATTATTGGGCCCATGGATTAAAACTCAGTTTTAAAAATAAAAGTTGGATTGTGAGCAGTGGGCCACCTTTTGAGTCTCTTGTTCAGAGAATATGTTTGAGAGATGCATGTCATATTTTAAAAGTTCAAGTTGTTGTAAGAGGTTTAAGGGATCTGAAAAGTAAGCAGACCTCACGTGTGATTTTTCTTCCACTTGAGCTTTTAAAATATGACATGCATCTCAAACATATTATTCTCTTTGGAAAATGCCCTAGTCCCAGAGAAAGTGTTTTCCAAACTCTGAGCCACATCCTTTAATGTGAGCCTCCTTGTCAAACTTCAGACTTGACTTTCATCAGAGCATTTAGGTTGGTACTGAAGGAAGTAAAATTATAGTAGCCCAGAGTGATAGGTGGAGACTCCGGAGTCAGTGTTGTTTCCTTTATTTTTCTCCTGGGTCATTTCTTAGGTTGTTTTACTGACAGTTCGCCTGCTTGTTTCATTCCATTTCTCCTCTCTGGTGGTTTGGAATTTATATTCTGGGTCTCTGTTCTTGTAGTAGTTATCCAACATGTTTCTTTAACTTAATAAAGACTAAATTTAATTAGCCTCATCACACTGCTCCCAATTTATACAATATCTTTAGAATTTGGATCATCCCTTTAAGACTTGATGTTAGTGTTCTCTTGTTTTCTTTTTAACACCATGATATAGATATTTGTTTTATATACTCGCTATATTCATCATTTATTATGTTTACTATTTTCTTTGCTCACCCATTCTTCCTTGTTCTGAGAATTTCTTTCTAGGATAAATTTCTTCCTGAGGTATATTCTTTAGAAAGTCTATTGAAAGTATCCATTGATTGTATAAATTCTCTATTTTGGTTTGTCTGAAAATACCTTTATTTGTTTCCAGGTTTGATAGTTTCTCTGGTCATACAATTCTAGATTGCCAATTATTTTGTCTTAATTCTTTGAAGATATACTCTTTCTTGGGTTCTTTGTTTATAGAGAAATCATCTGTTAGTGTTTATTATTTCTCTGTGGGTACTGTCTTTTCTGTCTGACTGACTTTAAAATCTTTTTGTCTTTGGTGTTCTGCAGTTTAGTGATGATTTCTCTGGCACTAAATTTCTTGGGATTTGCTGGCCTTCCTGATTCATAAATTTAGTATTTTACATCTATATGAAAATTGTCATCTGTATTTCTTTGATTACATTCTCTGTAGTCTCTCCTTGGTTTCTGTTTAGATGTGTTGGACTCTATCCTCATGGTTCTTAACTTATATTTTCCATTTTTTTTGTCTTCTGTGCTGCATTCTGGGTAATTTCTAATCTGTCTTCTTTCTAATCTATTTAATATGTCTATTGAGGTTTCATTTCAGTGAGTATGTACTTTTCATTTGTTCTATTTTTCTGTTCAATTTTCTTCTTCAGTGTGCCTCACCACTTTTTAAGTAATATCTGGTGTGGCAGGTATTCCTGTTCCAATTTCCTTTTTAACATACCTTTAAACATGTTAAATATATTTTTCTATTGTAACTGAAAATATCTCTAAAATCTGTTTTTTGCTCTATATTGTTTCTGCCAGCTCTTGCTCATGGTGGCTTGCTGCTTCTCTCTGTGTGCATGTGTTTTAACATGAATTTTCTGATGTATTCCTCTGAGAGTATTCATATATGCTTCTAGCAGGGGCCTAGGGATACTACTAACTGGGGCAATTTTAAATTGAAATTTTGGCTTGGGTTTTTTAAAATCACAAATGTGAATTCATATAAAAACATAAAATGTAGATTCTGAACTCAAACCCATGTAAAGGCCAAACTCTGGTTACTCTTCTTTAGCAGAGACTTCTCTCTTCTGCCCAGAGCCAAAACCTAGTAAGGCAAGTTTCCTTACCTCCTCTCATTGTTCACCTTCCATTTGTTCAGCAGTCTTACAGAGGCTGTTTTGTTTTGGGGATCCTCGTTTAAAATTGTTCTCATTTATTTACTCCCTTATGTTACTTTGATGCAGCATTTGGAATTTTGTACTGGGAGGGTTTTTTTCCAGGATATTTGTCTGCCAGCTGTATATGAGCCTCAATTCCTTCATCTGTAAAACGAAGATAATGTAGGATCTACTTCATAAGTTTTTCCTAAGGATTGAAGTAATGTACAGAAGGCCCTTAGACTAGTATCTAGGGTAATTACACATTTAAATTTCTTCCTTAATTAGAGTAGTGGGTAAGTTACTACTTTACTGCTACTCAGGAAATGGTAATAAGTAAATCTCTTTTTCCATAGTGGAATATTTTTAGGGTTTGTCTCTTAGATGGTTTCCTCTGAGGATTTATAGGCCCATGAATTGCTACATCTAAGAAATGTCAAAGGATGTCAAACTTTATATAAAATCCCACAAGGGGGATAAAAGGTGGAATCAAGCTTGTTCTGTTCATTTTAAGTCTGACTGTATGGCCTGATACCTAGGTGCAGCTGACAAGACCATGTTGCCTTGTGAATTTTGTGAGGAACTCTTTCCAGAGGAACTGCTGATTGACCATCAGGTGTGTTGTGAATTACTTGAGGGCTTTAAGTTGGAATGTGTGTGGGCTGTAGTTGGTGTTATAGGCCACATGAAGGTCTTTAGTAAGCCATTTTAATACAACTCCTGTGGTAGGAGTAGCACCTGTGTTTTTTACCGTAGTGTAGCTGACCATATGGGTATAAGAACTCAGCCTGGTTCCCTCTTCAATAAAGTAATGTTCATTCACCAGGCCCATTCACTCCATCCATACTGTGGAGAGTAGGGTACATCTCTGCTGACCATCTTGTAATCTGCTCTTATCTCATGCCACATTTTGATGTATTGGAGTCATACTGAAGTCTTTGCAGTTCCCTGGAAGGGTCTGAGGTCTTTTTGTACTTTTTCTGCCTGCAAGGTGTGTGGCCTTCCACCCCTACCTCCTCAACATACCCAGCACCACACAGACCCCTTACTCATAAACATGGTTCAGACATGACTGTCAGGAAATCATCCTGAGGGATACTCTGGAGGCTAAGGTCAGAGTTCCCACCTGTGTCCTTCTGGAAGGTCCTGGGCCTACCTCTCTGTTAGCCTGTCACTTTGTGACATGCTTTCCTGATCCCCTTTTGGCTGCAACTCTAGGCTGAGTTCCTTGAGGACAGGTTTTTCTACTTTCCAAATTTCTCAATACCTGGTGTATGAACAGTGTCAGATATTTTTTGAATGATTGAAAGGTCTTGAGCCATTTAGGGATGATTAGAGAATACTTTTTGTGTTTGAGGATTCCTGGTGGAGGGACTACTTTGTCCCTTGACACCAGTTGCTCTTTCTGATTTGGTTTGTCCTACTCTGGCATTTCCGTAACTATTCAGTAGTCTGTGTGCTCTGGTAGAACATACACTCCCCCGTAAGTGGAACAATGCAGTATTTGAATACATTTGAGAGCAGCATAAGAAAATCCATTAACAGAAATAATAATAATAATCTGGGCCTCTCTTACTGTATGGTTCTGGGAAGAATATTGAATTTTTCAAATTAAAAAAAAAAATCACGTGAACATAGTAAAAAAACCCCAAAACCAAAAACACATACAGAGAAATGTTTAAAATAAAAGTAAAATGGCTGTTCTATCTGTGATCCCCGATCCTTTTTAGTACCTCTCCCCACTATTATTATTAAAATTTGTGACTTCTAGAGAATGCTTTAGAAATGCAGTTTTTTCCTTAACCTCTGCTTTTTTTTTAACCTATGTTTTTTGAGACAGACAAGCTGTAACTCTTCATGTGCCTTATCATCACTTCATATGGGCAAAACTTCCCCCAAAGGGGTGGAGGACCCTGATGTCATCTTCCAGAAGCTTGTGCAGCGGGCTGTGAGTGACCAGTCAGACTTTTTGATGGGTCTGAGCAGCGCACCCCCTGTGGAGGGCAGCAGCATCATCCCGTGTGAATTCTGTGGGGTACAGCTAGAAGAGGAGGTGCTCTTCCACCACCAGGTGGGAGTCCCTGGAGGACCTGTCCGTCTCACCCCTATCGGCCCTCTGAGCAGACCTGAGGCTTTTAGAGCTGGGAACGCTCCTTTAGCCTGTAAGCCTGACCTGGCTGCTGGCCATGCCCTGTTTTATGAGCTGTCTGAGGTACAGTACCTCAGGCCTTCAGACTTTCTCCACCTCTGTCAACTGAAACTGTCATGCCTCTAGCTGAGGACCAAGGAGACAGGACTCCATTTAAGCAGGCATGGAGGACTTAGGGTTTAGGTGAGGCTTTCCCTGAGGTCACTGACACATTCTACTTTCGGCCAGGCTTTTGGGTCTGGTCTGGCATTGCCCTTACGGTAAACTTTGGACAGGTCCTGTCCCTTCACTGGGGATATATCTATAAATGAAGGAGTTAGACTAGACAATATGAAGCCCCTTTTCAGCTTTTACATACTAGGATTCCAGTCTGTTAGTGGAAAACATATTTCCTGCACTGTCTTGTTTGTAACGGGGAGCTAACTGCAGTTATGTTCAGGGTTGTTTTTGTAGTTGATGCCATATAGCTGTTGCTAAAAGACCACACATTCCATTTCTGTAATAAACACTTTTGCTTTTGGATGAAGCAGTAGGTAAGTAACTGCTTGTTTCCTCCTAGGGGAGATTGTGAAATAAACAACCATGCATATACTCTCTGGTCGAAGTGTAGACATACTTTTCTGGACTCCCAAGACCAGCCCACCCTTCATCCCTGCACACATCAGACAGTGCTTCTATCAGTACCTTGGGTGCTGATGGGCATGATCACTCCATTCCAGATGTGCTCTTAGTCCCAGGCCCTTCCTCTCGGTGGTTATGAGTCTGTCTCCCCAAGGTGTTTACCCAACCTGCTATTTCTTTGTTTCTTCCCGCTGCTCCCTCTCCTAGGAATGACTCAGGTACTAATTCTGTTTTTTCTTGTTAGGACCAGTGTGACCAACGCCCAGCCACAGCAAACAATCATGTGATGGAGGGGATGCCTAAACAGGATTTCCAGCCTCAGGAGATCTCTCCAGAGCTGCCCAAGAGGCGTGTCAGACACCAGGGTATTAGCCAGGGCTGAGCCAAGGCCGAAGGTCTGCTGCTGGCTCAGGCCTGCTTACCACTTCTCACCTGCTACTCTAACGTGGGGGTTACCTGAATCCCAAATCACCAAGCCCAGGAGGATCACATTGGAGACTCCCTTGAGACTAGTTGTGGTTCTGTGTTAGACTGAGCTGTCTCAAGTGTAGGTTTATAGGGTGATGGCTTTAGAGACAGCCATGACATGCTTGTCAGTGCTTATTCAGCTGTGGGTTTCCTGTCTGTGTGCTTACTGGATTATTTGGAGATAATTTTCAGAATTTATTGGAGCAGCCCTAAGCCACTGCTTCTAGTTGAAATATGCTTAGCGTACTCAAACTTATTAGTACTATTATTTAAGAGCCTTATGACTAGGCAACTAAACTGTTTTTGAAACCCGCTACTACAAAGCCAATTGGAAATTATTTTTCAAGGTTGTCTTGCATACCATTGTTGAAGTTAGGAAGCTGTATTTGAGGACTCAGGTAATAAAGTGTACAGTGTGGACAAAGAGTTTCCAACCTGTCCTGGAGATGTGGGTTTCAGGCAGCCTTTAGGGGTGAGGCATTTGTCTTCTATCTAGAATATTTTTGTTCCTGCCCTGATTCGAGCACTAAGTTTAAGAGAGCAGTCTTTTCCCTAAAGCTTTTGCTCTTTCCTCTTCTCAGGAGACCTGTCTTCTGGTTACATGGATGATATCAAGCAAGAAACAGCCAAAGGGCCCAGCTACTCTCATCCCCCAAGCAGACCCATTAACAATATGATGGCTACCTATAACCGACTGTCAGCATCCGCATCAGGCCCCAGGCCTGAGTGCCAGCCCAGCCCTCCTCACATACTGAAGCTCCACAACTTAGACAGCCAGGACATCCGGGGGAGGAATCAAAACAGCCATAATGGAGCCCTGGCCAGTGGCCGTGTTCCAGTGATTCACCCCATTCGAAATCTCTACCCAGAAAACCTTGTGCCCTCTTTCCCCCGTGGGCCTTCAGGGAGATACGGAGTGAGGTAAGAATCAGCCTGGGAGTGGAGCTTCGGGTAGCTCAGGAGAACATGGGAGTGGACATTGCTTCAGTTGTGGCCAGATTCCAAAATGTTATCTGTGGGGTTTTGTGGTTCAGTTGTTTTGTCTGCTAGTAGAGAGTTGGTTTTGTCTGGTTCTAGCTATTTCTGTTTTTGACTTTCGCTTAGGGGCATCTCATGAACTAATTTCTAATCCTTTTCTTTTCAGTGGTAGGAGTGAAGGTGGCAGGAACCCCCGGGTCACCCCCACTACTACCAGCTACCGCAACAGAACTGCAAAGGTAACTGGGGATGCAGCCCATAATGCTCTGAGGACTCAGTGGGCAGGGCTGGTGTGGATTGTTAGGTCAGAGAAGGAGCTGGGCATTAGGCTCATTGTGGCTCAAGGACTGTTCTGTTGGCTTTTGATGAGGAAGTTTCTACAGAAGCTTGATGTTTTCTGGGATCTGGAGGAGGGATACTGCCTTTTCACTTTCTACATAAACTTTGCTTGTGTTCTGTTGTTCAACAGGCAAAACCCCCCAAGCAACAGGGAGCTGGGGACGCAGAGGAGGAGGAGGAGGAGGAGTAATGGTGTCTGCAGAGCACCTGCACGGGGCTTTGTCTTCCCCACTCAGCAGCACTCACTGCAGAACAGGCCTGCCTCTTGGGCTTTATGGGCAGGGGAGATTTTATGAATTTTAACTTTTTCTAGGTTATGGCCATTTTGTGTCTTTTGAGATTGTGCTGTGGGAGTTTGGGGTTTTGAGGGAGGGTTAGCAGGGAGGCTGGTGAGAAATGTTTCAGCTTTAGCTGCTGCCTTTTGGCACACAGAAATACACTTGTGGCCTCCACCCACCAGGGCTCCACCTTTTGATATTCTGTCACCGCTGCCTCTTGGTGCTGTGTGGTCCTGGTGGAAAGAGGAGAGGGTTTTAGAAACCTGGTACCTTCTGGTGAGCTGATTCTCTTCCCTGCAACAGCCTAAGTTTGGGAACTTTTAGGTAACTTCCTGTGTAGTGCCCCTTTCCATTCAAGAATCTGGGCCTCTGGTATGTGTGGAGGAGCCATAGTAAAGTGTTCAGGCTGATTACAATATGTGTTAAGAACAGGCTTTTGGAGATGAGTGGACTTGGGGCTTTGTTTTTTTACTCTGCTTCTTTGGCATTTGGCATCGCTGCCTTCTGTTTCTGGTGGGGAGCACGGCTCCTTTGTCTTCACTGCCTCCTGATGGAGGTGGTCAGGGGCTCCCTGTCCTTGCCAGGGCCATGCTGGACTCTGCCCTGAGCAGGACTGGGGCCTAAGCGCCATGGCTTGCTCTGAAAACCAAGTATCAGAGACCCTTTTCACCCCCATTTTATTTTACTATTATTATAATTATTAACATCCTTGTAATAGAAATAAAGTTTGTACTTGGAGTTCACCTGAGTCTTGTTTCCTTCTCCTGAGCCCTCTGTGGAGACCTCAGGGAGGCCAGAGTGGGCTGGAATCAGCTCTGAGATACAAAGGAAGATGAGCAGGATGAGGAATTTTTTGTGCTTCCGGGAACCGTAGCAGATCCAGCGTGAGCTCCTCAGAGAATGCCAGACATTCAGGGTATAGTTTTCTCTTATATTGAACTTGGAGGAAACTGGCAGGTTGCTGCAGCTCTGGTGATGACTTGGAGGGTTGGGGGCTGTGCCCCACTGAATAAAGATGCAGATTCCTCAGAAGCCTCAATCCTGAGAGTAGTTGGGCCTTAGCAGAAATATCTGTTACCCCTCACCACCTCACAGTACGCACAGGACCACCTAGCACCTTAGGCCATTTCTCCCAACAACCAAGTGGGGGTGGGGAAGGTGGGAAGAACTTCCCCATTTCTTTGGTGGGAAGGAATGACGTGCATAAGGCTGTGCAGCTAATTCATGGAAGAGCCGGGACTTTACATACTTTATCATATGTCAGTTATAGCTCAGTAAGAATCACCAGCTGTCAGTAGCTCAGAAAGACCTTCATGTCTCAAGTGCGAGAAGCCAGATGGACCCAGAGACTTGAGCTGCTGCTGGCATCCTTGACATTTCCCCAGGGCAAGGAGGTGGATGGAAGGGTCCTGTCCCCAGCTGGGGCAAAGGCTAGTCCTGTGGCCCATACCTCTTATTCCTGAGGGTGGAGATAGACCTGAGAAAAAAACTTTTCCCCCTCCCTTCAGTTGGATTACACTGAGTAAAATCATGGTTTTTTTTTGTTGGCTTTATTTATTTCTAGATGTTTTATGATCAATATACATTTTGAAATATTTTTAAAAGGCTTGTATGCAACTAGAGTAAGTACAGCTAAAAGAAATAGTTCTGTCTTCTTTCCTCATGAAACTCCTGATGTATGTGTGCTATATGCATACATATACTTGTTATATCTATGTATGTACCAGCATGAATTCGTAACAATACATGCAATTTCAATCCATCACCACAGGGTTTGTTCTATCCTTTGCCTTCTACAGTGAGAAACCTGGCTCCCATTATTCTCGATATATTTACTTGATTGCTCAATACTGAAATACGGGGAAAGGAGCTTCAGAATTGCTAAATCTTGCCATTGCAGAAAAACTAACCTATTAACAAGTTAAATATTTGTTTGCAGCTTTTGACTTTATTATGAAGGTATATAGTCAAAATAATGTGCTCAAAATTTTTAGTTTCCACCCCCAACTCTTCAATGTGGTTAATTTGAAATACACTAAGGTTAATTTAGGTTTTGTTTATATTCCATTTTAGGGTTTTTTTTCATGTAGACTTACTGATTCTATTTTACAATCTGTAAAATATTAATATTGGTTCTAAGTTAAAACTACAAAAGGGTATACTCAGAATATAGTCCTCACTAGTCCTTAGACCTTGCACCCGCTTGACATCTCCTTCCTTCCCACCTTGTTTCCACCCAGTGTCTGTGAGCACTGTATTCTTCTTCCAAAACTTTCCTCATTTCTTTTTGTCAAAATAACTAAATACTTGTGTGTTTTCTTATTTCCTCTTCTCTTACACCAGAGGTAGCATACTATATACATACTCTTAAACTTTGCTTTTTTCACTTATAGTATATTCTCAAAATTATTCCATTGTATATATATATATATATATATATATATATATATATATATAGTATCTGAATTTAAAAAATTCATTCCAGGTTCCGGGAAGATGGCGGCATGAGCAGGGCGGCAGAAATCTCCTCCCAAAACCATATATATTTATGAAAATACAGCAAATACAACTATTCCTAAAAGAGAGACCAGAAGATACAGGACAGCACTCAGCCTGCATCTACACCTGAGAGGACTCGGCACCCCGCGAGGTGGGTAAGATACGAAGCTGCGACCTGGCAGGACCCGAGCACTCCGCCACCCCAGCGCACAGACAGGAGGAAAGGATTCAGAGCCAGGAGGGAGTGGAAGTACAGGCCCGTGAAATGACCAGCCCTGGTGATCTGCGCAGGGAGCGCTGACACACATCGTGTGGTGTATCGGAGATTGGAGAGACAGAGGGTGCAGGATCTGAGCCTGGGAACACACTGGGTCCTGGCAGCCGGCTCCCCAGGACAAAAGAAAAGCGTGCGCTTTTTTTTAGCGGTCTTAAAGAGATAGGGACCCAATGGAGGAACAGGATCGTTCTGCACATTCGGCCCAGCAGGCTGGGAGTCCTGGGGAATTTTGGACCCCATGGCTGGGGACTGGGAAAAAGTAGCCACACTTAGACTTCCCACAGAGATCAGAAGCCTCCCATTCATTCCTGCCCCGGCCACAGCTACAAAGGGGCATGCGGAGCGACGCAGCCGTGGCTGCGGAATACTGGAGCAACAGCGCCACCTAGAGCATCCTCACAGAAACTACTCCCAGCGGACGTCTTTTTCTTTGCTTGTTTCTTTGTTTTTCTCTTTTCTTTTCTTTTCTTTCTCTTCTCTTTTGTTCTTTTAAGTCTTAAAGAGCCCAGCTGACATACATGGCACCTACCAGTGACCACTTCTGTCGCCATGAAAAGACAGAGGAATATGGTACAAACAAAGCTTATCCAGACCCAGACACCAGAGAGGTAGTCTGAAGGGATGGAAATGCACAATCTTCCTGAAAAAGAATTCAGAATAAAAGTCATAACCATACTGATGGATCTACAGAGAAATATGCAAGAGCTGAGGGAGGAAGTGTGGGAAGTGAGGAAAGACAATGCAGAAATGAGACAAGCGATCGACAGGCTTAGCAGCAGACTGGACAAGATGCAACAGACTGTTAATGGAATAGAAATCAGAGAACAGGAATACAGAGAAGCTGAGGCAGAGAGAGACAAAAGGATCTCTAGGAATGAAAGAATATTAAGAGAACTGTGTGACCAATCCAAATGGAACAATACGCATTATAGGAGTACCAGAGGAAGAAGAGAGAGAAAAAGGGATAGAAAGTGTCTTTGAAGAAATAATTGCTGAAAACTTCCACATGCTGGGGAAGGAAATAGTCTCACAGTCCACGGAAGCCCACAGATCTCCGAACACAAGGGACCCAAGGAAGACAACACCAAGACACATAATAATTAAAATGGCAAAGATCAAAGATAAGGACATAGTATTAAAGGCAGCTAGAGAGAGAAAAAAGATCACCTACAAAGGAAAACCCATCAGACTATCATCAGACTTCTCAACAGAAACCTTACAGGCCAGAAGAGAATGGCATGATATATTTAACGTAATGAAACAGAAGGGCCTCGAACCAAGAATATTATATCCAGTACGATTATCATTAAATATGACGGAGGGATTAAACAATTTCCAGACAAGTGAAAGTTGAGAGAGTTTGCCTCCCATAAACCACCTCTACAGGATATCTCAAACAGACTGCTCTAGAGGGAAGCAGTCCTAAGGCTAAAAAGATGTCACCAGAGAAAATAAAATCATAGCAAAGAAAGCAGACCACCCAAATACTAACTAAAGGCAAAGAATAAAACACCTAGTATATAAAGAATGGAGGAGGAAGAATAAGAAGGGAGAGAAATAAAGAAACATCAGACTGTGTTTACAATAACTTAACAAGAAAGTTAAGTTAGATTGTCAGTAAAGAAGCAACTCTTGAAACTTTGGTAACCACGAATCTAAAGCCAGTAATGGCAATAAGTACATATCTATCAATAATCACCCTAAATGTAAATGGACCGAATGCAACAATCAAGAGACACAGAGTAACAGAATGGATAAAAAAGGCAGACCCATCTATATGCTGCTTACAAGAGACTCACTTCAAACCCAAAGATATACACAGACTAAAAGTGAAGGGATGGAAAAAGATATTTCATGCAAACAACAAGGAGAAAAAAGCAGGTGTTGCAGTACTTGTATCAGACAAAATAGACTTCAAAATGAAGAAAGTAGCAAGAGATAAAGAAGGACATTACATAATGATAAAGGGGTCAGTCCAACAACAGGATATAACCATTATAAATATATATGCACTCAACACAGGAGTACCAGCATATGTGAAACAAATATTAACAGAATTAAAGGAGGAAATAGAAAGCAATGCATTCATTTTAGGAGACGTCAACACACCACTCACTCCAAAGGACAGATCAACCAGACAGAAAATAAGTAAAGACACAGAGGCACTGAACAACACACTAGAACAGATGGACCTCACAGACATCTACAGAACTCTGCAGCCAAAAGCAACAGGATACACATTCTTCTCAAGTGCACATGGAACATTTTCCAGAATAGACCACATACTAGGCCACAAAAAGAACCTCAGTAAAGTCAAAAATATTGAAATTCTACCAACCAACTTCTCAGATCACAAAGGTATAAAACTAGATAAATTTTAGAAAGAAAACAAAAAGGCTCACAAATACAAGGAAACTTAAAAACATTCTCCTAATTAATCAATGGGTTAATGACCAAATCAAAACAGAAATCAAAGAATATATGGAGACAAATGACAACAACAACACAAAGCCACAACTTCTGTGGGACGCAGCAAAGGCAGTTCTAAGAGGAAAGTATATTGCAATCCAGGCCTATTTAAAGAAGGAAGAGCATTTCCAAATGAACAGTCTAAAGACACAATTACTGAAATTGGAAAAAGAAGAACAAATGAGGCCCAAAGTCACCAGAAGGAGGGACATAATAAAGATCAGAGAAGAAATAAATAAAATTGAGAAGAATAAAACAATAGAAAAATCAATGAAACTAAGAGCTGGTTCTTTAAAAAATAGGCAAAATAGATAAATCCCTAGCCAGACTCATTAAGAGAAAAAGAGAATCTACACACATAAACAGAATCAGAAATGAGAAAGGAAAAATAACGATGGACCCCACAGAAATACAAAGAATTATAAGAGAATATTATGAGAATCTGTATGCTAACAAGCTGGAAAACCTAGAAGAAATGGACAACTTCCTAGAAAAATACAACCTCCCAAGACTGACCAAGCAAGAAACAGAAAAACTAAACAGACCAATCACCAGAACGAATTGAATCGGTAATCAAAAAACTACCCAAGAACAAAACCCCTGGACCAGATGGATTCACCTCTGAATTCTACCAGACATATAGAGAAGAAATAACACCGATTCTCCTTAAAGTTTTCCAAAAAATAGAAGAGGAGGGAAAACTTCCAAACTCATTCTATGAAGCCAGCATCACTCTAATACCAAAACTGGGCAAAGACCTCACCAAAAAAGATAATTACAGACCAATATCCCTGATGAACGTAGATGCAAAAATACTCAAAAAAATATTAGCGAACTGAATTCAAAAATACATCAAGAGGATCATACACCATGATCAAGTGGGATTCATCCCAGGGATGCAAGGGTGGTACAACATTCGAAAATCCATCAACATCATCCACCACATCAACAAAAAGAACAAAAACCACATGATCATCTCCATGGATGCTGAAAAAGCATTTGACAAAATTCAGCATCCATTCATGATTAAAAGTCTCAACAAAATGGGTATAGAGGGCAAGTACCTCAACATCATAAAGGCCATATATGACAAACCCACAGCTAACATCATACTTAACGGCGAGAAGCTGAAAACTTTTCATCTAAGATCGGGAACAAGACAGGGATGCCCACTCTCTCCACTGTTATTCAACATAGTACTGGAGGTCCTAGCCACAGCAATCAGACAAAACAAAGACATACAAGGCATCCAGATTGGTAAAGAAGAAGTCAAATTGTAACTATTTGCAGATGATATGATATTGTACATAAAAAACCCTAAAGACTCCACTCCAAAACTACTAGAACTAATACCTGAATTCAGCAAAGTGCAGGATACAAAATTAACACACAGAAATCTGTTGCTTTCCTATACACTAATGATGAACTAACAGAAAGAGAAATCAGAAAAACAATTCCATTCACAATTGCATCAAAAAGAATAAAATACCTAGGAATAAACCTACTGAAGGAAGTGAAAGGCCTGTACTCTGAAAACTACAAGACACTCCTAAGAGAAATTAAAGAGGACACTAACAAATGGAAATGCATCCCATGCTCTTGGCTAGGTAAAATAAATATTGTCAAAATGGCTATACTACCTAAAGCAATCTACAGATTCAGTGCAATGCCTATCAAAATACCAGCAGCTTTCTTCAATGAACTGGAACAAATAATTCTAAAATTCATATAGAACCACAAAGGACCCCGAATAGCCAAAGCAATCTGGAGAAGGAGGAATAAAACGGGGAATTATGCTCCCTGATTTCAAGCTCTACTACAAAGCCACAGTAATCAAGACAATTTGGTACCGGCACAAAAACAGACCCACAGACCAGTGGAATAGAATAGAAAATCTAAACATTAACCCAAACATACAGTCAATTAATATTTGATAAAGCAGCCTTGGATATACAATGGGGAGATGACAGCCTCTTCAGCAGCTGGTGTTGGAAAAACTGGACAGCTACATGTAAGAGAATGAAACTGGACTACTGTCTAGCCCCATATACAAAGGTAAACTCAAGGTGGATCAAAGACCTGAATGTAAGTCATGAACCATAAAACTCTTAGAAAAAAACATAGGCAAAAATCTCTTGGACATAAACATGAATGACTTCTTCATGAACATCTCTCCCCAGGCAAGGGAAACAAAAGCAAAAATGAACAAGTGGGACTATATCAAGCTGCAAAGCTTCTGTACAGCAAAAGGCACCATCAGTAGAACAAAAAGACATCCTACAGTATGGGAGAATATATTCGTAAATGACGTTTCCGATAAGGTGTTGACGTCCAAAATATATAAAGAACTAACGCACCTCAACAAACAAAAAGCAAATAATCCAATTAAGAAATGGGCAGAGGACATGAATAGACACTTTTCCAAAGGAGAAATTCAGATGCCCAACAGGTACATGAAAAGATGCTCTACATCGCTAATCATCAGAGAAATGCAGATTAAAACCACAATGAGATATCATCTCACACCAGTGAGGATGGCCAACACCCAAAGCACAGACAACAACAAATATTGGCAAGGATGTGGAGAAAAGGGAACCCTCCTACACTGCTGGTGGGAATGAAAGTTAGTTCAACCATTGTGGATAGCAGTATGGAGGTTCCTCAAAAAGACTCAAAATAGAAATACCATTTGACCCAGGAATCCCACTCCTAGGAATTTACCCTAAGACTGCAGCAGCCCAGTTTTAAAAAGACAAATGCACCCCTATGTTTATTGCAGCACTACTTACAATAGCCAAGAAATGGAAGCAACCTAAGTGTCCATCAGTAGATGATTGGATAAAGAAGATGTGGTACATATACACAATGGAATATTATTCAGCCATAAGAAGAAAACAAGTCCTACCATTTGCAACAACATGGATGGAACTAGAGGGTATTACGCTCAGTGAAATAAGCCAAGCCGAAAAAGACAAGTATCAAATGATTTCACTCATATGTGGAGTATAAGAACTGAGAAAAAAACTGAAGGAACAAAACAGCAGCAGGCTCACAGAACCCGAGAACGGACTAATAGTTACCAAAGGGAAAGGGACTGGGGAAGATGGGTGGGAAGGGAGGGATAAGGGGGAAAAAGGGGCATTACAATTAGCAGATGTAATGTTGGGGGGGCACGGGGAGGGCTGTACAACTCAGAGAAGACGTAGTGATTCTATAGCATCTCACTACGCTGATGGACAGTGACTGTAATGAGGTTGGTGGGGGGGGACCTGATGAAGGGGGTAGTTTAATAACCATAATATTGCACATGTAACTGTAGATTAATGATACCAAAATAAATTTTAAAGAAACATAAAAATAAAATTCACTCCATTGTATGAATGTGCCAAGGTCTATTCACCCATTTTTCTTTGTATATTGTTTAGGTTGTCTCCAATAACTTATGATTAAAAATAATGTTGCAGTAAATAAATTTGTTTCCTTATTTGTGACAGGTTGAATTCTAAGTTGACCCCCAAAATTTCTGCCTCTTCGTGTACATGCCCTGTATAATTCTTTCCCCTTGAGGCAGGACTGTGAATATGATGGATTTCACAGTCTTCATTATTAGGTTGTTATATGACAGAGCTGAAGGGAATTTGCAGGTGTAAGTAAAGTTTCAAATCTGTTGACTGTAAATAACAAGGGAGTTATCCTGAGGGCCTGACCTAATGAGATGAGTCCTTGAAAGGGATGGGGAGAAATAGACCAATTTTTTGAAAACAACCAACTACCAAAGCTCAATCATGACTAAGTATATCCTTTATCAGTATTAACAGATACAGAGCTATTCAGGTTATCTATTTCTTCACTGAGCTTTGGTGGTTTGCGTCTTTCCAGAAATTTGTCTATTTTAGTAAGTTTAACTTATTGGCATAAAGGTGTTCACGGTATTACTTTATTACTTTTAAGATATTTGTAAAATCAGTAATGATGCCACCTCTCATTTCTGATGTTAATTTGTGCCTTTTCTCTTTTCCTGATCAGTTTGGGTAGAGCAGGGGGTCCCACACATTTTCTTAATTAAAGGCCAGATAGTAAATATTTAAGGCTTTGAAGATCATTCTGTCTCCATTGTAACTATTCAACAATGCTGTTAATAGAGTGACTACAGCCATGGGCAATGCACATATGAGGGTGAGACTTCCAATAAAACTTTATTTGCAAAAACAGGCAGCTGGATTATGGGTTGTAACATGCAAATCCTGGGTTAGAGATTTATCAATTTTATTGATCTCAAAAAATCAACTGGTTCCACTGATTTCCTTAACTGTTTTTTTCTGCTTCCATTTCATTTATCTTTATTTCTTCTGCTTACTTTAAGCTTAATTTTTTCTTATTCTAGATTCTTAAGGTCAAAGCTGATGTTACTGATTTAAGACCTTTTCTAATGTGTTTATAAATTTCTATGAGCTATAAATCCATAAATTTCTAAGAGCTGCTTTACCTGCATCTCACAAACTTTGATGTCTTTTCATTCATTTAAAAATGTTTTTCTTCTTTGACCTATGGGTTATTTATTAGTGTGTAATTTAGTATCCAAATATTTCGGTATTTTCCAGATTTCATTTTGTTACTGATTCCTAATTCAATTACACTGTGATAAGAGAACATACCTTGTACAACTTGAATCTTTTTTATTTAATTTCTTATTGAGGTATTATTGATATACATGCTTATGAAGGTTTCACATGAAAAAACAATGCGGTTACTACATTTACCCATATTACCAAGTCCCCACCCATACCCCAATGCAGTCACTGTCCATCAGTGTAGTAAGATGCCACAGATTCACTATTTGCCTTCTCTGTGCTACACTGTTTTCCCCGTGATCCCCCACACCATGTGTACTAAACATAATACCCCTCAATCCCCTTCTCCCTCCCCACCCGCCCACCCACACCCCTCCCCTTTGGTAACCACTAGTTCCTTCTTGGAGTCTCTGAGTTTGCTGCTATTTTGTTCCTTCAATTTTGCTTCGTTGTTATACTCCACAAATGAGGGAAATCACTTGGCACTTGTCTTTCTCTGCCTGGCTTATTTCACTGAGCATAATATCCTCCAGCTCCATCCATGTTGTTGCAAATGGTAGGATTTGTTTCTTTCTTATGGCTGAATAGTATTCCATTGTGTATATGTACCACCTCTTCTTTATCCATTCATCTACTGATGGACACTTAGGTTGCTTCCATATCTTGGCTATTGTAAAAAGTGCTGCGATAAACATAGGGGTGCATATGTCTTTTTGAATCTGAGAAGTTGTATTTTTTGGGTAAATTCCAAGGAGTGGGATTCCTGGGTCAAATGGTATTTGTATTTTTAGTTTTTTGAGGAACCTCCATACTGCTTTCCACAATGGTTGAACTGGCTTACATTCCCACCAGCAGTGTAGGAGGGTTCCCCTTTCTCCGCATCCTCACCAGCATTTGTTGTTCTTAGTCTTTTGGATGCTGGTCATCCTTACTGGTGTGAGGTGATCTCATTGTGGTTTTAGTGTGCATTTCCCTGATGATTAGCAACTTGAATCTTTTTAAATTTATTGAGATGTGTTTTATTGTCCAGGCCATACATGTTCTGTTTGCATTTGAGCATACATTCTCTTGTGGTTGGATGGAGTGTATATAAATAGCAGGGAGGTCAAATTGGTTGAAAGTTGTTCATGCCTTTATTTCCTTATTGCTTTTCTGTTTGCTTGTTCTTGTCAATTATTGAGTGGGGAGGGCTTTTATTATAATTGAGGACTGTTTTCCCTTATAATTCTGTAGTTTTGTTTATTTTGAAACCCTGTTATGCTTTTGTTTATTAATTGGCCCTTTTATTATGAAATGGACTTCTGTGTTCTTTGTAACATTTGCTGATATTTTTATTAATCTAGTAATGTTAATAATATTAGCACTCCTCAGCTTTCCTCTGGTGTTAGCATAGTACATCTTTTTCCATCCTTTTACTTTTATCCTATTTGTATCTACATATTTAAAGTGGGTTTCTCAGAGGTTCTTTAATTGGAGTGTGTAGACCATTTTCATTTAATGTGATTATTGATATAGTTGGGTTTGAATATATTATTTTGCTATTTTTTTTGTCTCAGGTTATTTGCAGTTTTAATACTTATGATTGTTTTATCTCCTTTGTTGGCTTATTAGTTATGACTGTTTATTATTTAAGTAATTGCTTTAGGGTTTCTGGTATACACCTTTCACAATCTATACCCTCCAATAATATACTACATTTTTGGTATTAACAATAGCATATTTCATCTTTCCTCCCAGGCATTGTGCTGTTGTAATACATTTATTTCTGTAAATCCCCCATACACTGTTGTTTTGTTAAAATAATGATCTTTTAAAGAGATTTAAATAAGAAAAATGTTTCATATTTTCCCTTATAGTTACAATTTTGGCACTATTTCCTTCTGCAGATACAGATTTCCATCTATTGGGTATCATATTCCTCCTGCTTAAAAGACTTCCTTTACCTTTGTTATAGTGCAGGTCAGTTGATGATGCGTTCTTTCAGTTCTTTGATGTGTGAAAAGGTCATTATTTTCCTTCACTTTAAAAAATTGTGGTAAAATACAACTAACAATATTTACATTTTCATTATTTTTAAGTGTACAATTAAGTGGCACTAAGAACATTCACAATTTTGTGCAATTACCACCACTATGTAGTTCAAGAATATTTCATCTCAAAGGAATCTTCATACCCAGTAAGCACTTATTCCCCCACAACGAATCTGATTTCTGTCTCTAGGTACTTGCCTATTCTCTCCTTCACTATTTAAAAGATAATTTTGCCAGGTATAGAATTCTAGATTGACAGTCCCCCCCGCCCCCCCCATGGCCAGTATGTTAAATATGTTGCTCTACTTATTGTTGTCCTGCTTGTACTGGTTCTAGGGAATCTACCATCTTTATTTGTTCTTCTGTATATAATGTCTCGGTCTCGGTTTAGGGGGGTGTTTTTAAGATACTCTCTTTATCATTGATTTTAAATAATAAATTTGTGATGTACCTGTATACAGTTCTGTAGTATTAAGTACATTCACATTGTTCTGCAACTATCACCACCACTCATACACAAGAAACACATGTATTTTGAGTTTATTATTTTAAAACCAAATTTAGAAAAAATTTCAGCCATTATTTCTTCAGATTTTTCTGTTTCTCCATTTTTCTTCTCTTTGGGGTACTATATTTACACCTGTATTAGGCCACATGAAGTTACCCCATAGCTTATTGATGCTGTTTTCACTTTTTGAATTTTTTTTGTGTTCAGGTGGATAGTCTATTGTATGCTTCCAAGTTCACTAAGTTCTGCAGTCTGATCTATTGTTCATCCACCCAGTGTAGCTTTTCATCTCAGGAAGTTCAATATGGATTTTTGTATTTTCCATGTCGCTAACATGTTCAGTGTTTTTCTTCTAGCTTCTTAAACATATAGAATAGTTACAATAACTTTTAATACCCTTGCCTATTAATTCTATTATTTGTGAAAATTTGAGTCAAAATTTCAATTCACTTTTCTGGCTCCCATTTTGTTGCTTTGTATGTTTGGTGGTATTTGATTGGATGCCAGACTTTCTGAATTTTACCTACTTGGGTGTTGGGTATTTTTGTATTCCTATAAATATTCTTGAGCTTTGTTCTCATTCTTGGGCTACTCAGAAACAGTTTGATCCTTCTTAACCAAACTTTTAAACTTTATTAGGTGGGATCTGAGCAGTAATTAGTCTAGGGTTAATTTTGTTCCACTGTTAAGGCAAAACTAATACCCCATAAATTATAGTTTTCCACACTGGCTAGTGGGAACACAGACATTTCCTTTCCTGCATAAGCTCTAATCTTTTTGGCTGGCTCTTTCCCCAGCCCTCAGAACCATACATTTGTAAGGTTTTTGTTTTAGTCATTTCAGGGAGAGGATAAGACTGATTTCTGTTCATCTGTGTTGGTTAGAAGTGTCCTGAAAACATTACTTTTACTTTCTAGATTGTAGTCTGGTGCTATTCTGATTTGCATGTAACTGTTTTTTCCCCTTGGAGCTTTTTAAGATGTCTATCCCTGGTGTTCTGAAATTTCCCTATGTTCTATGTTGGTGTGGATTCTTTTGCATTCAAAGATATAGACACAGAGCACTTTCTGGAAAGTTATGTCCTCTTGAGTTTTTTAGAATATACCTGTATTATTATTTCTCTATTTTATGTTTTCTTTTTGGCAGAATTCCAATTAGAGTTGTATGTTGACTCTCTCAGACTAAATTTTAAAGTTTTCTTTCATATTGTCTTTTAGTCCTACTTAATGGAGGATTTCCTTAACTTTATCCTTTCATCCTTACATTAACTATTTCTGATATTAATTTACAGAACTGTCTTTTATCCTCTCAGCCCTTTTTCTCCTTTACTTAATGGATGCAATACTTTATCCCAATGCTTTACGCCATAGCTGTTTCTCGGATATCTTGTGCTGTATATTCTGTTTCCTGGGAGTTATTTTTGTTTTGGTCATTTTGTGTTGTAGACTTTGCCTTAAATCTCTGTTTCTTGGCTGTCTGTGTATTTGAGGGGGGCACTGAACATGAGAGGCTCTCTGTGCTGTGGCACAGTAGGCAGTGCTCTCACTGGGGAGCCTGTCAGTGGCTGTAGGCCTTTTCTCTGGGTTAGTTCAGAGTACGGTCTTCCAGCCTGCAATACAGATGGCCCCATGCAGGGTGATGGGGACTTGTTCTTCTAGCTGCTGCTTACATGATTTCCCTGGCACATGGAACCTCTAGTTCCTTCCCATTACATGTTTTGGCTTTTTCTTTTTTTTTAAAATTTATTTCGGTATCATTAATGAACAATTACATGAGCAACATTATGGTTACTAGACTCCCCCCTTCATCAAGTCCCCACCACATACCCCATTACCGTCATTGTCCATCAGCTAGTAAGATGCTATAGAATCACTACTTGTCTTCTCTGTTGTACAGCCCTCCCCGTGCCCCTCCACTACATTATGTCTGCTCATCGTAATGGCACTTTTTTCCCCCTACCCAACCCTTCCCACCCATCCTCCCCAGTCCCTTTCCCTTTGGTAACTGTTAGTCCATTCTTGGGTTCTGTGAGTCTGCTGCTGTTTTGTTCCTTCAGTTTTTTTCTCAGTTCTTATACTCCACATATGAGTGAAATCATTTGATACTTGTCTTTTTCCACCTGGCTTATTTCACTGAGCATAATACCCTCTAGCTCCATCCATGTTGTTGCAAATGGTAGGATTTGTTTTCTTCTTATGGCTGAATAATATTCCATTGTGCATAGTACCACATCTTCTTTATCCATTCATCTACTGATGGACACTTAGGTTGCTTCCATTTCTTGGCTATTGTAAATAGTGCTGTGATAAACATAGCGGTGCATATTTTTTTTTCAAACTGGGCTGCTGCATTCTTAGGGTAAATTCCTAGGAGTGGAATTCCTGGGTCAAATGGTATTTCTATTTTGAGTTTTTTGAGGAACCTCCATACTGCTTTCCACAATGGTTGAACTACTTTGCATTCCCACCAGCAGTGTAGGAGGGTTCCCTTTTCTCCACATCCTCACCAACATTTGTTGTTGTTTGTGTTTTGGATGTTGGCCATCCTCACTGGTGAGAGATGATATCTCATTGTGGTTTTAATCTGCATTTCTCTGATGATTAGCGATGTGGAGCATCTTTTCATGTACCTGTTGGCCATCTGAATTTCTTCTTTGGAGAAGTGTCTGTTCAATGTGGAGGTGCATGAGCTCTTTATTTTATATATTTTGGATGGCAACCCTTTATTGGATGTGTCATTTATGAATATATTCTCCCATACTGTAGGATGTCTTTTTGTTCTATTGATGGTGACCTTTGCTGTACAGAAGCTTTTCAGCTTGATATAGTCCCACTTGTTCACTTTTGCTTTTGTTTCCCTTGCCGGGGGAGATATGTTCATGAAGAAGTTACTCATTTTTATGTCCAAGAGATTTTTGCCTATGTTGTCTTCTAAGAGTTTTATGGTTTCATGACTTACATTCAGGTCTTTGATCCATTTCGAGTTTACTTTTGTGTATGGGGTTAGACAATTATCCAGTTTCATTTTCTTACATGTATCTGTGCAGTTTTGCCAACACCAGCTGTTGAAGAGGCTGTCATTTCCCCATTGTATATCCATGGCTCCCTTTATCATATATTAATTAACCATATATGTTTGGGTTAATATCTGGACTCTCTATTCTGTTCCACTGGTCTATGGGTCTGTTCTTGTGCCAGTACCAAATTGTCTTGGTTAGTGTGGCTTTGTAGTAGAGCTTAATGTTGGGAAGAGAGATTCCCCCCTGCTTTATTCTTCCTTCTCAGGATTGCTTTGGCTATTTGGGGTCTTTTGTGGTTCTATATGAATTTTAGAACTATTTGTTCCAGTTTGTTGAAGAATACTGTTGGTATTTTGATAGGGATTGCATTGAATCTGTAGATTGCTTTAGGCAGGATGGCCATTTTGACAATATTAATTCTTCCTAGCCAAAAGCATGGGATGCATTTCCATTTGTTAGTGTCCTCTTTAATTTCTCTTAGGAGTGTCTTGTAGTTTTCAGAGTACAGGTCTTTCACTTCCTTCGTTAGGTTTATTCCTAGGTATTTTATTCTTTTTGATGCAATTGTGAATGGAATTGTTTTTCTGATTTCTCTTTCTGTTAGTTCATCATTAGTGCATAGGAAAGCAACAGATTTCTGTGTGTTAATTTTGTATCCTGCAACTTTGCTGAATTCAGATATTAGTTCTAGTAGTTTTGGAATGGAGTCTTTAGGGTTTTTTATGTACAGTATCATGTCATCTGCAAATAGTGACAATTTGACTTCTTCTTTACCAATCTGGATGCCTTGCATGTCTTTGTTTTGTCTGATTGCCGTGGCTAGGACCTCCAGTACTATGTTGAATAACAGTGGGGAGTGTGGGCATCCTGTCTTGTTCCCGATCTTAGGTGAAAAAGCTTTCAGCTTCTCGCTGTTAAGTATGATGTTGGGTGTGGGTTTGTCATATATGGCCTTTATTATGTTGAGGTACTTGCCATCTATACCCATTTTGTTGAGAGTTTTTATCATGAATGATGTTGAATTTTGTCTAATGCTTTTTCAGCATCTATGGAAATGATCATGTGGTTTTTGTCCTTCTTTTTGTTGATGTGGTGAATGATGATGGATTTTCGAATGTTGTACCATCCTTGCATCCCGGGGATGAATCCCATGTGATCATGGTGTATGATCCTCCTGATGTATTTTTGAATTCAGTTTCCTAATATTTTGTTGAGTATTTTTGCATCTATTCATCAGGGATATTGGTCTGTAATTTTCTTTTTTTGTGCGGTTTTTGCCAGGTTTTGGTATTAGAGTGATGCTGGCTTCATAGAATGAGTTTGGAAGTATTCCCTCCTCTTCTGTTTTTTGGAAAACTTTAAGGAGAATGGGTATTATGTCTTCTCTATATGTCTGATAATATTCAGCGGTGAATCCATCTGGCTCCGGAGTTTTGTTCTTGGGTAGTTTTTTGATTACCAATTCAATATTGTTGCTGGTAATTGATCTGTTTAGATTTTCTTTTTCCTCCTTGGTCAGTCTGGGAAGGTTGTATTTTTCTAGGAAGTTGTCCATTTCTTCTAGGTTTTCCAGCTTGTTAACATATAGATTTTCATAGTAGCCTCTAATAATTCTTTGTATTTCTGTGGGGTCCATTGTGATTTTTCCTTTCTCATTTGTGATTCTTTTTAATGTGTGTAGACTCTCTTTTTTTCTTGATAAGTCTGGCTGGGGGTTTATCTATTTTGTTTATTTTCTTGAAGAATCAGCTCCTACTTCCATTGGTTCTTTTTATTGTTTTATTCTTCTCAATTTTTTTATTTCTGCTCTAATCTTTATTATGTCCCTCCTTCTGCTGACTTTGGGCCTCATTTGTTCTTCTTTGCCCAGTTTCAATAATTGTGAATTTACACTATTCATTTGGGATTGTTCTTCCTTTTTTAAATAGGCCTGGATTGCTATATACTTTCCTCTTAGAACTGCCTTTGCTGCATCCCACAGAAGTTGGGGCTTTGTGCTGTTGTTGTCATTTGTCTCCATATATTGTTTGATCTTTGTTTTAATTTGGTTGTTGATCCATTGTGCTCTGTGGGAAGTTGCAGACGCGATGGGTGTGTTCTCCTGTGAGAAAGGCACCCCTTCGTGTCTTCTGGACCTTGCTCCTGCTTTCCGTCTGTGCTGGGCATCTGCGTGCCGGCGGTAGCCTCTAGGTCTGTCTCAGTTAGTTGTGCACCGGGAGAAGATTCTGTGGTTGCTGTGGGCAGGGCTCTTGCCTGGCTGCTCCGCAGCTGTGGCGGGTCAGCCGGTTTTCTTGCAGTGCCTGCCGGGGGGAATGAATGGGAGGCTGCTTATCACTGTGAGGGGCTTCAGGGCTGCATTACCCCCCAGGGTTTAGGGCAGCTGAAGTTCCTTAAGATTCCCAGCCTGCTGGGCTGAGTGTGCTGGGACGATTTTGTCCAGCTCTTAAGCCCTTGTCCCTTTAAGACTTTTAAAAAGCGCCCGCTTTTCTTTTGTCCCAGGGGAGCTGGCTGTGGGGACCTGCTTGCAATCTCCATCTCAGATTTTACTTTTCTGTTTCTCTAATATCCAGTACACCATGCAATGTGTGTCTGTGCTCCTGGTGCAGATCACTGGGGCTGGTTATTTAGCAGTTCTGTGCTTCCACTCCCTCCCCATTCTGATTCTTTTCCTCCCGAGCGAGTGAGCTGGGGTGGGGGGAGTGCTTGGGTCCCTCTGGGCCACAGCTTTGTATCTTACCCTTTTCGTGAGATGCTGAGTTCTCGCAGCTGTAGATGTAGCCTGGCTGTTGTACTGTATCTTCTGGTTTCTCTTTTAGGAGTAGTTGTATTTGTTGTATTTTCACAAATATATATGGTTTTGGGAGGAGATTTCTGCTGCCCTACTCACGCTGCCATCTTGAGCCCCCCACCTGTTTTGACTTTTTCTTAAAAGGAGTTTCAGGTAAGCTTGCTTCCTATGATGTGTTTCTGCTAAGTCATTTATTATTCTTTCATATTATTCTGTCATTTCAGAAATTGTGGATTGAAATGATAGATTTCTTTTGGTTTCATGAAGATGTAATGTGTGCTTATATTTCTTGACTTTCTCATTTTGGTGTGCTTTTTAAGGAAATCATCCATACAGTGTTAACATCCCTACAGAAAAGTATATGGACCTGTACAGCTCATTGTGAACACATGTGTCACCACCACTCAAGTTAAAAAAAGGAAAAAAATTGCCAGGACACCCCTCATGCTCACTCCCCTCCCACCCCATTTCTGGGGTGCAAAATATCTGTTGTGTTAATATTTTATCACTATCTGTTATTTTCTACTATTTTCAACATTATTTAAATGAACTCATACCATTAAGTGGTCTTTTATGCCTGGCTTTAGCTGATCACTGTTTATGACTCATCTGTATTGGTGCATGTGAGCAGTTTTTCATTCCCGTGCAGCATTGTGTCAGAATTTATTCTGTTGAGGGACCTTTGGCTTGTTTCTGGTTTTGGCTATTACTATTGCTGCTACGAGCATTCTTGTACATCTTTTGGTGAATGTTTATGTATTTGTTGGATTTACACCTAGGAGTGGAATGCTGATCATGGGATGTGTAGCAGATAGTACCAGCTTTCCTAAGTAGTTGGTGGTTACATCCCCACAGCAGTGTGTGAGAGTTCTGTTGGGTCCACGTCTTCCCCCACCACGGCATTTTCTTTCTAGCCGTTTTGGTGGTGGTGTCATAGATCCTGTGATTTTAATTTGATGTTCCTCATGATTTGATCAAATAATGAGGCTATCTTATTATTGGATGGTATAGTTTTGAACGTATTTTTAAGAGGCAACTCTTTTAGAAAATGAGAGGGCCTCAGCCCTCTGAAAGAAGACTCTTGGCTAGCCTCAGTTGGATATCACTGACTGAGGAACCTCACTCCCCAGCTTCTTGTGTCTGACAGAGGTTTTCTTTTTGCTGAGTGATTGCTTTTGCTCCCTGTTTCCAGCAACCTGAAACAGCAGGTGGAAAAAGGAAAGTTGCTTGTTCCTCATCTGAGGGGGTTCTTGTTCTTTCTATAGTAAAGACAGATGTGGGGCAGTTCCACTAACAGTTAGCATTTGTTAAGCACAAGAAAGGTGGAATCAAGGGAATGAGAATTAAGTGGGTCTGGGTGAGGGCTCTCCGGGAGCAGTAGGAGGCGGTAAGTGAGTCAGGAGACTAGTTGGATTCTCCTGCATACAGACCACTGCACAAGGGGGAGGGCAGCTGTGCAAGGAGAGGCAGAGCATCAGTCCTGGTAAGCAGTGCTGCGCTCAGTCTTTACCTCACCCCCCTCCTTCCCCTGTTGCAGAAAGTGCTCTGATTGCTCCCAAAGGAGGATACATGGTCTATGAATGGCCCAGACTCTTCTAGTGCAACAAGCCTGAACCGGCACAAGAGCACAGACTAGCTCCAGGATGAGGAGTGGGCAGAACATGCAGGGGTAGCTTTGACCTTGGATTTCCATCCCTTTTATATGAAGACCCATCGACTCATGGGGTCAAGTGGGGGAAACGGGTAGTTTATAAACATAGTGGAGCAAGAATCATGTCAAGTGCAAAGAGACCAGAATCATCAGAAGCACTTTAATTCCTAGACACTGGGCAGCACGTATCAGAGTCATCCTAGCATGTCAGCCTTTGAATCTTCTCAGCAAGAGTAGATGATCACGCAACTCTGAAGGTAAATCAAAATTAGATGAAGGTTATTTATTGGTGTGACTTTCTTCCTGTAGTGAGCTTCCTTTACACAGCAATGGTGTAAACAGCATCAAATTGAATGAAAAGTTTGTTAAATGCAACCATAAATAATTATAATAAATATACATCAAGTAACTTTATAGCACACGTTTTTTAGGGCCAAATTTTGGATCTGTCTGGACCTCAATGTGCTCTCTGGGAGAAACAGTCATGTTAGCAGCAGGTGTCTTACTCACAGCTGTCATCTAATCAAGTGCTGGGCCAACAGAAGCTTCCCGCACCCCGCTCGGGGAGGTAGCTGACTGAATTCTGAGTCCATTCGAGGGAAGGGAAGGATCAGAGGGGACCAAGACTTTAAAAATACAGGAGGGGAAACCACTTCTAAAATCCAAAGGCTCTTTCATTCTGCAGAAATGAAATAAGAGGATCCTTGTTGTCAGAACTACGTCCTGATGTGAGCCCCGTCAGGGGGCTGGGCCCCCGGAGGCAGCGGCCGACCACACTGCTTCCAAGCAGGGAAGCTGCTGGCAGGCACTCACCTCCAGACATGACTGATCCTGTATCAGTTAACTGATGCCACTGGAACGAGAAGTCCAAGTTTATCTTTTCCTTAGGTCAGGGAATCATTTCTATAATGGTCCTTAATGCATTTCCTAAGAATAGGGAAGAGATGGATGTGAATGGCTCTAACTCTAAATCCACACATCTTTCCAATGGGCCAGGGCCACAGCAGAGAAAAGAGGAGCAGCACACTCTCTCCCTCTCACCAGCATTCGCAGTCCAAAGCCTTCTGGACAGCACTCACTCAGAACTTTCAATATTCACAATATCATACAATAAATACAGTGATGCAATTCTGTGAGAACTGGCAAGGCCCAAAATAACAGTGTTTAAAAAGATGGCATACACTGCTCTTGAACAGAGTACCACTGGACAAAGACCTGTCTGGGGCACAGACGCACTGGGGCAATGGGTGGGTCAGGGGCAGCTCAGCCCTGGCGCACACACTTCCACGGAACGGCAAGCGGGGAGGCGGGGGGCCCAGCTAGAGGGGTAGAAGGACCCCTGGTGTCTCCATCCGGACTTGAAGGTCTTAGTCACTAAAGCAGACCCCGAATTGAGCAGAGCACCTTAGATAGCTCTTCGTGAAATGGGTGTGTGGCCCCTTCCTCCATTCCTCACATCACACATGCTGTGGTAAGGAGGTCCATTTCTGAGCACAAAAGTGGGGAAGGCTTGGACTCATGTGCTTTCCTATTTAGAGTCTCAGAAGGAATTACCCCCAAACAACTCCAGGTCCTCCCAGCTTGGAGCTGGGATGTACCCGCCTGGCTCTAGGAACTAAGGTCTTTGCTCCCAAGGAGCACTCAGTAGAGACCTGTCAGACCAGAAGCCCAAAAGAGACAACACAGAGGGCCATCTGGGTGGGAAGGGATGGGGGAACCACGGTGGGCTTAGACCATAAACCAGGTTCTAAAGCTGGAAGGTGAATTCATAAAGCAACCTGTGTGTGTCTCATGTTTGAGTGACTGCCCCAACCATTTCAAAATGGAAGGAGGACTGTAGGAGCCCCGTCCAGGAGCAACTCCAGCTCAAGGCAGGAGGGCAGGGCTGGCCATGGGCTTGTGGAGACGCTCTGCAGAAAGAACAGGATGCTCTGTGTGGCTTCCTGCTGCGTGGTTCTGTGACGTGGAACCAACCGGGGCCTTACAGCATCAGAATCCGGCGGCCATGAAGGACAATGTCCAGGAAGATCAGATGAGACACACCGCTGGGAACTAAACTATCCTACACACACACCACAAACGGGCAGCAAAGGAACCAGCCCATCACGAAACGTACAAATACAAAAGGCTGAGTCTTCCAGGAGGCCCTGGAATGTGGACGAAAGTTCAGTAAAATTCTGCCAACTCCTTACACAGGGCCCTGGAGGGACGTGCGTGTGGTGGCAGACTTCCCAAGCCGGCAGAGCGGGGCGTCAGTGACAGCCTAACAGGGGGTCCCTCCCCTCAGCCACTTAAGGGGTCTTCACGGTAGTGAATGGCACAACGAAGTTTCTCCAGCATGATTTCCAGAGAGGAGTACTGGGGAAGCTTGATCATGAACATGCAGGTCTCCACTCGGATGTAGCGAGAGTCTGGGGAACCTATGGGGAAAATGGGGCCAGCGTCAGCCGGCTGGGAGGCCTGGTGGGCTGCCCTGTATCCACCTTTACCTCTGGGCAGCTCTAACCCTGGGCCCCATCAATCAGGGGAAGGGGGCCTGGTGGCCTGGGTGGGGCAGGGAAGATTCTGGAGGAGAAGAGGGCAGACACACAAGTGCATTACAGCACAGGCACCAGATTGCTGACCTGTGTGAAGGAAGCTGGTTGCACATAGGTTTGTTTGGCCAGCAAAAGGCTTTGTTCTTATTTTTAATTGAATTATTTCTCTACACTTCAAAGTTGGAAGATGAAAACATTTCTGAGTTTTTAGCTCTTTAAAATAGGGGAAGACATGTCAGCATCAGGCCAGTCCTGCCACTTGGGGACGGTCAGGTTTGGAAGGTGCATGACCACGCCACCCCAGCCTTTCCCTCATTTACTTTTGGGGTTTGGGCCCCACCCTCATGCAGGGCCCCTGAGCAGCCCGGCTTCAAGCAGAGCCTTGGAACGTGATGGGGGACAGCATACCTGCTGTGCCATCCGGGGGGGCGATCTTCATGGGGTACGGGGGCACGTGGGCCGTGTCGGGGCCCCCATCTTTGCAGGGGCAGGTGAATGGGATGCGCTCCTGGTTGCAGGCAAACTTGATGAACTTGCACAGCTCCTCCTGGGCGAACATCTCCAGAGCCCCCCAGAAGAACTCGATGTGCTGGTCTGTCTCCATCAGCCCCACCTGGTACATGGTGTGGGCCTGGGGAAGAACGGCCCCAGGCGTGAGCAGGCCCAGGCCCCTAACCCAGCGCCTCCCCAGTCTGGGACAGGGAGCGACAGGGAAATGATGGCTGCAGGACACAGGGAGGACATGAGTCCCTGCTACCACAGGGTAGCTGCACCGCAGGTTTGTAGAGGGAAGCCTGTGCACCGGGCCTGGCGGCAGGGGTCTACGTGTGTTACCACTGGCCCACCTGTCACTATTCCCACTAGGGGTGAAGTCACTTGGGCAAGGTCTCCCAGCTGGCAAGCAGCAGGCCTGGCCCCATCTGAGGAAGCCGGCACCGGCAAGAGCCAGCCAGGCTGCTGCAGGCAGGGGGCTTGGCAGGAGTGGTCTTCACCTCAGGGTGGTGGCTTAAGACACGGGCTCTGGAGGCAGGTGATCTGGGTGCTGTTTGCTGCTCACTGGCTATGTGACCTTGGGCAAGTGCCCTCTCCGTGGGCTGTGAGATGGGGATGAGCACAACACCTCCCCCATGTGAGGGAGACGGGGCACCAGGACCCAGGAAGTGCCGGGACAGGCCACTCTGCCCGCAATCCAGCCAGGCCGGGCCACTGACCTTCAGGAACTCGAGGTTGATGTAAGGGAGGCCGCAGGTCCGCAACTCCATCTCCAGCGGGCTGAGGGTGGTGAGCAGCTGCAGGGGAATGATGGCACCCAGGCCCGCCCTCACCGCGGTCACACACTCCACGTTCTGCAGCTCCCGCAGCCGCAGGCCCCGGATGGCGGCCGCATAGATGTCCTTGTTCTCCCACCTGCAGGGCGGGGTGGCGCAGGTGAGGAAGGCCACCTGGAGGTGATGGGGGGCTCCTAGTCTGGGGGCTGGACCTTCTTCGGGAGGAGCTCAGGCCCCATTACCCAGATTTCCCAGTCCTGGGAGCTCAGAGCTCCTCTCCTGCCTCCAGGAATCGCTTTCCTCAGAGCTGGCATCTCCTGAAAATGTCCTCCTGCTGAAGACATCCCACTACCTTTCTTGGCACCCAACGTCCTGCCTTCCACCCCCTCCCTGGGATTCCACCTGTCCCCTCCCCTAGGCCCTCGTGCTGTCACCCAAGTCCAGGTGTCGCTCTCATGCCCCTCCCGGGCACACACTCACGCCACGGGGATGTGCCGGCCGCGACTGCACAGCTCCACCTCCTCGCCCGTCATGGTCAGGTAAGTGAACCTGCAGCAGGGCTTGCTGGGACCGTCAGGGCTCTCGGTGGCCAGGTGCTGGGAGGCAATCTCAGCGCACAGGGCCTCCAGCTCAGTCTCGTCGTTGATCTGCAGGGCAGAGGCAGACAGAGGCTAACTGGCCACCCAGAAGACAGAACCCCGGCCTCTAGTCAGGCATAGACCTGGCACTGTTTGGGCAAGGGGCACCCTTGGCTATTAGGAATGGGCACACAGCACAGGCCTGGCCAGTCAGAGCCTGCTATCTGTTCGGGTTTTGGCAAACAATCAGGGCCTGGCAAATGAGGCCCAAATTGCAGGGCTTCCCCTGTTACTGTTTGGAAGCAGCAGCCCTCCTTCCCTGGTGTAGACAAAACTGTCAAATGGTACACCTCGTACTGCTCGGGGCTGTCTGGAGACTGAGTATTGATGACATCATTTGAGTACCTGGATTCAGCCCTGCCTGAAGCTAAATCTCTATAACTTTTAGTTATAAGAGCAGATCATTCAAAAAAAATTTTCTAAGGAGGTTTGACCTGACATTTCTGTCACTTGCCACAAGGTACCCCTGACGTAATTCCATGTGTCAAAGGTATATGGGTTACCACCTCCACCATTTGGAACACCAAAATTTGGGTCCAAAAGACACTGGTCTGCCTGCTGGGCTACTAAGGAGCTGACAGGACCCACTCGCGGAAGAAGAAGCCTGCAGCTCTGGGGTGGGGAAGGTGGGCGTTAGAGTCTGAGCTGATTCCATCTTTAGCAGCCATCTCCCTCACCCTGGTGAGGCCTGCAGACGCCCCTCACAGAGGTTCACAGCATTCCTAGTTCATGTGCCTCCCCACTTCTCTGTGCTAGAGTAGTTCTGGCGCCCTAGCATCCCTTGGCCTTACCCACTCCATTCAGACTGAAGCCTGGGCTGGCTGGCTGCCTGGACACCATCTTATATCCTCTGCCTGCCCTCGGCCCATGCTGTCACCCACAATCCCAGGAGGACTTAGAACAGTGCCTGGCAGGGACTTCTAAATCCCAGCCCATGGGGGCATCCTGCTTGGACCCTTTAGACGATCCATCATCATCCTGTTTCTGCTGAGAAGCCGAGGGCCGCCCAGGCCCCTGGCTGTGCTGCTCTGGCTGCCCTGAGGTGGGACAGCTACAGACAGCCTGGCCGCCAGGTCCTCAGAGGGCCCACTGTTTGGTGCCAGTAGAGGCAGAATCAGCCGACACCTCCTTCATTTGAGTTGCCGTGGAGAGCAACCTTGGCCAGGCCTCAGGCACAAAGTCTGCTCCCCTGTGAGCAAAGGCAGCTGGCCTCAAGGGGGACGGGTAGATCCGAGGTCCCCAACATACTCGGCCGGGACAGTATTAACCTCGGGAGAACATGTGGTATAGAAAAGCACAGGCTTTCAGCAGACAGACCTGAGCTCCATGGTGGCCCTGCTCCCAGCAGAGGACTTCTGAGTACAGCCCTCCAGCACAGGGCTTCTGTACATGAAGAGCAGCCTGGAAGCTCCCTGAGCACGGGGTGTGAGCCCACAGCCTGGCCCACGGCAGGCCCAGTGACTCTGCTGCACCAGTGGACGGCTCTGAGCGGCTCCCACAGGCCCAGCCAGCAGCTGAGCACCGAGCCCATCCCCCTTGGGGCGGGGCTGGTCCGTGGGCGTGGGGATGGTCAGGCTTGGTGTGGTGCTGCCACCTCTGCGTGTCCCAATGCACAAGGAGAGGGACAGAGAGCTCCAGTCCAGCGCTTTCCCTGGCCAAGCTTGGGTGATGCCCTGTGCTCTGAGGCCCTGGAACAGAGCTTTCAAAAGTGGCGCTGGGTCTGCTCGTAGCCGTTCTCACCCCAGCGCCTCTGCCCATTCAGCTGCCATGTCCTTAGGAGGCCTTTGTCCCTCGCTGGCAGAGAAGGCACACAGTCCCTGTGTTCTTTGGGGAGCCCGGTCGATTGGGCTGGGGAGTGTGGATCTCCCATGAATGGCAACAAGGGCCCAGGGTCCCCCTCCCTCAGTAAGCACTCTTCACTCACACTCTCAAATTTCTTGACATAATTGTAGGTGAGAATGTCTGCTTCCTGCAGGTCCTGGTCAGGGTCCAGGGGCTCACCCACCAGCGTCTTCCAGAAGGAGGGCAGGAGGTCCAGGGGGAGCGGGACATCCGCTCGAATTGCGATTCCCAGCAGCTGCCCCAGGAAGTGCAGCAGCTGTTCCTCCCCATAGGTGATGGGGCTCGGGGTCAGGATGTACTTGCCCTGAAAGCACAGGCAGAGATGCGGTGGGCGTGTGGGGCTGTTTCTCCTGGGAACACGCCCAGCACAGGCAGGGCAAACTGTCGCAAAGTCATGTCCCTGTCCCAGAGCTTGCCCAGGCCGCCCAGGCCAGGAAGGCTCCTGAAGGCCTTGTGCTCAGGAGGACATGCACCCCAGCCACTAGAGGCCTGGCTCACCTGTCAGGGTCTTACCTTGTTCTTGTTGACAGCTGAGCTGGGGCACAACAGCAGGAGGGAGAGCGAGGAGCTCTGTAGCTCTTTACACACCTGCCACAGGAAGTGGCGGAAGGAGCCACCTGCAGCACAGGTGGAGGCCCGTCAGCGCAGGGACCCCTGCCTACCTGCCCACGGCCATCCCCACCCAGGACACACCTCTCAGCAAGCTGACAGCAGCTGTGGAGCAGTGGGGAGAACCTTGCCTGAGGGCCGGGAGACCTGGTGCCAAACCCTGCTGCCACTTAGGAGCTGGGCAACCCCCGGGAAATCCCTTCCAACCCCTCAGTGACTCAGTCCATCAAATGGGGACAGTAATTGCAGCAACAGGCGAATTTCAAGGATTCAACAGGGTCCAATGCAGACGCCTTCGTGGGGCACTGTTCACAGCTGCGAGTTTATGTTGCCTTGTGGGCCTGTCTGACCCACGTCCAACTCCCCGGTTGTGCCAGGATCAGGGCCCCCGTTTTGCTTGGACCTGCCTCCCCACCAGGCCCGGAGGCTCAGATTGGTTGGGTGAGGTCCAGAGGACGGGATGGATGCATGAACACACGCAGAGGGTGGCAGGGTTATCAACTGCTGCTGCTACAGCTCCAAATGTGCCCTTGGCTTTCCTGCCAGACTTCTGCAGCTGGGTCTCTCCTTTCCTGTGGGTTCCCCGTCAGGACACTAAGGTCAGGAAGGTCCGAGGATGTGCGCACACACCGCCGCTCAGATCACATGGAGGACCCGCCCAGTGACAGATGTCAGGGCCTCCCTCAGCTTCCAGAAGCAGCAGGAGATGGAAGCTGCCTGTTGAAGCCACAGGGCCAAGGGCTGGGCTCTGGCATTGGACAGGCCTGGGTTTGAACCCCAGCTAGAGGCCTGACAGTGGAGAAACTACTCAACTCTGTGTCTATCTGTAAAGTGGGACGCCACTGGCACCTCTGTGGCTTTAGTGACGGGGGCGTGTAAGGTGTTGCACACAGGCCTGGCACAGTCTGAGTGCTCAGGGCAAGAGGTGTTCTCCAGAATCCAAGGAGGTGTGCCCAGAGGTGTTCCCATGCTCAGAGTGGGAATGGGGGACGCGGCTGCCTCACACCTTTCCCTCCCAGGGTACCCAGCTAGGCAGCTGGCTCCGTCTCGCATCCAGAGTGGGAGATGGTCCCCGAATGTCTGGGCCAAAAATGACTGAAGGGCTCAAGGGAGCATTTTCTGACAGAGAAAACAAGAGACCCTTTAATCAAGGACTCCCGGAAGCCCTGTCTCTCCTGGGGCACATACATGCTGTTAGCCCTCCACCCCTCAGCTAGGGGCTCTTCCTGGGGAAGAGGGCCAGTCTGTACTGAGGGTGTCCCCAGGGCCACGTGGCAAGGAGAGGACTCTGGCCAGAGGCGCATCCCCCAGCCTGGACGGCACTGGGCGAGTGTCCCCCCAGGGGACAGGACAAGCCGGGAGGGGATGGGTGATGAGGACGTGGCTTTCATTCTTGCTCATGAGGAGGGTTTGGGCAGTTTAGGCAACAGTGACCCCACGAAGGCGGACATTCCAGGCCTGGCTGTACAGGGAGCCTGAAGGGGCCACCACTTACTGGTGCCGTGGACCTCCTCCCCGGTGAAGCGGATGTTGAAGGCATAGGTGGGGTCGCCGCCACTGGCCAGCCTGACGCAGAGCTGTGAGGATGGCACCGAGGCCAGCTGCCTGGCCGCTTGGCAGAAGTAGGAGTTTTCAGAAGCTCTGATCTCCCCTGGAAGAGAGAAACTGATGATAGGAGACCCCCAAGCTGTCCTGCCTTCCGCCCCAGCGTAGGGCCTGCCAGGACTCTGCCTGCACCTCGGGCAGCTGCCGGCCTTCTCCCTGCACTTGGAACACCTTCCGACCTTCCGTGCATCGTGGTGCCTGCCGCCCTTCCCTAAGTGGTGGGCCCCTCGCCTTCCCTTTGTCTGCTGGGCAGGCCCTCCCCACCTGCGCTCCTTTCAGGTTCTCCGGCTTGGTCCATCATGTGTTTGTTTGCCTGGGGCCCCACTTTCCATCCTCCCCCTTTTCTTTGGTGCCAGAACCCCGACTTTGGCAGGTCTGCAGCCAAAGACTAGAATGAAGTCTGCCCTTCAAGGGCCCCTGCAGTTGGGTGTGGCCATGTGACCGAGCTCGGAGACGACACAGAGAGGACCCCCCCGGGTGGGCAGCACCTGCTCTTCCCCTTCTCTCACTGCCTAGAGTGCAGAGCTCGTGAGGGGCCATCAAGGTGGCTGCCACACAACAGGCCTCCAGAGCAGGGTGACAGATCCGGAAGAATGAGCAACTGCCATGGCGGCCATTTCCTAGGGACCTCTTTTACGTGCGGAAAATCAGCTTGTTTAAGCACTGCTGTTTTACATTTTCTGGTCTGTGTAGCTAGTCTTACCTCCCACAATTTCCAGTGGGTCCAAAGTGATCTCCGGCGCCGCGTGGTCAGCTGTCCTCTGCACGGTGGCGTTCAGCACCCGATTCATTACGGTCACCTTTGTGTCATAAAAGATCAGCCCTAAAGGGAGGAATGTGGAACAGAGGCTGGGATGGGGCCGCTTCCCTTCCTTCCCAGACACCCTGAGGCCCAGCAGAGGCCATGCCATCCCCCCAGGTCTGTCCAGTCTTTTCTGGGACACCCTTCAGGTCCCAGGCTGGGACACTGGCACACCACCTGGTGGCGGTGCGAAGGGGTCCTGACTTTCTGGAGGACCATTTGTCAGCATCTACCCTGACATTAATGCATAAACTCTTGGGCTGTCATGCCTAGCGGCCACCTAACTTGTAAACATACAAACCTAGAGGAAGAACAAGGCAGTTTGCTGTAGCATTTTCTGGAAGAGCAAAAAACATAAAAACCACCTGAGGCTCTATGAATAGGGAAAAGGCTATAAATAAACCATGGGCACCTACACTGTGGCCTGTAAGGAAAAGTGGTTTGTGTGGCTGACACACAGATCTCTGAAGCAGAATGTTAAACAGAAACAGACTAAATTCTGCAGAACAGAATGTATAATACAATACCCATTCTTGATTTAAAAAAAAGACACAAAATTGCTTATGTGTGTGTCTATGGTATGCAAATATAAAAGCCTAGAAGGACAGATTAATAATGGTCATCTCTGGGATGTAGGAATGTGGGTTGCAGTGAGTGAGTCAGAGCTTTAACTATGTTTCTAAATAATCTGAAAACTTTTTTAGTAAGTTTAATCTTTTCAGAGTATACCTGTTTTTTTTCCAAGCATAATTAAATTAATTGCTCTTGGGTGGACCTGCCACTCCAAAGGAGACTTGCAAGTTACATGTAAGGCTGGCTGTAGAGGTGTCACCCTAGGCAGTCACCTGGAGACCAGGCCAGGGCTGGAGACTGCCTGGGGGTCCCAGTGGGCCCAGGCACTGACCTTTGGCCTCCTTCAGCAGGGCTGCGATGCTGTGGGTGTACATGGGCGTCTGGCGCAGCTCCACCAGGGGCAGGAAGAAGGTCTCCAGTGTGGTGTTCAGAGACTGCAGCAGGGCGAAGCGGAGGCGCAAGCTCTCTATGGGCACATCTGTAGGGTATGGGGGTCAGGGGGTCAGGGGGTTGGGCTGGGGTCTCAGCAGAGCAAGGCTGAGACTCCAGTTGTGAACAAAGGCCAAGTAGGCCGACTCACTACGAGGGCCTCTGGGAGGGGGGAGCAGTTCAAGTGGAGGTGCCGGCAGGGGATTTTACCCCTGGGACCCAGGGATGCTGTTTGCTGGGGAGCATGCCCGCATGTGCCAGAGCCTGTCCCTGCAGAAGCAGAAGGTGACCCCGGGCTGGCAAGGCAGGAGGCCCTGGCTCTTAAAACCCAAGGGCCCCTCAGCCTGTCCTTGGGCTGCATACTGTATTATTTTTAGCCTTTCATTCTGAAGTCCTTATAGGCTTATAGGAAGCTGCAAAAATAGTGCAGAGTCCTGTGTACCTTTCACCCAGCTTCCCCAGCGTGACAGGATAAATCAAAACCAGGAGATTGTGACACTGGCCACTTTTATGCGTTCATCCTCACATTTGTCTCCTCTCCAAAGGGAGAGACTGATGTTGGGCCATCTCCGGCCCACGTTGACCTTCGCAGTATCTGGGAGCGAGCAAGGCTCTGGCTGTGTGGCTGAGTGAGGGGCAGCAGGCCGAGCCGCCGCCTGAGGGACCCACGGGGACGGGCACAGAAACAAGCCTGCGGCCATCTGCCAGTGTGTCGTGATAGGGGGTCACTTTCCAGGGGTGGGTTTATGGAAGACACACTCTGTGTGTGTGATTTTTTTGGTGCATTGCCAATTTTTAATAAAAACATTTTTCTCAACTAAGACTAATGCCTCTAACACATGCCCCCAGACTGCTCCAAAACCCTCTCCCTCCCGATACCAGCCTGGCACCCATGGTGGCCTCTGGGCAGGGCGGCCTGGGTGTGATGGTGGGGTCGTGACCTCCCAGGTGCTGTACTCCTGTCGGATGCCCCCACAGGGTGGCATAGGGAGAAGCCCCTGAAAGGCACACCCGGGGGCCACATACTCAAGAGACAGGCCACTCTGGGGTCGGCAGTGTCTGCTGGGTCCAGATACACCTCGTGGGGATGGAGCCGCGCGGGCGTGATGGCAAGATGGCGGCACAGCCGGTTGATGTGCTGCACGAGCGCCACATCCATCTCCAGGGTCCACTTCCTGGACGCCTTGTGCGCATGTCTCACGTCGATGCAGGCACACCTGGTGGGGAGAAGGTAGGTGGGGTGCGGCTGCGAGGCTGCTGCCAGATTCCTCCAGGGTCACGCCCCAGCTCCCGGGGGACATGTGTCAGGGCGCTTGCCCACGTCGTTTCTTGGTGCTCAACCAAGGTACTGACCGCAGAGGGGCCACTCCCTGGGAGGGAAGAGCCCCTTTCAGAAGAAGGGGGCTGAGAGGCTGCAGGGTGGGAACATGGCACGGCCTTCGAGAGTTTGGCAGCATGCACCCCCACGGACCTCCCTCTTGTATCTGGGCAGAGGGGTGTGTGCTAAGCATGGGGCTCTGGAGTCCTTGGGGTGAAATCTGGGCTACCCACAAAGATGCCTACTTTCTGAGCCTCAGGTTCTTCACCTGTAAAATGGAGTTAGCAATAGCATGCTCACACCCTGGCATGAGAACTCTTGGTGAGGACAGCCGCAAAGCACACAGCTTGGTGCCCAGCACGTTCTTAGGGCACAAAAATACCAGCTTTTGGCATTACTGATGGAATTTCCCTTTACCCAGCGATCCCATCCTTTGGCTCACCTGGGAGCTGTTTGAGCAGCAACGGTGTGTTTGTGAGGGTGTCGCTGCAGGGCAGCTTTACAGCGGCAACATCAGACACGACCCAAATGCCCATCGCTAGGGTGGAACAAATCACACTGCACCCTGATAATGGACCGCGAAGCAGCCATTAAAACAGTCCGGTGGAATAACATCAAATGATGTGGAAAAATGAAAAAAGCAGAGTGCAGAACAGTATGTCTTGTCTGATCCCACTTCTACAGCACAGAAAAGATCTGCCCTCCCCGGAAATGTTGGGAGAGATGCTTCCTGAAACATTACAATGATTGCCATGGGCACATAATCACAGGACATCTCTGTCATGTTTGTATATACTGCACGAGGTTTTTATTAAGAGTGCATGTCCTCACTCCACAAACACTAAGCTATTAACCCAAAATAGGCAGGCAGGAGACTGCGGGTAGGCCAGCACCTCCAGTTCCAGAGCTCAGGGCCCTTCACATGGGCCATGGGCCACATGCCACACAGGGTACATCTGCAGGAGGGCCTGTCTCGGGCGGGGTAGGGCATGGTGTCAGGCCTCTCTGCACTGCAGGCTGCCTCTCTTCCCCCCAAGGAGGGCTCACAGAGAGACCCAGCCTCCTTGAGAAGGGGACCCCTTCCAGGCTGGCTGATCCCTGCAGATGCCTTCAGTTGCCCTTAGATCAGTCGTGCTGAGGAGGGAAGGATGTGCCAGGGCATCACCACGGCCCATAACACACAGGAACAAGCTGTTCCAACTCTTACAAAGGTGTCGCTTTGGACTTATAGTTTGCCTTCCCACTTAGAAAGTGGCTCCTAGTCCAAATGGGTGATTCTACTTTTTAACAAAACCCCCAAAGTCATTTGGCAAACTACTTCCTAAAGCAAGTCAGAAAACTCATTCCAGCCACCATGATGCCAAGGCCCACCCAGGACTCCATTGTGAGCCTCCAGCGAGGGTACCAAATGCTGGGGCCAAGCAGTAAACAACTTATCAAGTCTGAAAATGGATTTTTTAGGAAGCACACTTCTGGCAGCCAGCCTTTGTGTGACGCCCAGTACATCCTGCTGTTGGTGAGGGTGGGCAGGCCTGTGTGGGCAGCAGCAAGAGGGAGAGGGCAGGGAGGTCTCTGGGTCTGCAAATGGTTTGCCTACTTGGGATTCACTTATAGCTAGAAATGGGAGGCCAGATTTGTTTGGCCCTGGAGACTTGTGATACCAGCTCTGCTCCTGCCTGGGAGGAAAAGAGAGGGCCACAGAGGCTCAGAGAAAGTATGACTCAGGAAAAAAGGTCCTTTGGAGTAAGAAATCATCCCAGTTAGGGACTGAACCGTACCCCCTTGCCTTCATATACTGAGGCCCTAACCTCAATGTGGCTGTATTAGAGATGGACCTTACAGAGGAAATCAAGGGTGAATGTGGTCATAAGGGTGGGGCCCTAAGCTGATGAGGCCTGTGTCCTTATAGGAAAAGGGAGAGACACCAGGGATGTGTGCACAGAGGGATGGCCATGAGAGGACACAGCATGAAGGTGACCGTGAGGCCTTTGGAGAAACCAACCCTGTGGACACCTTGATCTTGGACTTAAAGCCTCCAGAACTGTGAGAAAACAAACTTCTGTTGGTTTCAAATAGGTTAGAAACCCCCCTTTAACAATTATGAAAAATGGTAGACACTGAGAAGTGACTGGTGGTTACCCCAGGGGAGGGGCTGCGATGGGTGGCTCGGGAGAGTGAAGGGATAAAGGGGCACAACTATTCTCATTCATAATATAAGCTGGTGGCGGGGACGGCAGTGCAGCATGGGGAATACAGCCAGTGGCTCTGTAACATTGTCCTACGTTGACAGACAGTAACTGCACTACTGGGAGTGAGTATTTAATAACGTGTGTAACTGTTGAACCACTGTGTTGTAGACTTGAAACCAATATTATAATACTGTGCATCAACTATATTTCAATTTAAAAAATACGCTTAAAGATACAATTTAAATGAAAACAATTATGAAAAATGAAAAATGAGAAAGTAACTGAGCAGGCACTGAAAACTGGGTAGACGGAATGGCTCCCCGGGAAGGGGGTGCATCTCGTGGCTGAAAACAATTTTCATACAAGGTTTCAACTGAGTTGGGACAACCTCTTACCTCTCAAAGTGGAGATCATAACCACAGGACAAAATCGCCCTCCAGACACTACGGATGTCTTGCTTCGCTCGGTCAACGACAAACTTGTGAAATCCTTCCAAGGTCAGATACTTTTCCTCAGGGACTGATGGAAGGGTGTTCACAGGGTCAGGAATTTGGTGAGAACAGTGCACAGTGGGTACCTCACGAATGTCCACCTAACCCCCTTTCTAGGCAACCGGTGGGCTCCTTCCCTGTGCACATGCCCATAAACCCCTGACCTGCTGAGCTGCTGCACCCACGGCCGGCCACGAGGAGGTGCTGTGCTTTCCCACAGTCCCTTTCTAAGGAGCTCAGAAACCTTTCCAACTAAGTGATTTTCATGACGTGAGAATAGCTTTCTTCTGGGGCCTCTAGAAGGCCAAGGTTCTAATGTCCAAGGAAATGCCTTTGGTTTTTCCAAAGCAGATTTCCAGATCTTTACTTCCACTCGCAACCATCCATCCTCCACCTTGGTTGCCTGCTATTTCTGGAGCCGCCATTTCCACCTCCATAAGTTCATGGTCGAAGATGGTATCCTGGGGCATAACCGGCTGCGTTGGCCAGGCACGCCCTCCCAGCGGCTCTGGCAATGCTACCCGGCCTCCACTAGACTCCAGCATGCCCAGCCGGTCGGGCAGAGCCCAGGCTGGTTCCTAGGGGGCCGCCGTCTCCGGGATGGAAGCAGCCCCCCAACCTGCACAGGCCCAGTCGGGCACTCACCTTCTTGTTTTTTGGTGGGTGACTTTTCCGGGTCCTTTTCGTCTGGCTTACTCCTTTCCGGTGACTTGGGCTTCGCAGTCGGCCTCTTCTCACTTAAGGCAGTCCTGTCGCAGACCGAAACATGGGGATCACACCTCCTCCTGACAGAGGAAAGGCAGGGCCTCACACACGGCTTAGTTCCTACGGCCCCAGCACAGCTCATATGGTTCAGACATGGCTGGGTTCAACGTGAGCTTTCCGCTAAGGGAAGTTTACTGAGCAAAGTATGAGAACAAATTAATGCTTTAAACTGTGGAAAAATCTCAAAGACACACTTTTCAAACATCCTTTCCACATACTTTAGAGCTGCATTGTCCAAAAAAGTAGGTGCTACTTAAGTCTGACTTAAAATAAAATCACATGTTCAGTCTCTTGGCTGCACTTGCCGCATTTCAAGTGCCCAGCTGCCACATGTGGCCAGTGGTGACTGTCCTGAAGAGCACAGACGGAGGGAAGCAGATTTTCATCACCACAGGGAATTCTATTGGACAGTGGCGATGGAAAGCACCACTTATGTATAAACAATTAAAAAGACACCTTATTTTTCTGACTATTTTAACAATTCCTCTAGACACTTCTCCAGGTAGCTCTGCTGTCAGGAGTTTCAAATGTGAGTATCTGAGAGTCATAAGCCTTTATCTAAAGAAAATTCTATTAAATATGTCTGCATATCTACATATGGGATATTATGTATCTATTTTTTAAAAAAGGAAAAAGGGGAGTTCTTTTTGTGCTGATGTGGAATCCTCTCCAAGATAAGTAGTAAATAGAGCAAGGTCCAGGCATCTGCCCAATTCCTGGCATTTGGCCGAAGAGCTCTGGAAGGCCACAGCTGCCATCCCAGGGAGGGGAACCAGGAGGCTTGAGGATACAGGGGAGAGAGGAGTGGCTTTCCACTGCACATGCTTTTGAACTTTGTACTATTTTAATGATTTCAATGTTAAGGACATAATATATATGCATAAAAAGAGGTTATGCACTTAAATATTAAAAGTAGTTGCTATGAATGGGGTAGTTTTTTTCACTATGCACATGTGCATTTTATAGTCTTTCTACAGTAACTATGCATTATATGTGTGGTTAAGATATTTAACAATTCTGTACATTTTAGATGTCTCATTAACTCAGACTGGTCAGCTTTCCAGCCTGCATGGTCCAAACTTCACTATGTGTGTGGATAAAATGAAATGTTCTCTTTCAGCGGATGATGTCAAGGGCTGAAAGGACCCTGGCAGCAGAGCAGGAAAGAGCTGGGAGGTCGGCCCCTGAGAAGTGCTGACAACCTCCCAGGAAGCCTGCTAGGAGGGCCCCCGGGCCCCCGCCTGGCCCATCTCCCGAGCATCTCCGACGCCCACCTGACACTGTTGAGCACGGCCTTGTCCTTGGCGGGCGGCTTCGTGGCGGGCCGCTTGGTGCTCACCACCTTGCCAGGGTGCTGCTCCTTCCCGGCTTTGCTGTACTTGCTCTTGTCAAACTTGGGCTTCGGCACGCCGTATTTTCTCAGGATCTGTGGGGCAGCAAAGAGGGCGGAGGTCCTCAGGCTCACCCTGCGCTGTACCTGAGGCCCAGCGTGGTAGGGCCAGGGCTGCTACCTGGGTGAGCTGGTCCTCCAGCACCTTTTTGGGAGGCCGGACATTGGTGAAGAAGAGGTGGAGGAGGTTGCCTGGTGTCTGGGAGTTGATCTGCTCTTTGCTGAGATAAATGTCAGACACTTTGATGGGCTTTGCAGGTGTCGGGCTCAGCATCTGCTCCGAATGGGCACAGCTCTTAAATATCTCCGTCAGCACCTCTCTGGCCCCGGGCACCAGCTTCTCACCTGGTACAGGTTGAGGGAGGACAAACAATTCTGCCTTGAACATGCAGTGTCAGGATAAGCCTTTCCGGCATCTTGTTTATTTTTCATAAAGTTTATTTTTGAAAGTGGGTAACAGACACTGAGCAGTGATACCAGTGAGATTCGGGGTGTCCTTTCTGGGCACACCCCTCAGGTACAGCTTTCTCTGCTTCAGGTGTGGCCCTGTGACATGGCACGCAAGCCGCTCCTGGGCCAGTCTCTTCTATTTTGCACTTGCCCCCTCCACTGGCTGCATGGATGTGACAAGCCCCTGGGTAGCAGCCCTCAGTGCTCGCCCTGGATTCTTATGGGCAAGAAATAAAACTTCCACTGGGTCTAGGCCACAGAACCCTCTAACCGACCTTAACATCTTTGTGACGGACGGTCCCAAACAAAAGGATGTGGAGCCTGCTAGTATTTTTAGTGCAATGTGCAAGTTGTCAAACAAGTGATTATATTATTGGAGAACATGTTTCAAAAGTGGAACAGTGAGCTGGTGAGAAAGAAAGTTTTTCTCAGATACAAGAAAAGTGTCTGCAAGCGCAAGAAAAACCACTTGTTTTTTGTCCCCAAACGAGAGCTCCGGGAGGCATGCTCACCCTTCCTGTGGGCCGATCAGGAACCTGTCTACATGCTTCCCACATGGCCAGGGGCCCGGACTCAGGAGCTGTACTGACCCGCTCATCATTCCCTTCTCCTGCTGCCCCATCCTCCCTCTCCCATGCTTTCTCTCTGGGGGTCTGACACAGCACAGGTCTGGCCCAACTGTGGGGAACAGAGCACAAAGGCCTCACAAGCATCCTGGCTGAGGTGGGGGACAGGTGTGCAGAAGAGGTGGCCCAGCCCCCAGCACCGACTCAGCAGAACCAACCACAATCTTGAGCAAAATGTGTGTGGCAGTAAGGTGGCAAACACACTACCAAAAGACCCAGCACTTCATGTGGAAGGCTCGGCTATGACAGAATCAGGAACGAGACCAAATTCAGATGCGAAGAGTGAAGAATGGTGAAGGAGTAATTGTGGCAGAAAAACACCTCTGCTTCCCCACAGATCTTCTGCGAGTCATCTGCACGTGGGCCCCTGAGAACCGAGGGGGCCAAAATCACACTAAGAAAGGAACAGGGCCAGGATAAGGGCAAGGAGAGCAAGGCAGTCGGGGCGCCAAGATTCCAAAAAAACTCAGGGAGCAAGATACATATTTTAATGCAGTACTTTAAAAAACCGAAATTCATACCAAAAAACGAGAAACAAAATACTACCAGTACTCTGCCAGCCATGTTAAAGCCTGAGGCAAGAAGAAAACTCAGTGGTACTGAACCTGTCTTTATTTAAAATTTTAGTATTTTGTTCATCAAGGGTATTTTGCATTAATTTTGGCTTTTATAAATACTGCACTAAAATATTATTTATTTAGATCACTAAGTTTTCTGAGTCTCATTTAATTTTGCACCCAAGGCCTCACTTCAACCTGATCCCAGCCCTGAGGGGACACCCAGAAAGTTCATGACTGGGGGATACAAATTTGAAACAACAATAAAATCCATACTCAATATCACATTTTTGTACTTGGAAAACAAAAGCAACAAACTCAACAACTCTGTTATGAAATTTCAAACAATGTTAACGATTCAGAAAGAGGGACATGGATTAAAACTTTTGAGAAAGACCAGTACAAAATAAAGGTGACAACACAAACAACTGTAATTATAAAAAGAGAAAAGAAATACTGCTGTGGCCTCTGCTGGAGCAGCTCAGTGGGGCAGCCAGCCAGGGCCTACCCTGGGAGCCCCGAATGACAAAGTGGGCTTTGTGGTAAAGCAGCTGGAGCTGTTTCCTCCCTAGGAATAGGTTAAAGGGTAAGGCACTCGCCATCCCCAGCGTATGACCAAATGATTACAGGAATTGTTACTTGTTACATTCTAGCTCCATAGGACAGAACAAAATAAATACACTTGAACTTGAACAAGGGACAGAAAGAAAAATATGACATGAATGCAAGCCCATGTTCGAGCCTGGCGCAGGCTGGGGCAGAGCTGTTCCGGGGGGGCTCTCGCGGGCCTCCAGAGCCCTGACGGCTGGGGGAGGATACGAGTGTTCTCTCTACAGCATATGGAGATGCACATGATGCTGCTTCCATTTAGCCAAGTAGTGACCCTCTTTGTCCCAGCTCCCCAATACCCCCTGAGCCATTTCTTAAATCTGCTATACTTGGCACTCCCTGCAGGCATCCTCTTTAAGGGAAGACGTTAAAAATAGAGGAAAGTAGACATGGAGTTGGGAGATGACTTTTGCTCGAGTTTCTCTGCAGATTTAAAACTGCTCAAAAAAAACCTCTACTAATTAAAAATGAATCCATAACCTACCTTTAATTGATTTATCATTGAAATAATCTTCTAACCCTGGGCTCCCCTGAGTATCAAACAAACTCTGATTTACTACAGACACAGTGAGAATCTCCTCTGTTGACATTTCCATCAATTCATCTTCACCATCCAAACTTGATAAACCAATCAAGTCATTATTATTAAATAAACTTGCTCGAATTTTCTCGATTTTGGCTCGGGATCTTATCTGTGTGAACAAAGAAAAGGGTCAGGAGTAGTAGAGAGTAACAGCCATTCTACAGGAATGACACTTATTCTTTCCCGCCTGTCCCTGGACCCCCGCACTGGTCTGGAGTGTCATTGAGTGCTATGAGCTGGCCTTCCTGGGAAAGTCTTGCCCACATGCTCCTGGCAGTAACTTGCCAGGGAACAACTCAACTGGAAATCTCTGTCACTAAACCCTGTGCCTTTACCCCGATGCCCAGGAGGCTAAAGTCCATGCTCAGCTCCGAGGAAGTCACAGGGAGAAGGCGGATGGATTACGAGACATGATTCCAGGGAGGAAACCAACCACTGGATCAGTGATCTCTCCCTTCAGAGCTCACTGGGAGAGAGCAGAGCAAAGCCCACTCCCTCCTGGCTCCTTCCTACCTATCTATGCCCAACGACGGGGAGGACAGTGCTCATTCTCAGCCTGACTCCTGTTACACAAGGTGCAGGAAGACACAGGATGCAGGATTTTTAAACAAGACGACCAAAGAAATAGATGGGATCTTGAAGTGGACATGAGGCTGGTCAAAGTGCTCAGAATCACCTGGCACAGAATGGTATGAGTCTGTTCTCATGCTGCAGTGAAGGGCCCTCCTGCCAATGGCACATCTGGAACAAGCCAAGGCTGCCCAAACATAGCCTGGGGCCTGAGTCCATCAGGAAAGGCCAGCCCCTGGAGCCCCTGGGCCTCCCATCCTCTGCCGCAAACTGCATGTACTCCATGACACCAGCTCTGCTATCACTCTTAGAGATGTGACCTCCGTCAGAGATAACCCATGTGGTAAGTCACTGCCGCTTCCGAGAGCTGCCCCAGGGAGCCCCTAAATGCCCCAATGTCACCTATTAGTCAATCCCTTGGAAATAACAAGGGAAAGTTTGAAGAGGTTCAGGGATTCAAATTACTCCCAGTTTTAGTGGGTGCCAAGGCCCAAGCGCCGTTACCTCCACAACCGCGAAGCCTTTGATGGGGCGTGCCGTGAGGGGCTGGTTGTCCAGGGACGTGACCGTGTACATGGAGCCCACATCCGAAACCGAGGCTGTCTCTGCGTTGTCCAGTGGCTCCCCCAGGCTGCCCAGGCTGCCCAGACTGCCGGTGCTGCACAGGGAAATGTCCAGGCTCTCCTGGCTGGACACCACATGGGGCTCCAACAAGCCAGGGGCGATGGGCAGCTCAAGGCCCGGGGGCAGCAGATCTGCAGAGAAGTCGCTGACTGTCTGTGAGATGCCCTGGGAACTGCAAATGGAGGCCTGACTGGTGGAAGCGGAAGCGCCAATGCTCATGGCAGGAGTCAGGCTGCTGGACGTGCTGACCTCCATACTGTCTGTGCCGGGGAAGGTGAGTGTCTTCTCTGGCTCAGCTTTCCCTTCCCCACCCTCAGCCTTGTCTTTTGGCTTCTTGGGATCTTGCTCCTGCAGGGGAATGTAGATCTCGTCTTTGAAGACCCCACCGTGGGCGCTGCAGGCCTTGCGGATAGCACCTCGGACAATGCCCTCGTCCAGGTGGGTGGGGATGCCGGAGATCACCAGCAAGCGGCTGTGGGCAGTGGGGCCCACCAGGGCCTGGCAGGCGTCAGCAATGGCGTCGCTTGTCACGCCCAGCCCCTGGGGGTCCTTCCTGGTGAGGTGCCGGACAATGATGAGCAGGGTAAGGGCTCGATGGAACCACAGCATGTCCTCGGGCTTGCTGCCCCCGATGCTGAGCACGGTGCAGTCCGAGTCCACGGAGCAGGAGGACTGGCGCTTCCCAGAGGAGGACGCCTTCTCCCGCTTCATCTTGACTTTCTTCCTCTTGGACAGGAGGCTGGGGCTCTGTGGTGTCTGTCCTGGGGAGGACGATGAGGAGGACGACGAGTCGCTGAGGTTTGGGGCAGTCGATGAGGTCACCCCGCTGGCTGTGACACTCATGTTGGTAGGCAGGGTCACTTCGGCCACTGCCAGGCAACCTTCCATGAGTGCATGAAAATATGTGGAGAACCTGCCCTGGTCGGCGGCTGCTGCCACCCCCGAGCCTCCGCAGGTGCTGCCGGAGACCCAGCTCTGGGTCTCCTCGTCGTACAGCTTATGGAGCTCCGACTGCAGGGCCAACAGCATGGCCAGGCAGGGGTTCAGCTGGAGGGCGATGGATGAGGACAGGCCAGCGGGGCGCTTCCTCTGCTCCAGGGCGTGCACTGTGCGCAGGAGCTCTGCCAGGAGGTGGAAAACGAGCTCCTTCACGCAGGCTGCCATGTCCGTGGTCCAGAGGAAGTTCCCTGTGGTAGACAGAACACATTAACAGCAGCGAGCACTTACACAGGACCTGTTACAAGCCAAGCACTGTACCAAGAAGCACTTTAATGAATTCAGCCCTCATGGCAACCTTGTGAAACAGGCAGTATGCTTGCTATTCATTCCCACTGCACAGATGAAGAAACAGAGGCTCAAAGAGCTGAAAGGACTCGCCCAACGTGACACAGCCGCCAGTCACGGGAAAGCCTCAACCGCTGTGCCACAGGATAGCATGCAGCTGGCTTAGACCAAAATCTCTATTTTCTTTCTTATAAGCATCTCATTTGCTTTCTTACACATCTGTCTACCCTTCTATTCACCCAGAAACTCACCTTACCAAGCAAGCTGGTGACAAGTCACTAGAACAATGTTTCCAGAACCACAGGATGCTTACTGTCAGGGGCATATGATCCAATTTTACCAGAAAGCCCAGAAGCATACAATGAAAATAATTCCTTTGAGCTACCTTTTAGTCCTGATTCTGTCAACAAGTCTTACTATGGGGCTGGTATAGCCTTCAGAGAGTAGGCCACAGACCCAGAGCCTTTGACAGGCAGCCGTATTTAGGCAGAATTTCATAACAGTAACTATTTATGTGTTGTTTTTATAGTTATCTCCTAGTTATGGCAAGGGATAACTAATTTTCTACTTAAAGTAACAACATAAAGTTTCTTTTAAAATTAAATTTAAGTTTGAAAAAGGGAGAAAGTTGTTGACTGTCATAAAGACAAATACATGCTGACAGGCATGATTCCAAGACCTGGTAAAGATCACATAAAGGTGGCATGAGAAAGACTGAAGTTTGGGAAATAATGTCTAGACAACGAGATGGACCACACATTTGCACCCAGGACCTCTTCACCCATGTGTGTATCTTATATTCACATAGTCATGTCATGGGCAGGGAGTCCCGTGGGCTGGGTCTGGCTGACTTACTGAGAACCTCTGATTCAGCCCACCCAGCACCTGACAAAGCAGGGGACTAAGCTGCCTGCTCTCTCAGGGTGATGCCATTTGATAATTCTACTTGAAAATAAACTCGTGATCATATGGGAATGGGCGCTCATGGTGCCACTCACAGAGGACAAGTGCCATGGGGCCTAAGCCAGGCCCTCAGATGATTTAGTTACTTCCTCCACTGTCCTTTCTCTGCCATATGCCATTTATGTAAGAGGTCAGCCTTGGAGAAAACTCTTTTCCACCAAAATTGCAAATGGTGGCCCATGAGCTGAGGCTGGCCACAGACATCGCATTCTCATGCTGGTGCCCTGCTCACCTCCTCCAATCCCCCACCCCTCACCAGTGTGCTTTAAAGAATTTGACTTAGTTGCCAACATTCAAAAATTGGGAAATTCACATCAACATTTAGATTTCTGGCTTTTCTTGGAAAAAAAAAAACTTGGCAGGCCTGGGGCTACCTTCATATGTAGCAATGAGTGGCAGGGTTCAGTGGCTGCCTGACAAAGTGAAGTCATTTGGCCCCTGAGGGTGTCTGAATTTGCAACATTTTTTCCCCTCTAACATTATGAAAAAATTCAAAAATGTAGAAAAGGTGAGTTGCTTATATAGCAAATTCCTGTATGCCTACCACCTAAGTTCTACCAATAATATTTTGCCGTATTTGCTTTCTTACACATCTATTTATCCCTCTATTCATCCATAAACTCATCTTAGTTTTTAGTATTTCAGTAAGTTGCAGACATCAGTATGTTTCATTCTTAAATACTTAATGCAGACATATCACTCATAAAGTACAGTATTTATTTATTTAGGATACTCTGAGGTAAATTTACGTATGGTCAAATGCACAACTCTTAAGTTTGCTGCTCCACGAGTTTTGCCAAAATGCAGCACCTCTTTAACCTTTCAGGAACAACGATGTCATAATGTTCGATTCTGTAACATCATTTACTTCCACTTTTCACCTCCAAAGTTTTATAATAACAACATGAATTTTGGTTTTAAAATAAAGCATGACAAAATCTTATTTTCCTGGCCTCCTCTCAAAGTAATGGAAATACCCTGCAAATCGTGGATTCAGAAGTCTAGGCTACACCTCACAATCAATTCCCCACCCCACTTCAAATGAGAGCAGCCTGCCGGGAGGCTGTCACACCTGGGCCACCCCCGGCCACCTGCCAGCCCTTCCGGCAACCTCCCTCCTCAGGCACTGAGACAGGGTTCCTGCAGCCCTGGTCCCCAGGGAAGGCACGCCTCACCCAGCAGCTCCACCACTTGCAGGAAGACAGATGTTGGGATGGTGTCAGGCTCATCTTCGGACTTCCGGTCACCATCCTCTGATTTCCAGGACAGCAGCTGCTCTGCGAAGGCCATGGCCAGCGGGAACTCCAGGGGCAGAGAATGTAACACCAGCACGGCTCCAGGAGGTGGGGACACCCCTAGAGGAAGGGCCCAGAGGAAAGCTCGTGACTGGCAGCACCTGATCAAAATAAGCTAAGACAAGTCTTGCTACAGAGAAACCGCTGGAAAGCCTGCCCACTCAGCTGCCGGGGCAAGAGGAAATGCAACTCCCTTATACTCCAGGCAGTCAGGTGCACCTGCAGGAGGGGCTGGAGGACATCCCTCCAGGGAGTCCACTTGGTGTGACAACAGGACAAGGGCAGCAATGGGAACAGGGAGGGACAAACATTCCCCAGCTGTGAGATACTAACTGGCCTGATGACCCAGAGTGGAAATAGTAAGACTTTAACAAAAGATGCTTCACTGGTAAAGCTGGGTAAAGAAATCATCAGTCCAGTGGTGTGGCTGCAAGCGCAGGAGAGCATTATGCTTACATGAGGCTTACAGAGTGGGCCAGCCCAGACCTTGGATTTTTGCTTTTACTGTATTACTGTCTGTCACTGCCATGGCCTGAATATGAATGACCATGTGCCTACAGGGAGAGGAAAAAGGCCCTGAGGCCTGATTTCCCCTCATACGCTGCCCTGTTCCCTAAACCCAGTGCAAGCTCTAATGAGACAAGCCAGGCTTCAGGGGGTCGTGGTCTCTGGGCAAGGAACCATGCTGACCGGCCTGCACTGTAGGGTGAATGTTTACATGGTGATAATCAGGGAATGATAAAATAGCTTGCTTTTTTATTCTACAGTTTAAAAAACAGCTAGTGTAGGCAACTAGCTGTTAAATGAATGAAAAAATAGACCCTAATAAAAAGAGATCATAAAGTGTTTTAGCAATACCCAAATCACTTCAGAAATCTCTTTTCATTTCATTCCCTAAAGATGCAGTGTCTCCAGGACAGGGGCTATGGAGAAGCCAAGGCCTGATTTTTGCCTGAAAAGTTCAAATATATTTCAGAATTGTCTCTAGCAAACATGCGTCTGTCTTTCTTGTCAAACAAGCCAAGAAAGCACAGTGCGAGTCTGTGACCAAACAAACAAACCTCTGCATGTTTACTCAGAAACAGTGTCAGCTGGCCCAGTATACACCGACAGTCAGCGATAGCTTCAGGATTTGCAAACGCAGCCCTCGTCTGCATCTAAAACCATGGAGGCTTAACAGAGAGTGCCGGGAAGGTAAGACCAACTGGGCCTCTCCACCCAGCACCGGGCTGTTTACCACTTGGGTGGGGGCAGGGAGAGCAGACTCCTGTGGCCTGCATCTCAGGGTGCCCTAGCACAACCAAAAGAAATCAGTTTTAACAAGAACGTGAGGAAAGGCAACTGGGATTGTCACAGCTAAATGAGGAGACTGCCCTGTCCAGGCCATTCCACACAGCACGCACCCCAACACACGCTGTAGGAGGGGAAGGCCCACTGCAGCCCGGGTGGCATCAGCCAGGCCTTCCCCAAGCAGGAGAGGGGGCTCTCTGAATCTACTTCCTCTGCAGTTTACTGCCCCAAGCAGTCCTGCTCTTTATAGATAGGAAACCAGGACACAGCAAGGTACAAAATCCTCACAAAATTGTTTCTAAAATCCCTTCAAAAAGAAGGAAAGAAGGTACACCTTCAAGTGCTTATAATACCATGAGTGTGGGAGACTCACCCAGTTTGACATGGACCTTGTCTGTGGGGAGGATCACAGAAGGGTACTGGTTGGTCGTAGGAGGCGGCGTGAGCCCAGTGTTGGCTGGAGATGCATCCCGGGGGTAACAGACGGCCTCGATGAGGTTTAGCTGGCCGTTTCGCTTCACTTTGTGGCCAAGCCCGTACACGAGCACGCGTGCCCAGGGTGCCTTGTACAGAGAGGAGCTGGGGAGGGGGGTGAGCGTGAGCAGAGTCCAGCCGTGGATGCCGGGGGCCCACAGATGCTCTTAGGGAGAAGGGGGTGAGTGAAAACCCAACACACGTATGATTTCCACTGCATTTTAGGTGGTCATCTTTCTAAAGAGTAATCTCCAAATGCAGAAATATGGGAAGAATTGTAAACTATTTTCAAATATGGCATTAAAGTATCAAAACAATTTGAGGTTTTTTTCTGTCCATTTCCCTATCTTACTTTTCTTTCCCTGTCACCATCCTCTGGAGAACAGCAACTTACTCTTTGCGGAATCCAGACTGACTTTCTTTGCAAGACACAACGACAAAAGCTGCCCCAGGGAAATTAACGTCCATGCTCACTTTGGACTCCGAAATTGGGAACTCTTCGGACGGGAACTGCTCTGGTGCTGTCTGCAAAGAGATGATTTAACAAGGAGAGCCAGAGGCTAAACCAGACAGCATTTCACCTCCCCACTCCCAGGGGAAGGGCAGAGGCAAGGAATATGCTGACCTAGGTTCAGGGGGACAAGAAAGCCCCCTGGGAGGAAGGACACCACAGATAGAACAAGGCGGGAGGGCTCGATGAAAAGGAGACCAATGAGGAGGCAGGCTTGGGGAAAAAACTGTCATTTTTAGCAAACCAGTAAGACTTCCAGTTCAAGGCTGTAACCCCAGTTGAGGGACATCAGAGATTTAGACTTATACCTGCAGGAAAGAGCAGATCTGCTTCGTCAGCTCCAAAAGACTCTCCTCACCCTGGTGCAGTGTCCGTGTGATGGCCACGCTGAGCCACTCTCTCGCTGTCTGGGAGCTGCCCTGGTAAAAGAGGTCTGTGGCCGAGCAGTTCTGGGAATGGACACAGTGCTGCAGAGACTGTGCCAGAAGTATCGAGCTGGAGCTGATGGTGCCGTCTGGGGACAGGCAAGAAAACACAGGCTCGCAGAGGCACAGTAGCCTTGGGCTGTGAGGTCCCACGTAACAATGGACAACCTGCTCCGTGACCAGGATGGGTTACCTTGGGCAGGTCTTGGGTAACAGACCCTGCAGATTTGTCGGGGTATATGCGCAGGGGACTCAGGAGAAAAGTGGTCTAATTTTTGCCTTCTTTAAAGCAACAAAACTTAAGTGGAGGCCCAGGTCTATTAAACAGAAGTGGAGCTGCTTGGATTCTGGGCTTTCCAGAGCCTGACCTGTATGGCAGCCCTGGCCCACCCCAACTGCACCAAGGAACCACTAAGGAGGCTCAGAGTGGAATTTGTAAAGCAGTTTTAGATCATTATGGCAAAGCTTCTTCCACAAACACATGAAGGCTTTCCAGGTATGCCCTGAAGCCTCTAAGTTCTTGGAGTGGGCCAGCAGAGCCCAGGCGCTGAGATGGCCAGTGGAGATGCAGCTCATGCTTATACTGGCTGGGAGATGCTCTCTAGCTTACAGTGCCAACTGCCCTCTCATCTCTTGCTTCCCTTTAGTTTTGGAGGGTCCTGGGGAGCAGACTGGAGGCTGAGGTGCCAGAGGAAGACAGAAAGGGCCCTCAGTCTTGGACTGGACTAAACAGACTTGTCACTTAGCATTCACTGGAGGCAAACATACAGCATCAGCCCCTCACCCCAAGGGCCCCGAGGTTAGAGGATACACACAAGTTGGCCCATGGAAACTACTGATCACAAGCCAGTGAGGCCCGCTGGAGCTGACAATAGAATATTTTCCTTTCTTTACAAGGCAGGATAGAATGTGGCAATAGTATAGTGACTAGATTTTGTAAATAATACTTAATTTCCCTTGTTCCACAATTAGTTTGGGAAACTCAATGAACACATAATAGGTAAATGACTAAATGTATCACATAATATGCTTACATTGTTCAAAGGAGGAGGACGTACCACTGAGCTGATGGTGGCTCTGCACAGCACTTCATCCACACTGGCTAAAGGTGCAGTGTGCAAATGTCTCTTCCCCTCCCATGGACAGTGAGGGCCCTGAGCACGACTCTGCCCGGGGCCCGGCTCCCTCTCAGCGCTGCTCCGCCCTGCTGCTGACTTGGGCAGTGACAGCAGCAAAGCCAGGGCTTACCCGGGAGAGGAGGAGCAAGAAGCTGATTGGACAGCAGCTGCAGGTGCTCCAGGGTGATGTCCCGGATGGCAGGGATGTGGAAGAGACGGGTGAACAAGTGCGGCAGCTTGGGGGCGAAGATGTTGAGCAGGGCCGTGCGGCAGTACAGCCTGGCCAGCGCAGCCTCACAGCGGAGCAGCTCCCTGCAAGGGAAAGGCAGGTGGCGCTGAGCAGGACACACCGGCCCTCTGTGTGGTGCCGGGCAGCAGGCTTCTGAGGGACAGGACCACGTCTCAGGCGAGAGGCCAGTTAGTCACTTGTGCTTTGAACAAACAGCCATGTTTAATTATGTTTGGATTTTCTCAACTCAAAACTCACTGTGGAAAAGGAAATGAAAAATATACGTTCACACAAAAACTTACATGTGTGTTCACAGTGGCATTATTCACAGTAGCCAAAAGGTGGGAACAACCCAAATGTCCATCAACTGAGGAATGGTAAATCTATACAGTGGAGTATGTATGATTCAGCCATAAAAAGGACACACACTACAATGTGGATAAACCTGGAAAACATGATGCTAAATGCAAAAAGCCAGGCACAAAGGGCCATGTATCATGATTCCATCTATATAGCTTGTCCCTGTGTAACAGCGATGAGGGAAACAGCTGCTCAGCTATATCACCTGGTGAGTGTGCACAACTATGTGAAGCTTAACTAAAACCAGAACAGCTGAACTACTGCATTTTAGTAGGTCTCTTCCTCATTTCTGGTTTGGGATATTCTTGTGCCAGAGTTTAAAACAAGCCAACATCACCTGCTGCCTCCCTCCTCGGGAGGCCACTCACGAGGGTCAGGGCAGCAGACCAGATGAGGTCTGGGTATGAAAGGGGAAGCCCCCACACCCTCCCCACAGCTTTCTCCTCGGAATTCAAGGGCTGAAGCTGCCGGGACAGAGCTGGAATGAGATTACCTGGGGCCTGGCGGCAGCCCCTGCTTCAATCCTGCAGGCTGCTCGTGCCTCTGAAGGGCTGATGAGCCCTCTGCACCTCTGCTTTTCAAAGTTCTCTTGCAAACCCAGATGAACGCTTTAACCAAGCAGACCTGTGATGAACTCGGTACAGGACCAGAAACCCAGTCACCTTACTGACCAAACGTATCTGTGGGGCATGTTTCATGTTTCTCTCAATACTGAGATCACCACATTCATACTGAGAATAAATGGCCTACATCTGTAGCTGGACTGTAACTCTACAAGAATGCTTTCTTGCCTTTGCTATCGGTTGCTTGTCAATAGGAAATAGGTTTCATGTATCAGAGACATTTACTAAAAAGATGACTGAAAGACTATTAAATAAACCTTTAGAAGCTTTTGACAGTATCATGTTGATATTCAAGCACATGTGTTTGGGGATTCTTCTCAACAAATATGCCGAGTCTACAACATGAGCCAGGGCCCAGATTTGGCACTAGGGGCTCCAGCAAAGAATCAGAGTCTCTGCTTTTAGGAAGCTTGCATTCTAGGAGGAAACACACAATAAACACATTTTCCAAAAAAGATTAACAAGAAAAAATATTCGGACCTGGAAGTGAAGTAAAATACAGTTATGATAATGTGGGACTGCATGCTTACTTTAGATGAGATGGTGATGCAAGGCCTTTTGGGAAAGGTGACATGTTCACTGAGATCTGAATGACAAGAATGAGAGCCCTCCCTGCAAAGTTCTGGGCAAAGCACTCTGGGGAGAGGGAACAGCATACACGGAGCTGCATAGGAGGTAACGCTTGGTGTGTGAGGGGGACAGGAAGGCCGGCACTGCTGAGAGTCCACTGCAGAAGCAGAGGCTGAGGCACACAGGGGGTTTCATGAGCCAGGCAAGGGTTTGAATTTTACTCCAGGGGAAATGGAAAGCCATGGGATGGTTTGAATTGGAGGAAATGAATGCTCTGATTCATGCTTCTGAATCACTTTGGCTGCTGGGGGGACAGCAAGCTGAGGCCTGGACTAGGGTGGTGGGGGCAGATGGAAAGAAGTACACAGGTAGGGGCTACATTTTGGAAGAAGAGTCAGCCGGACTTGCCGACAAGGTGCATGAGACCGTGAGGGAGGAGGCTGACCTGTGGTGTCCTTACAGATGTGGGAAGGCAGGTGATGGAGGACTCTGAAAGAAAATCCAGATTCTGCAGCATGTGCTACACTTTAGGTGCCTATTCAATTATCTGGGAGTTAAAGGTCAACAAGACCCTGTCCTCGTCTATGTAAGAAAGGACTGGGGCTAACCTCTTTTCAGCTCCATTCTTCTGACAATCTGACAAAAGCAGAACTTCAGCAACATCACCAGGCACAATGCTTACTGTCAAAATGACCCTTGACTGTCAAGCTGCAGTGCGACTGGAGGACTGAAAGAACATTCTCAGTGGGAAGCCAAGGCTTCAGGGCTTCCCAGAATAGGAGTAGGGCGACTCTTGTTTGTTAACTGGGCATGCCTTTTGCTAGGACCCCAGGAAGCTATGTCTTTGGGGTTGAATACTGCCATGTGAAGCCTGGCCTCAAAACTGGATGGCCACCTGGGTGGGTGGGTGGGTGCGGTTGGAGAACAGCCCCTGAACTTCTGTGTGGATGACAGTGACAACTCCTGCTGAGGAAACATACATGCCATTGCCCTGTGGCATGCCATGCTTCCATCCTTTACCTTTTTAAGGGAAGCTAATGCCAAGTGAGGCCTATTTGAGGCTTGTGAATTTGATGGTCAAATTGAGTGCAAAGAAGGTGCTGCAACAGCCAGGTGGAGATGGCAAGGGGGCGGCTGGATATGTGTATCTGGAGTCCAGTGAAAGAGCTAAGCAGGAGATACACTCAAAATTGACAAAATAATGAGAAATTCTGATGCTAATGGATGGATAGCATGAAAAATTCTTTATGGAAACTGCTATCAGAGAACTCCATTTATTATTATATTTTCCTCTGAACCGTTGCAAGAATTTTTAAGACCAAAAGAGAAAATTCACAGGTGCAGGTGAGGGGCTTTTCCCAGATATTTAGGTTTTAACTCACTAGGGCAGGCACTCATTCCCTTAGAGACTGCCATACAGAGCTAGGCACAAAGCAGGCACTCAAGGACTGCCTCAGCAGCTTAACAGAGAAGTGAGCTGGCTGCTCACACACCACCTGGACATCCTCCGACTTGTCTCTTCTCAAGTTACTTTTACTCTTTATACCTTTTCCACACTCTTCAAATCTGCAGCCACTTTCAATCCCTGCAACTCAGAGAAGAGCACCTATGGCATAGGCTAGGTGACACTGGATCCCGCAACTTTTCTGCCCACTCCTGTGATTTTGCTGTTATCTTTACTAACTGCCTTCTCTCTCGCCCTTTCTCTCACTCTCCCTCAGGTTTGAAGGAAAAGCCTTCTTGTGAACAATGAATGGCACATGTGATAAAACACGTAAGTGGATTTCTGTGACCTGCTAGAAAGAAGGGCTCAACTCTACCTGTGAATTTGCAGGTTGGTATTGTCCAGGGTGACCAGTCCATTGGTGGCAGTTCTTCGGTAGCCTGCTGGGGGCCTTTCCAACATATCGATAGGATACCAGTATCGGACCAGCACACCTTCACTTCGGAGGTATGTTTCTACCTGCACCAACTCATTTACCTGCAATAGTAAAAGAGAATGTCTATTTGTTTGTGAGCACTGAACTTTTCCCTAATTTTTAAGATATATGTATATATAAAATTAAAGTTCTAAAACAATAAATGCTAGTTACATGTCACTGATTGAATCTAAAACTTCAAAGACATTTGGTTAGTACTGTGTTCAGTTTTTTCATACCAGTTGACATATTTTAAGTGGTACAATAAATTTTAAAAAAGAACTCCCATGTAACCATGAGTTAGAGATCTAAAGAGAATAGTGTTATACTTCAGTAATAGTTCAACACACATTGTTGCTGGGTAAAATTTATGTTCACTGTTTTTATGTTAGTAATTTTGTAACGGCAAAGATTCTGTCTGATAGCTCCTTTTTACTGCTGGGAAAATAAAAAGCAAGCTCATGCATAGGCATTATGGATTTAACTATTGATGTAATTTTTATTTAGGGATTATTATTAAGACCAAGGGAGTCAAACTACTTAAGAATCAACAGAATTATTACTTTAACAAAATTTGTTTTCTTGATTTTTACTTTCATGTATTTCCATTGCTGAAAAATATTGTCAGTAACCAGAACCAGATTGTCTGTATCAGAGGTAGTGGGAGATGAGTAGAATTACTGATGGAACTTTCTACGTGAGAGTTCACCTTAGTAAACCACAAGTCAACAGCCCCTCTTAAAATCTTAATTATTAAAATTAAATTCTGATCAAATGGAGTCGGTTAAAGGTGTAAAACTTTCTGTTCCAAAGCATTCATTGTACCTAACATCATCTGCATCTCTATCATCTCTATCTAGATAGATACCAATGCTTAGCTATGTGGCTTCTTTATCAGAGACTCTTAGGCTTGAACTATGTATTATTTCACCAAGTTTTTTTTGCACAGGAAACTTCTTAAATGCAAGCATGTGCATGCAACCTTCATGTGGTCATGGCTTTCAAGCAGCACCCATTTTCAAAAACAAGGTCTGGCTTTGCCCCCACTCACTCTTCTGTTCCTTCACCTCCACCCTGCCCCCAGTTCTTGCTAAGCCCCCTGAGAGCCCTGCAAAATGGAGAAGAAAACTACTGATCTAGTTTACTAAAGTGATTTTACACATAGGAAAACTGAGGCTGAGAGAATCAGGGAGATGATGTGATCAAAATCACAAAACTATTCCTTTGATTTATGTCTGTAGCAATCATGACAATGACAGATCATCCATTCATCAAGGACATAGGGAGAATTTTCCCTGGGAACATGGGTAGATGGGATCGAGATTTGGTCTGAACATGGCTGTCAGTAAGCAATGGCAGAAGCAGAAAATGGGCCCAGGAGAAAACCCCAGGCAAGTCATTTGGCATGACAGCATTTAGCTTGATTTTTTCATCCCTACTGAAGAGCAATTCATCTGTAAAATCACTATTTAAGGTGCCTGGAGTCTGGGCATGAAAGGCTCCATGTATATAAAAGGCTGTTCACTCACTGAATCAACATCTAAGACGACTCCATGAAGCCCAAAGGTTTTCAGCATCCCTCGGATGGCAAATTTTGGCAGAGCAGTTCCAACAGTACTACTGGCTACATTATTGCTGTCTGGAGAGCGGGTTACTACCGTGAGACCTGAGGAGGGCAGAGGGAGAAGGTTGTTCAGGAGCAAGTACCATTATCATCTTGGGACTCCATTCTGGGGCCTAAAATAGCTTACGGCACTTAGCAATACCCTAAGTTTAGCTACATCCAAAAAGGAACACAGCTCAGTCTGGAAGATACTAAAACAAAAAGTTGTAAGAACTCTCACAGTTCAATAATAAAAAGACAAGCCAATTACTTAGTGGGCAAAGGATATGAATAAATATTTCTCCAAAGAGAAATGAAAAGATGCACATGAAAAGATGTACAACATCATTAGTAATTAGGGAAATGCAAGTCAAAGCTGTAATGAGAAACCACTTCACAGTCACTAGGATGCTGTAATAAATAAGATAGACAATAGAAAGTGTTGGCAAGGATACGGAGAAACTAGAATCATCATACATTGCTGATGGGAATGTAAAAACGGTGTGATCACTTTGGAAAATAATCTTGAAGTTCCTCAAAAAGTAAAACAAAGTTACCATGACCCACTAATTCCACTCCTACAATATATACCCAAGAGAAGTGACAACACATGTCCACACAATAACCATACACAAATGTTCAAAGTAACATTATTCATAATAGCCAAAAGTGCCCATCAATTGATGAATGGATAAACAAAGTGGGTGATTATCCACAGAGTAGAATATTATTTTGCCATAAAAATGAATGAAGTACTGACAGATACTCATACGTGAATGAATCTTGAAGAATTATGATATGTGAAAGAGGCCAGACACAAAAGACCATGTTATATGATTCTATTTATATGAAATGCCCAGAACAGGCAAATCTATAGAGACAGAAAGTAGATTCATGATTGCCAGGGGCTAAAGGAAGGAGAAATGGAGAGCGGTGAGGGCACAGGATTTCTTTTGCGGGGAATGAAATGTTTTGAAATTAGAGGCAACAATTTGATGGTTCACAACTTGAGAATATATGTAGAACTGTAAAACTGTATACTTTAAAACGGTGAGTTACACCTTAAAAAAAGAAAGCAAAAAGAAATGAAAATACACCTGATGTGCCATGGAAAATACATATTTAATACACATATATTAAATATTAAATAAAATACATATTAAATATATAGGGAAAATATATATTCTATGATGCTCTGATTTTTTTGTGAAGGTCTAATAATGAATGGTTATAAGTTTTCTTTTTTGTGCTTTGTATTTTCATTTCCTAAAAATATATGATAGATTTTTAGTCAAAAGAATAAACACATTCAATTAAAATTCTAAAAAGCACAGTACTACCACATAATCATGGTCTATTAGCTCAGCAGTCAGCAGTTAGCCAGCGGGGCCTACCTGGAATCCTCCACCCATGCCCCACTTCTCTCTCTGTACAAGGGCCCTGTCTCACCCTGCTCATGCTAGTGAATTCTGGGAATGTGCAAGAGGTCACCAGAGGCCAGACAAGCTTCTACTTGTGCCCCACCAGGAATCTTTAGGGCCTCACTCAGGAGAGCCTGGAAGAGGTCACATCACTCAGAGTAAGGCGAGTCACTCTCGGAGAGCCAGTAGCTGCTTGGGTCAAACTCATGCTGGGAAAACTCAACTTCTCATGTCATAGGAAGATGAAGTAAGGGAGAAAGCAAAACCTTTTCGAACTTTATCAATTGTGAACTTGTTTGCTTCATCTTTAATGTCTTCAATGGTGGGAAGATAAAGGTCTCTTGGGATGCCACCATTCTCCTCATAGAGGAATTCAACCGTCTGTCGGGCAATGTCCACCATGCCTAAAAAATATAACAGCACAGGTAACTCTCCAAAGGTTACATTATCTTCAACCATGACAGTGACTTATACCTAGAATGAAAAGATAAGAAGATCTTTCAAACACCGTTTATGGGAGTGTGTAGCCTTTCGGGCAAAGTAATTATGCTGTTACCAAGATGATACAGAATGGTAAAAATGTAAGGTAAATGTCTCATGTTTAAATTAATGTAGTTCAGATGCTGGGCGATGGCCACGTGGATGGATTCTGAGAGAACGCCTTGGTAAGATGTATGTCAGGGGCCAGTGGCATTTCTGGGGGAGTGGTGAGGCGAGGCATCACCGGCCCACCTCTGGTCTAGCAGCCACCTGTAGATAATCAAACCTCCTCCTGTACTGACTATACTCCATCTCCCCTGACCTGGAAGCTGAATAGGAGAAGGTACACCCACCACAGACACTGAGGATGGCTCTGGGAACAAATTAAAAGAGAAGAAAAAGAAATCCTTATTTAAGCAGAACCAATGTGAAAATAAAGGCACAGCCACAGATGATCATACCCGAGAACTTTCCATCTACATACCGTGACTGGATGGGCCTTTCCACAAAGTTGTGAGAAGCACCACCCCACCCCCACCCCTCAACAAACAGTGCTTCATATTTCTACACTTAACCCTGCTGTTGCTGAGTTAGCTCCAGGTCTCATGCCGTGCTGCTGGAGAAGCCACTCTAGATCAGGCTACCGAGTGATACAACATGCCCCCTGCTCTCCTGCGCGGCCCTCACCATGTGTAATTTGCTCTCTCATTACCTGTCTCCACTAAGCTTTAAGAGAGAAGGGACCGTCTCTGACTTGTTCACAGAAGATTCCTTATTCCCCAGCATGGGGCCTGACACCAGGGGGCATGTTGAAGATGCGGACAAGTAAGTGAATGAATCCATGACTGAGTTAATGCAAATGAAACAGAGCCCTCCACACTCGCACATCAAGACTGGCATTGGTGCTTCAGGGAAGGCAGTGAACCTGGCATTACATTTACTAAGGCTGAGGCAACTGAGAACAAGACATGATCTCTTCTGCAGTGTGCTATCACACACAAAGGGCATTTTTGTACAAATATTTAGAATGAGCAGAGGGGACCATGTTCTCTTTTTATCTCTAGAATCTACTGTATCAGATTATGTTGCCCCTTTGCTTAAGGCTCCCAGTGGCTTCCCATCTTACACAGAATAAAATCCAAAGTCCTTGCTGAGCCAATGCCGCTCTCCGCTTCCCCTCTTGAGTTCCTGTGGCTAATCCTCACGCACCTCCTCAGTTACACTGGCTCGGCCTGGCTGCTGTCCCCTCAACCACCCAAGCTTATGCCCACCTGAAGATCTTCCTACTGTTGCTCCCTCTGCCTGAAACTCTTAAGAGAGGAGAGAAGAGGTTATCTGCCCTGGAATTTGGGTCGGCAGCTGAGACAGGGCTCTGATAAGAGCAGGAAGCAGTCACCCCATGTCACAGGATGTGCAGCTGGTCCCACAGGTGAAGTGTAAATAAGATCCTCCCACTGTTGCAGGTCTTAGTTTTGGGGATAGAAAGCATGAAAGGAAACAAAACAATACATATATGGACATACTGATTAGTTCTGGCACCAAAACGAGAGAAAGGAAATACTCATTTATCACTGGAAATCTGGGACTCAGCATATAAACGGGCCAAGAAATAAAGGCCTTTTGGTAGCTTTTCTATTTGGTTCTAGTCTCAGAACAAAAGTTAAAAGAGGAGAAAGGCTGCTGACCTGGGGACAAAAACTAAGCATCTTATACCATCTCTGATGCCACAATGTCAAGGCATTTTTGCATCTCAAAATTCAGGTGGTTCCCAAGGTGAAGAAAAGCCTTAAAACAGTAATCGGCTATCTGCACATAAGCCTCAATAACAATCCACTGTCTGAGGCCAAACCTTGCATTATTCTTTGCTAGAGAAACCAAGGCAGTGGGAGAAAAATCTCAACCATCATCATCATGGTGACATTCAGAACTGTAGTAACTGAATGTTCACTGTGTTTGCAAGACACTATTCTTAAGAGTTTTATCTGTATTGACTCATTCTTTTCTTATTGATATATAGATGAAGCCATTACTATTACTAATTCTATTTAAAAGGTAAGGAAAGCCCAGAAAGGTAAAGTAATTTCCCCAAGGTTGCACAGCTGGTAAATAGCACAGCTGTGACTTCAGGACCCAAATTATTTAACCACCGGGCCACACGACTTCCCAGTATAACCATTCCAGCTTCATTTTAGCAGCCCACTGACCCAAAACACTGGGTAAAGTTGACAAGCAAAGAAGAGCCTGACGACAAAAGCAAACAACCGGAGCTCAGTGAAAGCCCAGGCAGAAGCCACGGCTAGGTCTAGCCCATCTTCCAACAAGCCCCTCTTTCCTGGTTTGGATCCCAAGTTTCAGCTAACCCCATCTCTTCACGTCAGGAAACAAGTTCCTTAGGAAACATAAGCAGCAGACCTAGTTGTAAAGCACCCTTTATCTGGTCCAGGCCCGATTTCCGCTCTGCTTCATTGCGGAAGCGTCTTCGGATAGTAGGAAAAACCTTGGTCTCCCACGCTTTCACCAGCAGGGCGTAGTGGTCCTCCTAGAAGGAGAAGGCGGACTCATGAACAGAGCAGCAATGCCCTGCGGGTACCAGCCCTTCCCTAACTGACAGCCCTCACCCCTGAGGTCATCACCACACTCAAAGGCCACAGAAACCCACCCTCAGAGGCCAGGGGAGGCAGCGGCTGCCTGGGGTGGGCTCTTCCTTTCCCTCTAAAGCCCTATCAGCACTTCACAGGCCCCCAGCTTCACTGCTGAATTACTGCCAGAGAACTCCATTTCTCCCACGCCCAGAGCAGCACTGGGTCAAAGAGCCCAACAGATGCAGCTGCTGACACACGGTTCAGCAAATGAACCCTCCAGAGCCACGGTTCACGTGATGACATAACAAAGTGCAGCAACTCCAGCCTTGCAGAGACCAAGATCACTCCTGGTGGCTTGTCCCGGTCACCAGGGAGCTCAGCGAGTGCCTCTCACCTGGGGGATGTCATCATCATCGTCGTCATCACTTTCATCATCTGCAATGGGAGGCGGGTGGGAGTCTGGGCCAGAGGTGATGAAATTCTCATAGCTGAGCTCTACTTTATAATGGCAGGAGGTGTCACTATCATATTCTGCAACAAAGCACAAATGACAGTGAATTCTAGGCATGAGCAGGCCGGAAAGAGAATCAACTTCTCACTCTTGGACAAACCGGATTCTCCTAATTTGCAAGGCATGGCAGCTCCTCATACATGGAGGGGTCTTAGAGTGCAGAGACAAGGATTAACTCATTATCTGAATTACCCCGAACCCTAAAATCATATTTATGGGTATAATTCACTGAACTCAGAGAAGAGTTCTCATCATGAGAAAGAATTAAACAGTGTGAAGTCAGTATCCCAAGGGCCAAAAATGGCCTGCAGGCATCTTTAGTTCAGGAAGCTCAGTGTATTCAGTTTGATTATGACATTTTTCAAAAAACCAGGGAAGTTTTTTTAGCACACACCCACACACCCACCACCTAGATTCCACAATTAGCATTTTATTATTCTTTGGTGACTTCAGTTTTAAAACAATTTTTTTAAATGATGAAAATTTCAAAATTATAGGATTTCATATAAAATTCTATGGTTTTTAGCCATTCTATAAAAAGTGGACAATCTTCCAGACTTGCAATTCCAAGTGGCAGAATTCTGCCTGCCCTGGGCAATGGCAGGCTCTCTGTATGTGGGGGATGTGCTTTCCAGACTCTGTTCTCTCCTGCTCCCCATTTTCTTTCACTGGACCTGGAACCCCATAACTAATGTGCATTCCCAGGGAGGGCCCCTGGGAAGAGGTGGCTTACGTTGCTGAGCGGTGGCCACCGCAGCAATCCGGCATGGTGGCCCATGAGTGCCTGGGTCTGACGCAATACTGGTGCCAGCATCATTGTCACTGTCAGATGCCATGGCAAAGGGCAGGGCCTCGAAGTTAGCACTGATCTCTTCTGCCAGATCGGTGCACAGGTCGGCAGCATTGCGGTGGGCCTGTCCTTCGGCATAGGCAAACGGGCGGGAGCCAAAGTTAGCTCGAGTCTTGGTGTTCTGGAAAGGAGAGCAAATAAAAGTTTTGAAAGGACTTAGCCTTATTGACTGATTTTAACACTTTGAGGTGAACTTCACTACCGTCAACTAGGTATGAGAGCACACTGACACCAGGCAGAGGCGCTGGCATAGCCGTGGACGTGGGTGCCCAGAGCTCTGCACAGCCAGCCTGTCTCCCCTCCCTTCCTCTCTGCCTGTTGCCAACACTGTTCCTTTCTGACTGGTGCTACTGTACATGCTGTTTCTTTCATCTGGAACATTTTTTCCCCCCAATTTTGTCTACTTAAGACCAACTAATTAATATTCCAGACCTGGCTCAGACATCACTCCTTCAAGGTAATGATGACATGACCAAATCTGCTTGATACTTGCTTCCGCCAGGTCTAAGATCTTCAATAGTATTGTGATGGTTAACTTTAGGTGTCAGCTTGACTGGCCACAGGTGCTAGGTTACACATTGTTACTGGGTGTGTTGCGAGGGTGCTCCCAGATGAGATCAGCGTTTGTTTTGGTGGGCTCAGTAAAGTAGATGGCCCTCTCTAATGTGAGTGAGCACACTCCAACTACTAAGGAGAATTTGTTTTCCTTCCAAAAAAGATAACCTGCCTTGACTTCCGGGAAGATGGCGGTGTGAGCAGGGCGACAGACATCTCCTCCCAACACTATATTTATCTACGAAAACACAGAAAATACATCTATTCCTAAAAGAGAGACGAGAATACACAGGAAAGCGCATAGCATGCAGCTACACCTGAGAGGACTTGGCACCCCAAGAGGAGGGTAAGATCCGGAGCCGCGACCTGGCGGGACCCGAGCCCTCCCCCACCCCAGCGCACCGGCGGGAGGAGAGGATTCAGAGCCAGGAGGGAGTGGAAGCACACCCCGCGAAGTAGCCAGCCCCGGTGATCTGCGCGGGG
>JAVSCE010014941.1:0-30334 GCA_032199065.1 Smutsia gigantea
ATCCTGTGCTCTGAGTCTGATCCCATCACAGAGCGCAATTTGAAATGGGGGCTGGGTTGGAAGTCAGTTCTGTGTGTCATAATGCAGACGGGTTTGAAGCAATGAGCTCACCCATTTTAGAAGTCCTTGGAAGGAACAGTTGAGAGGCACCTTGTAAGGTCTCACCTGAGTGTGGGCTTCTCTCAGAGCCCCACAGGTAAATGGCTCTTGGATTATAGCCGGGATAGTTCTTACAATTAGCTTTTCTTGACTTCCTGGCTGACAAGAGATTTGGTTTTAAATCTTTGAGTTACCTTGAGAAAGGATGAAGGGAAATGCTGGCCAAGGGGATCCCCGGACTCCTATCCACCATGTCCTCCCAGGGGAATGATTGTGAAGTTCTGACTTGGGCCTGATCATTTTGCTTTTGTTTTTTCTCATTTATTTTCATTCAGTGGTTCCTCTCATCCCCCTCGAGGCTGATACGGTAGAGGGATCTGGACGTGTGTGCGCACATGCGTGTATATGTGTATGCGTGTCTTAGAAGAGTTTGGCTCTAGGTTGATCTTTTATAGAAATCCTTTGCCTATGAATTTATCTTTCCTGGTCATTAAAATCGCCAGCGCTAGTGTAGAGGAGGTTAAGGGAGACAGCAAAACCTATTTACAGCAGGGGGCAGTAGAGCGTAGCGGTTAAGTGTGGGCTCTGCGGCTGCGATTGGTTTGATAAGCCTCCACCAGTTGTTCCCAAGCATGTCAAAGAGAATGTTCTTTATCAGGCACCCTCAAATATATGTAAAATTACCGATAAAGTATATACATATTCCTCTCCTAATTTTATAGATGTATGCACAATAGAAAATTTAAAAAGGTGAAATGAACATTAAAAAAATGCTTCCTGGAGGTGTCATTGACCATAAATAGCACATATTAAAAATGTACAATTTGATAAGTTTTGACACATGTATACATACACCCAGAAAACCCTCACACAGTCAGAATAGTAAATACACTGTCATACCCAAAAGTTTCTGTGTCCCTTTGTAATTGCTTCTTCCCACCTTTCCAGCTCTCCTACCCCCCAGAAACCACTGACCTGCCTTCTGTTACTATAGAGTAGTTAGCATTTTGTGGCATTTTGTATAAATGGTATCAGACAGTATGTATTTTTGGGGGGGAAGGGGACCCTATTTCCTTCACTTGGCATAATTATTTTGAGTTTCAAGATAATTGTGGAAGAAAGCATTAAGGATGAAATACACTTTTCATATAATACTTTGTTTATTTAATGGTATAAAATGTTTTTGTTCTCAGATTGTAGAGGTTTGTCTTCATGTTCTGAATGCGATATTTTTTCCCCTTTTACAATGAACTTACATTTTTTAAAATTTAATTTTTGAATAGGGGATACATTCACACGGTTTTAAACTTAATCATATGAAAAGGTCTAAAGTGAAAAGTCCCAGTTCAACTCCTACCACCCATCCACCTAATTTACACTGTGCCCGTCCACCTTCCAGGGAACCACTTTGATTAATTTCTCAGATATATTCCAGATTTACTTATGCAAATATGAATATATATGTACTTATATATTTTTTATAATCTCCCAACTTTTAACAGAAAAGATAGCATATTTTTTCATAGTGAACACACTGTTCTGAAACTCACTTTTTCACTTGACGTATAGTTAACCCTAAAACAAGGGTTTGAACTGCATGGATTCACAAATATGTGGATTTTTTTCAATAAATATATTGGAAACTTTTTTGGAGATTTAGAATAATTTGAAAAACATTTTTTTTCTCTAGCATACTTTATTGTAAGGATGCAGTATATAATATGTATAACACACAAAATATGTGTTAATTGACTGTTTATGTCAACAATAGGCTATTTGTAGTTAAGTGTTTGGGGAGTCAAAAGTTCTAAGCAGATTTTTGGCTGCATGGGGGGTTGGTGCCCCTAAGCCCTGCATTGTTCAAAGGTCAACTATACCTTGGAAATCCCTCCATACTCATTTGTAGGAAGCTTTTTGTTTTGTTTTGTTTTTGTTCATGGCTTCATTGTGTTTTGTGGTTCTGTGCTTTAACCTGATGGACCTTGGGCGGTTTCCAGTTTTTGCTGGGAAAAACAATGCTGCATCCAATAATCTTGTGTGCATGGCACTGTACAAGTGTGCAAGTGTATCTGTAGGGTGAATTTTTAGAAGTTGGATTTCTGGGCCAAGAGTGTACACATTTATAATTTTGATAGCTAGTGCCCATTCCCTATAGACTCCCAACAGTGTTTATCCAACTTTCGGATTTTTTTCCAGTCTTCCAAAATGAAGAATGCTATCTCAGAGTAGTTTTATTTTTAATTTTTTAAATTTTGGTATCGTTAATGTACAATCACTTGAACAACATTATGGTTACTAGACTCCCCCTATTATCAAGTCCCCCACACATACCCCACTACAGTCACTGTCCATCAGCGTAGTAAGATGCTATAGAATCATTACTTGTCTTCTCTATAAATACTGCCTTTCCCGTGTCCTCTGCTGTTGCATTATGTGTGCTAATCGTAATGACTCTTTTCCCCCCTTATCCCTCCCTTCCCACCCATCCTCCCCAGTCCCTTTCCCTTTGGAAACTGTTAGTCCATTCTTGGGTTCTGTGAGTCTGCTGCTGTTTTGTTCCTTCAGTTTTTGCTTTGTTCTGAAACTCCACAGATGAGTGAAATCATTTGATACTTGTCTTTCTCTGCCTGGTTTATTTCACTGAGCATAATACCCTCTAGCTCCATCCATATTATTGCAAAAGGTAGGATTTGTTTTCTTCTTATGGCTGAATAATATTCCATTGTGTATATGTACCACATCTTCTTTATCCATTCATCTACTGATGGACACTTAGGTTGCTTCCATTTCTTGGCTATTGTAAATAGTGCTGCGATAAACATAGGGGTGCATATGTCTTTTTCAAACTGGGCTGCTGCATTCTTAGGGTAAATTCCTAGGAGTGGAATTCCTGGGTCAAATGGTATTTCTATTTTGAGTTTTTTGAGGAACCTCTATATTGCTTTCCACAATGGTTGAACTAATTTGCATTCCCACCAGCAATGTAGGAGGGTTCCCCTTTCTCCACATCCTTGCCAATATTTGTTGTTGTTTGTGTTTTGGATGTTGGCCATCCTCACTGGTGTGAGGTGATATCTCATTGTGGTTTTAATTTGCATTTCTCTGATGATTAGTGATGTGGAGCATCTTTTCATGTGCCTGTTGGCCACCTGAACTTCTTTGGAGAAGTGTCTGTTCAGCTCCTCTGCCCATTTTTTAATTGGCTTATTTGCTTTTTGTTTGTTGAGGTGTGTGAGCTCTTTATATATTTTGGATGTCAACCCCTTATCGGATATGTCATTTATGAATATATTCTCCTTTCAGTGTAGTTTTAATTTGTGCTCATCTTCATAAGACTACAGTTGAATTGGATGCTTAGTTTTTAAATGGGTTGCTAATTGTGATGAAATGGAAACATCATTATCTAATAATCTTGAGACATGAGCTATGCCAACTGTCTAGCATATGTGGTTTTCTCGATCTTTCCATGAAAATGGAAATGCTTTGTTTAAATCCTGATCCACTGGAGTGGCATCAAATGTGTGTTTATTTAACTTATTCAAATCCAATTATATACCCATGAAAGAGCAAAAAAACGATAGCTTAAATTGTGTTGTCATGAGATGAGGAAGATTATCCATCAGAAGGTATACAGCCCCTTTTTCATCATCTCATCCCGACATACATTATTCAATCAGATGTAAGGGTTACCACACAAGGTTGTAGACACAAAACCACATATACTGTGTTTCATGAAAATGGGTACTTTCATCTGCACTTCCTTTTTGAGTTACCTATTGACTTAGGAGCTCAGTTTCCTGCCTAATAGTTCATTGTCCTGGATAAAGGCACCCATTTCCCTTAATTCTCACCATCTAAGAATTACAGGGTAAGATGAGACAGTATGCTAAATTCTTTTTAGCATGTAGCAAAATTTAAAAGTTCTTAGCATGTCCCCTTATGCCTTTTAATCCTGAAGGAGGAATTACTGGTTTATTTGTGTGAGGCAAACTGGGACTGTGTATCCAGTGTGGTCTCTTGTGGTTTAGGGACAGCAAAAGTAGGTATGGAAAATGCTTCTGGAGGATGTCTCACCTGTAACTCTTTCTTTGGAAAGGCTCTCATAGACCCTGCAAAAAAGGTCTTAGGGAGTCATGTTTTCCTCAAGATGACGGAAGCTCTCTGGCCACAGCTGAGTGGACCAGTCATGGATACCCAGCTCCACAAAAGCCAAGTAGACTTATTCTTCTACAATCTGAATTAATGAAAGGAGAGTTCTGGGCCAGTGGAGCTGTGAGATACTGTAGGATTCGGGCCAGAGCTGATGCTGTAGACCCAAAGACAAGGGCAGGTCTAAATTATGGAGAAGACAGACACTAGAAAGCCTTCAGAGGATGCTGACCTGCAAAGGGAAGAGAGAAATACCCAGAAAGAGAAAAACAGAGATGGGAGACGACCTGCCCTCAGAGAAGGAACCAGGCACCTGGCGAGCTGAACTTCCTACTCTGTTTCCATGTGAGTCCTCTGATTCTGGCCTTAAAACGCCTTTTTTTTTTTCACATGTTCTAACATTTTATTTTATTATTTTTTTTAATTAAGGCATTATTGATATACACTCCTATGAAGGTTTCACATGAAAAACATTGTGGTTACGACATTCACCCATATTATCAAGTCCCCCCCATACCCCACTGAAGTCACTGCCCATCAGTGTAGTAAGATGCCACAGAGTCACCACTTGTCTTCTCTGTGCTACACTGTCTTCCCCATGATCCCCCCACACCATGTGTATCAATCATAATACCCAACAATCCCCTTCTCCCTCCCTCCCCACCCACCCTCCCCCACCTCTCCCCTTTGGTAACCGCTAGTCCCTTCTTGGAGTCTGTGAGTCTGCTGCTGTAAAACCCCTTTTCCTTAATTATTTAATTTCCTGTCAACAAGTCCTGAGCACTTGGATTATAAATATATAGGAAGCTTCTCCATGGCTGGTGGATATGTAAAATCGCACACAACATTTTGAAAGAGTGTCTTCATTTCCTTAAGTTGAATATTCACCTATTCCGTTACCAAGTGATTTCATTCCTTCTTCACTCAGAAAAACTCTCTCGCCAAGAGTCTCCTGCACGTGTACAGCTGGACACATGCGCAGGGATGATCGCAGCAGCAGTTGTTCACAAGGAGGAGCTCCGATGCCCGCAGTGGCGGGGTGGGGGAGCAGGCGGCGATGCCCAAGCACCGTGGGCGTTAATCAGCAGTTAGCGCCTGAAACAGTGTGGCTGAATGTCAGGGCCATAATATGAATTGAAAAACGCATTCCACCAGGACGACGTCCGTTTTGTTCCCAGTTCTAACCCCTCACCCGGCACAAGCCTCCTCAACAACTATTCCTCGGGTGAATAAATAGGAGGAACTGTTTCCTGGGGAGAAGTGTCATTCAGGTTCACCACAGGATGGGGAATATTTGCTGCTTTTCGCCCCTGTCCTCTCACACCTTGCTCTTCCCACCCGTTTTGTCCCTTCCACTCACTCCTCCTTTTCCTAGTGTTTACTTTTGCTATCATTTGTCACCAACTCTGGACCGTTTGACTCAGCCTCTGATTTAACTGGCCTGAGGTTGGACCCCTGGCATCCGGCACTTAAAAAAATATTAGGTGATTCTAATGTACAGTTCAGAGTTGCACATTTCCTTTGCGGGTGGGTTTTTTTGTCTGTGTTTTGTATGAGTCTGTGATGTACCCTCAGCAAATGAGGTATAAGGGGAAGTCTGGAGGGGGCGGCTTCTGAAACAGATGCCTTTTTCTTAGGAGGCACCCCTAAATACATACACGTATTTTCTTGTGTATCTATAAACAACTCCGGAAGAGTCACACGGAGGAAGGAGCAATGACAGGTGCCTCTAGGAATGAGGCATGGGGGGCGGGAGCTGTCAGGAGAAGCCGCACAGAGTTGTCCAGGAATGCCAGTGCCCGTGCCTTGGGTGTGGCCCCTGGGGCCTCCAACACTTGGGGTGCCTGAAGTGTATGGGGTTCAATGGGTTCAGTTTTAATGGCCCAGCCACACGGCACTGCTGGGCCTGACACAGCGGAGCTCAGGGGTGCGCGCAGTTCCTCCCACCCCCACCTGAGACCATGCCTCTCATGCCTGCCTCTAGCCATGGATGCGGTGAGGGCACATCTTCCACCCTCTCCATGTCTTCCTCTTTCCCAGCCCATCCTCCCTTCCCAATCTCACTTCTCTGGTCTATAAGGCTCCTGCTGTAAGCTGGGTTCCTTGGAAACGGAACCGGAGACAGAGATTCTTGTTCAAGTAATTTATTGAGGAAGCAAGGGAAGCAGTGTGAGGCAGAGAATAAGAATCCAGGCAAGAATGTGGTCTCGGCTGAAGGCTAGCTTCTTTCTGATCCCACAGAGAAGCTCCAGAGTACACATTCCCCCAAAGCCATCCCACCTTGAGGCAAAGGGGCTGGCCTCTGTGCCACTGGCTGAGGTTGTCTCCGGGGTGTGTGTGTATAACCTTTTGGGAGGGGTGGCTTCTTTTTGGCCAAGGGCAGTTTTCTAGAAAAGGAGGTGTCGTGAGTTATCAGCCTATATTCACCGCAGCTGGGAGCTGAGTGCAATGTGGGTAAAGGGAACCTGGACAGGACACCCAGAGGAGCCACTGTAATTGTCCCTTCATGCATGCAGAAAGGCTGGCAGGGGTGTGTATGAGAGAGACAGGGAGAGAGAGACAAAGACATCTTTTCACAGACTGAGAGGTGGCAGGGAAGCACATGCTCTTAAAACGAAGGTCATTCTTTTAAAAAACTTTTTATTGAGGTATAATTCACTTTATTAAGGTATAATTCACATACTACACAATTCATTCACGTGAAGTGTACTATTCAATGGTTTTTAGTAGATTCACAGAGTTGTGCGACCATCACCACAATCAATTTTAGAACTTTTGACCACCCCAACTAGAAGCCGTATCCCCTTTATCAGTCACTCCCTACTCCCACTATCCCCCTCCCCAGCCCGTGGCAACCACGAGTCTACTTTCTGTCTCTATGGATTTGCCTACTCTGAACATTTTATATAAATGGGATCACACAACATGTGGTCTTTTGTGTTTGGCTTCTTTCACTTAGCATGTTTTCAAGGTTCATCCATGTTGTAGCATGTATTGATACTTCATTTCTTTTTATTGTTGAATAATATTCTATTGTGTTGATATACTACATTTTATTTGGATCTGTTCACCAATTTCCACCTCTTGGTTTTATATGAAGATATATTTCCATTTCTCTTCTATATACCTCAGAGAGGAATTCCTGGGGCAGCAGGTTATTTTTGCCCTGTTCTTGTGACAACTACTGCCGTCAGACCCTCCAAAACTGTGCTGCTTCATGCCTTTTCCCAAACCTGATTCTTTAGCCTTGTTGCCTCAAAAAACAGTTTGGCTTTAGTTCTGAGATTTCCTCCTTGATGGACAAAATTGTCTTAAAGTCTATCAGAATGATGGTTTGGTACCACTGGGTTAAAGCAAGTTCTTTCCTTTGCTATCCATTGGGCTTTGAGGGACTCTAGACCATATGCCCCACTGGATTCTGGTTTACACCAGTCTTCATGAAAAATTCTACTTTTCCTGGAGAATTTTGGAAAGAAAGCATATGAGTCTTTTACTGAGCACAGAACCGTACATAATGCAGAAGTTATAATCTAGAGCAGATTAGCAAACAATGGCCTGCAAACCAAACCCAGCCTGCTGCCTATTTTTGTATGACCCACAAACTAAGAATCATTTTTATATTTTAAGATGGTTGGGAAAAAATAATATTTTGTGACATACAGAAACGATATGAATTTCAAATTTTAGTGTCCATAAGAAAAGGTTTATTGGAACTTAGTCTTGTCCATTTGTTTGAGTTTTGTCTATGGTTCCTTTTGTGCTACCTCAGCAGAATTGTGCAGTTGTGACAAAGCCTAAAATATTTACCATCTGGCTCTTTACAAAAGAAGTGTGCCAACCCTGGATAAAGCTTACCTCCACCACTGTAGTACTCAGCTTGGCATTAGTAAGTGAAAAGTGAGATGGGTGTTTTCAGTGCTTATTTTGAAAAACTTTCCTGACACATAATCCCCACATTTACCTATGTTTGTCTACTTTGAGTCATGAACTCCAATTTATGAATAGTATATTGACTCACTTATCAAACTCACTTTCTTCTTTTAACTGGCAAACCATACTCCTGGTTTTCTTTCCATTTCACTGGCTGTGCCTTCTCAATCTCTTTGGCCAATTCGTTCTCCTCCTTCTCCTTCCAACTTCTAAATGCTGGAGGGTCCCAGTGCTTAGTCCAGGCTGCCTTCTCTTCTACCTTCATTCATATCGTGGGCGATCTTATCCAGTTTCATAGTGTTTTAATGTCATGTATACACCGATAATTCCCCAAATGTATAGTCCTTTCCTCAAGAAGATATAACAATTGTAGACATACATGCACTAAGTAACAGAGCCCCAAAATGTATGAAGCAAACATTGACAAAACTGAACGGAGAAAATAGTTCTATAATAATAGCTGGAGATTTCAGTACCCCAACTTTCAATCTTGGATAGTCCATCTAGACAGAAGATCAATAAGGAAGTAGAAGACTCGACCAACACTATGAACCACTAGACTATCTATCGACCACCTACAGACATCTATGGAATGCTCTACCCAACAACAGAATACGTATTCTTCTCAAATGCACATGGAACATTCTCCAGGATAATCATATGTAAGCCACAAAGCCAGTCTCAATACATTAAAAAATATTGATATTATACAAAGTATTTCTTCTGACCCCAATGAAATGAAACTAGAAATTGATGAGAAAGAAAACTAAAATCAACAAATATGTGGAAATTAAACAACAAACTCTTAAACAGCCAATAGGTCAAAGAAATCACAGAGGAAATTAGAAAATACTTTGAGATGAATGAAATTAAAAACAACATAGCAAGAATATAACCTTTGTCCCAACTTCTCTCTTGAAATCCAAATTCCCATATCCAATCAACACTTAATATCTTTATTAGGATGTGTAACAAACAGCTCAAGGACTTTTAGAATTTCCCCTTTGAAATCCACTCCTCTCCTCTTTACCATCTTAGCTAATGGTACCTTCTGGTTGTTTGGTACTGAAATCTTAGAATTATCTTTGATTCTTCTCTTTCTCTCACACCTTATATCCAATACATCAGCAAATCTTGTGGACTCCTCTTTCAAAAAAAAGACCCAAATTGGATCCCTTTTCATCAGCTCCACTGCTAGCACCCTCACCCCCATTATCTTTCACCTGACTTATTCTGAGCATCTCCCAGCTTCCACTTTGCCCCAGTTAAGTCCACACATAACAGCCAGAGTGATTCTTACAATGCTTTTAAAACAGAAAATGGGTTATCTCATTCTCCAGCTTAAAATCCTACAACAGCTGTGTCCTATCACACTTAAAATAAAACTTGTGGCCTAAAAGATTCTGCAAGACCCTGCAAGATATGACTCTTGCCTGTTTGATGTTCATGACCTGTGTCCTTGCTTCTTTACCATACCAAAGACAAAAATTGTCTCTTGTTTTAATTTATACCTTTAACTTTTGTGAGGTTCACTATCTTTTTATGCTTGTCACCCCTTTTTCACAATTTATCCCATTTTTTTCTAATGGAAAAAATGTCGGTGTTTTGTTTTACTTTTTGTTAGTCATTTTCCTTTTGATTTTTCAGAGATCTTTGTATTCTAAGGAAATTATCTTTTATATAGAGAGTAAATGTTTTCCCCAAATTGTCTTTTTGGCTTTGATATCAATATCTATCTATATCTGTTTATACCTATCTACCTACCTACCTATCTCTTTCTATCTTTTTATCTATATATCTATTATCTATTTATCTATGTTGCTCCATATAAAAGTTTTAATTTTCAGTCAAATTTGCTAATCTTTTCTCTGTGGTTTCTGTGCTTTGTTTAATGTTTAGAAAGGCCTTCTCCAGTTCAAGATTATAACAAAAATCTATCTAAGATTTCTTCTAGTATTCCATTGTTTCTTGTGCACATAAACCTTTATTCTATCTGGAATTAATTTTGGTATAAGAAGGTAGGGGTAAAGCTTTAATTTTCCCCAAAAAGAGAGATGTTCCAAATGACATTTATTGAGAAATCCACATTTTCTCCACTGATTTGAAACATCACCTTTATCACATGCCAAATTCCCAAATGTTTTGGGTCTATTTCTGACTTTCTTGTCTGTTTCTTCTCTGTCTATTCCTGCACTATTAACCACATAGCTTATTTTACCTTTATAATGTATTTAAAAATCCATTAGAGCTAGTTCCCCCTCATTACTTTTACTTTCCAGAGTTTTCCTGGCTATTCAATCGCTCTCTTTTTAAAAAAAATTAATTTTTAACAGCTTTATTGAAATGTAATTTACATAGCATACAATTCACCCTTTACAGTGTACAGTTCAGTAGATTTAGTATATTCACAGATATGTGCAACCATCACCAGAGTAAATTTTAGAACATTTGAATCACCTCAAAAATAAACCTTGTATCCTTCAGCTGTAACTCCCTTTCCCGTTTCCCCCAGCATGAAGCAACCCCTAATCTTTCTGTCTTTACAGATTTGCCTATTTTTGATCCCTTCATAATAAGTGGAATCATACAATATGTGGTCTTTTGTAACTTATTTATTTTATTTAGCATAGTGGTTTCAAGGCTCATCTATGTTGTGGCATATCAGTACTTCATTTCTTTTTATGGCTGAATAATATTCCATTGGATGGCTCTGTCACGTTTTGTTTATCCATTCATCAGTAGACATTGGGTTGTTTCCACCCTGGTAGCTATTGTGAATAATGCTGCTGAACATTCATGTACATATTTTTCTTTGAACACCTGTTTCAGTTCTTTTGGGTAGATACCTAGGAATGGAATTGCTCATATGGTAATTCTGTTTAATTTACCAAGAAGTCTCCAAACTGTTTTCCACAGCAGCTGCACCATTTTACATTTCTACCAGCAATGTGTGATGGTTCCAATTTCTCCACATCCTAGCCAAGACTTATTATTTTCTATTGTTTTGTTTTGTTTTTTAAATTCTAGTCAGTCTAGGGGGTGTGAAGTGATATCTCATTGTGGTTTCATTTGCATTTCCCCGATGACTATGATGTGGGGCACCTTTTTAATATGCTTATTGGCCATTTGCCTATCCTAGGAGAAATGGTATATGCTATTCAGGTGGTTTTTTTTTTGTCATTTGAAAATTGGGTTCTCTTTTTGTTACTGAGTTATTGGAGTTATTTTCCTGACTATTCTTGCATCTGCATTTTTCCAGTTGAATCTTCTCAGTTTTGCTACGTCGAGAATGGCTAGCAACCTTTACGGAGCTTAAAAACAGAAAATAAGCTTTCAACCTGAATGCAGTGCAATGGATTCTGTAGATGAAATTCTCCCCAAAGCACCTTCCATTTAAATGCCTTGAAAAGATGTGGCCATGAGTATTGTGAAGTTGATCTAAAGCCTCCTTGTGTGCCTGAAGCGGGAATGGGTTCTGGCATAGCGTTTTCCTGAAGGCTTGGGATGGTGGGTGGGTGGGAGTTGTTAATTACTCTCTGGCCTAGTTTACTTGAGTGTAGCGCTGACTCAGAGATCAGGGCTGGAGATGCTCTTTCCAAGATCAGCCTCCCAAACTGGCCTAAGGTGATTATTTCAGCCTCCCAGGGACTCTAATCCCTTCCTGGGTTCAGAACCTAACCCAAAAGTACACTTACAGCCTGAGGCACAGCTAAGCTTTGGAGTGGTGGCTGGGCCTCATTAGGAAAAAGTGTGGTTTCCCCACTTGCTTTAGTCCTTGGCGGCGTCTGCGAGGGAATTAAGCATTCCTTATGCTAGTTGTTTAATCCTTGGGGTATCTGCAAGAGAAACAAGCACTCTTTCGATCAATATTTTCGAGGCATATCTGATGCAAGCCTCTGCCTGGCGGCTCCGACTGGAACATAGACTTGTTTCTTCAGCTTTTCTCTCACCAGGGTGGGTAGGAACTTGAATCCTTGTAACGAGTGCCTTGCATTTTCCCCCCATGGGAAATCTGTGTATATGTGTGATTATGATGGGGTAAGTGGGGGTAATGATAGATTCAAAACTAGGCACCTGTGGTGCTTGTTCCTTTACAACTGATTACATCATTACCCCCACTTAAGGGTGTTTTAAAACTTTTTTCGTTAATCACCCTTCCCCCATGAAATGTTATTACCATAAACATACTACATATCTATATATGTGCTGTGTGTGTATCTGCACTTTATACATAAAGAGAATGAGGTTTTGGCCCCCACAGAGGACACATGCTTTACAATAGTTCATAGGCCGCCCCATCTGGCAGCCTCCGCCCCATAAAAGCCAAAAGAAGGCAGTCTAGCAGGTGCTGTGAGGAGTGTGTGAGATAATGGGTGTAAAGTGTTTGGCAAAGTGCTTGACACGCGTGGTGAGTGCTGGAGGGTAGGGGGGAATGAGAGCTCTTGTTATTATGTTAAACTTGGCCTCAGTAATGTGTGTAACCCTCTCTCAGGCTGTGAATTCCCTTGTTGCTTGAGGGCTGGTTGGAGGTCTAAATCTTTCCCAGTTTGGACCTTCTAGCAGCAGCGCGGGCGGCACATAAGGGAGTGACTTGGGCTGGGTGGGGACTGTGACAAGCGACAGCCCACAACGCGCCCTTTACACAGGGCAGCTGCTCCAGCGGTGCCAGGCAGGATCGCGGGCCTCGTGGTGTCACACTTCTGACTTCTCAGACCGCTGCGATTCTGGATTTTTTATTAAATCTCCTGATTTAAGCCCTGACTCAAACAACAGCATAACGGGCACGTGGGCCAAACAAAAGAGAAGGAACCCAGATACACTGCACTTCTTGGGAGTTAGCCGCACCGCTGGGATTCCGGTCCAAGCCCTCCAAATCCAGTGCTCTTTCCCCGGACCCATCCCCATTCTCCGCCCCCCGGGCCTCCCCACTTCACCCCTCTTGAGGAGTCCTTCAAGGTCTCTCCCTCCCGGCCCGCGGGCTGGGGAGGGGGCCCAGGCGGGGCCATTCCCGGATTGGGACGCAGGCGTCCAGCTCCCCTCCCACCTACTACCCCCGTTCCAGGACTGGATTCGGCTCCTGATGAAAGAGGTCAGGCCCTCCCAGCCTTACTCAGCGGGAACCAGGGAGAGCCCCGGGGCTGGGAGGGCTGGGCAGCGCGTGAGAACGCGCACCGAGGGCGTGGGGCAGGCGGGGCGCTGGTCTCGCCCGGCCTCTCCCCGCGCCGCGCCGGCCTCAGCACCTCCGGCGGGAACAGCTGGGTGTGCGCACCGCGCCTCTGACCCCCGCACCTTGCGCATTGTTTTTTCTTCGCCCGGGTCGAGGAACCCGGGAGTTCCCGAGCCTGGCTTCCCGCCAGGCCGGTGGCCTTCGGCCCTGGGGCCGCTGGGGCGGCCGCGCCTGGGAGGCGGGAGGAGAGCGCCGGCCCGGCTCCTGCTCCGCCATGGGCTCGCGCAGCTCGCACGCCGCGCGGATCCCCGACGTGGACAGCATCCGGCGGGAGACGGGCTGTGAGTGGGCGGCCGGACTCCGCCGGAGGGCGCGCGCGGCTAGACCCCGCGTCGGGAGCTGGGCCCCGGGGAGGGGGGCTCGACTCCGTGACTCCGGCGCGGACGGACCTCTGGAGGCGGTTGGGTTGAGGGACGGGAGCCTTGGAGACCCCAGCGTCTGACATCGCAGGGCTTGGCCCGGCGTCCAGGTTGGCGGCGGGTCCCGGTTCCCGGGCTGGAGGGCCAGGGGAATCCAGGCACCGAGGTGTCCTCGAGCCGTACCGGGACTGACCGCAGAGCCGGGGGCAGATGGAGGGGGCTGGCTTGGTCCTTTGGTCGCCCGAGGGGAGCGCTGGGACCCGGCGAGCCTCCCCGGGTCTCGCACGCCCCCTCCAAGCCCTCCAGCTCAGCCCCCGGCCCCCGTGCACGCCCCCTCCAGCAAGCCCCTGTCGTCCGGGGCAGCCGGGGGAGGGTTTCTGTCTGGTTCGCGCGTCCAGAGCATCCCCGGCGGCCTCAGCCTTCCGCCCTCCGCCCCGCAGTCTCGCAGGCCAGTCTGGTCCGCCTCTACCACCGGTTTCGGGCGCTGGACGGGAATAAGAAGGGCTACCTCAGGTGAGGGGACGCTGACCTTACGACCTCCCGCCTCTGTGTCTCTGACCCCGTGCTCCTCTTTGACCATCCACGTGCAGTCTTTGCCTTACCCCCTTGGAACTGTGACTTTACAGCCGCGCCGATCTGCAGGAGATTGGGGCGCTGGCCGTGAACCCCCTGGGAGACCGCATTATAGACAGCTTCTTTCCTGATGGGTGAGGCGTCGCGGGGGATGGGGGGTGGAGGGAAAGTGTGTGTGATGGTGGTGGTGGGATTTTAGGGGGAAACATCAGGGACGGAGGCAGAGGGAGGGCCGAGGTGACCCGCGCCTCTGTCCCATCCCACCGCTGGCAGGAGTTTGAGTGTGGATTTCCCAGGCTTTGTCAGAGTCCTGGCGCATTTTCGACCTGTAGATGAGGAGGACCCAGGAATCCGGGACCCCAAGGAACCGGAACCCCTCAACAGCAGAATGAACAAACTTCGCTGTGAGTTTGGGGGACCACTGCAGTGAGACCCTAGATTTACCACATCAGTGAGAGGCCCCAGGCACCCCCCAGTTTTTTAGTGAGCCTCTTGATGATCTCCTCGCTCCTCCAGGATGACCTTCTGGAAGAGAAGTCAAGAAAGACTCACCCTCCTTTCCTCACTCTCTTCCAGTTGCATTTCAGCTCTACGACCTGGATGGAGATGGAAAGATCTCCAGGCATGAGATGTTACAGGTTAGAAGAACACAAGGGCAAGAGATGTGTGGAGTGTAGGGTGGGTGGTGTAATGGAAGGGTTGTGGCGGATGGGGTGGGTGATTATGGAGGGGGTGCAGACGATCAGAGGATGTATGGGAAATGGGGTGGGGAGCAGTTGGGTATGAGGTTGGGAAGAGATCAGTGGCTCTCCACTGAGGGTGATTTGCCTCCAGAATAACAGTGGCAATATCTAGAGACATTTTTGGTTGTCACAACTGGGGGAGGAGGATAGTATACTGACACCTAGTGGGTGGAGGTCAAGAATGCTGCTAAAGACCTTACAGTGCACAGGACAGCCCTTATTTCCTCAGGAGGAGTAATCCGGCCCCAGATGTCAGTATTGCTGAGACAGAAACTCTGGAATCAGTGTTGTGATGAAGTGGCAGTAGAACTGGGAATAGTGGGAGGGTGAGGCAGGAATGAGGTGGAGGAGGATGGGGGCTGGGTTATAGCGTTTGGGGTAATGAGCTGGGTATGTGCTTGAGGTGAGTGTGAGAAAGTGAGGGACAGGCAAGGGGTTGAATAGAGAGGTGTGGGGGGACATTTCTGGGGGATGTGCTAGGAAGGGATAGATGGGGTGAAAATGGATGAGGGCTGGATTAAGAAATTGGCAATAACTTTTGGGGTGATGTGGGCAAGGTTTGGGGCATGGTGCCAGGGGCCTCTGTGCCTTCTCTTTATGGCTGCCTCTTCCCCCCACCTCCCAGGTGCTCCGGCTGATGGTTGGGGTACAGGTGACTGAAGAGCAGTTGGAGAGCATTGCTGACCGCACAGTGCAGGAAGCCGATGAAGATGGAGATGGGGCTGTGTCCTTTCTGGAGTTCGCCAAGGTCAGAATGCCCTGCGGCTGGGGGAGTTGAGATCAGGAGTCCCTGGGACAGATGGACATGGGAGATGAAGTTGGAAGGAGGAAGCAGAAAAACAGGGTTGGCCAGGGAATGGTGGGGTCCTAGGGATGTGAGAGGAGGTTGGAAGCTTACAGGGTTGGGATGCAAACCTTCTGACTCCACCCATCTTCCCCCAGTCCTTAGAGAAGATGAACGTCGAGCAGAAAATGAGCATCCGGATCCTGAAGTGACACCCCTTTGTGCCTTGGGCTACTTACTCAGACTGGTTCTGCCTGGGAGTGTCCCTCAGCCCCCATGAAGGCAGGGCCCCAATAAACTGTTCCTATGTCTACACTGAACTCTATTGAGAGCCAAGGAGAGAAAGCTGGAAGGGTGTGTACTACAGTCTAACTCATTTGATCTCAGATCTTTGAATCAGTCAGCAGTCTTGGTTACAAGTGACTGAAAACCCAAATCAAAGTGACTTAAGTAAAAAAAGATTTTAGGGGCTCATGGACAGTACTTAAAAAGTCTGGGAGTATCTTTGGAATAGTGGAAAAGTCTGGAATGCTCTCATTGACCAGGGCTTTGTCACATGCTAATTGTTAGAACCAGGAAATAAGGACTGAGGACTCAGGATGGGGTAAGGGATGGTCGCTTAAAGGAAAATGAAGTGCTATGTCAGAAGGAGAGGAGATGATGCTGGTCAGGCAAAATAAGAGGTTGGCCAAATTCCTGTTGGGTTGACCAAATGGAGTGATTCTTGGAGTCTGGCTTTTAAATAGGTTTTCACTGATCCAGCAAGTGCGTGGCAGTGTGATGGGGATGTGTGGATGAGGGAGATGTGATGTAAAAATAATAAACAAGACATGCCTTCCTAGAGTAGGAAACTATTCAGAGATTTGGAGAGTAATTCTATTTTTTCATGGTCATGTTCAATGTTGACATATCACAGAATAGAGTATAAAAGTGACATAAAATCCTGAGATTCTATGACTGTGGCAGAGTGCTCTGGCCGCACCTATAGGAGGTGCTGTCAGTGCCCTGCCTGTATCTCCTCCCAGGGCTCTGCTGGGGCTGTCTCTCTACATGAGAGCCAATTGTGCTCATATCTTCCCAACTCTGCTTTCAGTGATGTCCCGTTGGTAGCTTGAATTGGCTGTACTGGCAATATTTACACCACAGACATTGGCAAATGTCCTAAGCCAGGGCTTTTCCCATCAGGAGAGTTTGCTGTTCAGCATTTATCAGCTCACCACTTGCTCAGCGTTCATCATTACTGTACATGCCCGTGGTTTCTTTCTTCCCCCAGCTTTATTGGGGTGTAATTGGTATACAAAAACTGCACATAATTAAGATACATAGTTTGTTGAGTTTGGACATACATATACACTCTTATTACCATAGCCAAGATCAAGGTAATAAATGCCCATCATTTCCAAAAATTTCTTTGCGTTACTTTTTTAGTTTCTTGTATGTGTGTGATAAGAACACTTAACGTGAGATCTACCTGCCTAACAAATTTTTTTAAATTAAGGTATTATTGATATACACTCTTATAAATGTATCACATGAAAAAAATGTGGTTACTACTTTCACCCATATTATCAAGTCCCCCCCCATACCCCATTGCAGTCACTGTTCATCAGTGTAGTAAGATGCTACAGATTCACTATTTGCCTTCTCTGTGCTACACTGTCTTCCCCATGACCCCCCACACCATGTGTACTAAACATAATACGCCTGAATCCCCTTCTCCCTCCCTCCCCACCCGCTCTCCCACACCTCTCCCCTTTGGTAACCGATAGTCCCTTCTTGGAGTCTGTGAGTCCGCTGCTGTTTTGTTCCTTCAGTTTTGCTTCTTTGTTATATTCCACAAATGAGGGAAATTACTTGGCACTTGTCTTTCTCTGCCTGGCTTATTTCACTGAGCATAATATCCTCCAGCTCCATCCATATTGCTGTAAATGGTAGGATTTGTTTCTTTCTTATGACTGAATAGTATTTCATTGTATATATGTACCACCTCTTTATCCATTCGTCTACTGATGGACACTTAGGTCACTTCCATATCTTGGCTACTGTAAATAGTGCTGAGATAAACATAGGGGTGCATATGTCTTTTTGAATCTGATAAATTGTATTCTTTGGGTAAATTCCTAGGAGTGGGATTCCCGGGTCAAATGGTATTTCTATTTTTAGTTTTTTGAGGAACCTCCATATTGCTCTTCACAATGGTTGAACTAGCTTACATTCCCACCAGCAGTGTAGGAGGGTTCCCCTTTCTCTGCATCCTCGCCAGCATTTGTCGTTCTTAGTCTTTTTGATGCTGGCCATCCTAACTGGTGTGAGGTGATATCTCATTGTGGTTTTAATTTGCATTTCTCTGATGATTAGTGATGTGGATCATCTTTTCATGTGTCTGTTGGCCATCTGAATTTCTTCTTTGGAGAACTGTATCTTCGTATCCTCTGCCCATTTTTTAATTGGGTTATTTGCTTTTTGGGTGTTGAGGCATGTGAGTTCTTTATATATTTTGGATGTTAACCCCTTGTCGGATTTATCTTTTACAAATATTTTCTCCCATACTTTTGGATGCCTTTTTGTTCTGTTGATGGTGTCCTTTGCCATACAGAAGCCTTTTGGTTTGATGTACTCCCATGTGTTCATTTTGCCTAACAAATTTTTAAGTAAAGAATACTTTCTTGTTAACTGCAAGCAGTATGTTGCACAGCCGGTCTCTGGAAGGAACTCATCTTGTGTAACTCTAGCTGTATACCTACTGAACAACAGCTTCCCACATCCCCATCCCCCAGCCCTTGGGAACCACTGTTCTATATATTTGACTACTTCAGATGCCTCATGTAAGAGGAATCATGCACTATTCATCTCTCTGTGACTGATTTATTTCACTTAGCATAATGTCTACCAGGTCCATTCATGTTGTCACAAATGGTAGGATCTCCTTCTTTTTACTGAATAATAGTCCTTTGTAGGTATAGACCACATTTTCTTTATCCACTCATCTGTCAATGGATGTTTCAGTTGTAAATAGTCCTGCTGGGAACATGGGAGTGCAGATATCTCTTCCAGATAGCTATTTCATTTCCTTTGGATTTATACCCAGACGTGGGTTTGCTAGATCATATGGTAGCTCCATTTTTAATTTTTTGAGGAATCCCAGTGGCCTCTTCTGACAAGGACAGGTACACTCTACCCAAGGGCTTTGCTGGTGTAGGCATGTACTCAGCCTGCATGAGGGGCCAGTTGAAGTGCCAGGAAGTTAATGACCCTGGGAGCAGCTGTCATCCAGTGGCAGATGGAAATTGGTAGATGAACACCCAGTTTCCTCACCCATTGGGTGGGATAATTTAAAGGCCTGTTTTCTTCACTCAGAGATTTGCAGCAGGTCTGAGCCCAGTGCCCATAGCATAACCTTGCTAAAGGCTCCAGTGCTGGCTCCTTTTCCCCCTCTCACTTTCCCACACCCCCATTAGTGCTTCCTGGGTCACCTCACAAATAAGCAGCCTGTTTCTGGAGAAACCCAACCAAAGCTGTGCTAGGCCTTCCAGAACACAAGACTCACACTCCTCTGCGGCCATGGGTTCTCTGGGGGACACACTGAGGAAGCACTGTTGGGTGATTGTATGGCTCCTGGCATTTTCTGAGTTCAGGGAGTTTGAGGTCATATATAGACCATGCATGTTGGGGGCCCTAGGAACATGGAGTTCCCTGGGGTGGCAGATGAACCCATCTTGACTCTATGGTTCTGTAGCAGTATGATTCTGACAGACAAGTCTCATAGTTGAGGGGAGGGGGCCAAGAGGATGTTTGATTCTGTAGGGAATCTTGTGATTTTGTTGGAGGTTTGCCACATAAACAAAGGCTTTCCAGGTGAGATGTGGGTTTAGTCTTTGGCCCTGATCAAAGGTGGGAGGTAGCAAGGGAGGGTATAAAAGTCACAGAGTGTCTTGTTTTTTCCAGGCACTGTGGGGGAAGATCTGTATAGAGAGAAATGGGAGAGAGAGAGAGAGAGAGAGAGAGAGAGAGCTTTATAGCTCCTCTTTTTTCCATTATAGTGTTTCTCAAGTTTTCCTCCTGGTTAAAATATGATTAAAGAGTTAAGATCCTTTGGCCCCATTCAAGGGCCCCAAGTCTCCAGGGAAATCCATATTTTTCATATATGATTCTGATGGTGGATTTAATATATGGTTTTGAAATCCAAGGACCAAACTTATAGAAGCACTGACCTACAGCTTTCGGCCAGGCTCCTGGTGACAGCTCTCTGTTGGAAGTTCCCCAACATCCATAAAGCACCAAGTGTAACCCTGGCCCATGGGCCCTCAGAAAGGCCTCCCATCCCTACCCCCAGCTGCTCTGTGCCTAGGACTAGTGCTCTTAACCTAGTGAGGGTCACTGCAGGCTGCAGGGGTCCCCCAGACTCCACTCACTCTTCTGGGAGCTGGGGGAGCAAACTGCCCCGCCCTCCCTCAGCCGGAAAGCCCCCGATCCTGCCCAAGCCCAGGAGCTTGGAGACATTGTCCTGCAGGAGGGAGGGACATCAGTGTAGCTGCTGGGTGTAGCTGTGTGAACCTCTCCCTCTTCATATCCGCTCGGACAGTTGCCTGCGGATATGTTCTGGGAGGTGGGGAGCAGGCAGGGTGGGTGGGAAATGCTGCTGATGACTCCAGTGGGGGGCCTCTGTGCCAGAAGCCCCAGTTGCCAAATTTTAGTGATTTGTTTACCACCCTCATTATTGTTGCCATATAATACTTACAATCTGTGCCATTATTTAGTTATTATTTGCCTATACATGGACTCATTTAACATGGATATATTTGAGCTTATAAAGGAAAATGATGATCACTTCTGTAAATTAGAAACCAGTGCCAATTGCTGTAAATAAAATCATTGTACAAAAACAGTGCATACAAAAAAAAAACCCTCCAAACCCCAAAATGTCAAAAAGGGAGAGTAACAAGTATTAAAGAGCTGTAGAAGATAAATCTGCTTCAAACAGAGCACCTTCTTTGGTGGTCTGAAAGGTGGAAAAAGAATTGAGAAGGGCAGAGATACATTTCACTGTGTGATTCAGTGTTATTTAAAGCTGTGGGGTTACTACAGAAAATCATCTTGTGCACATGAGTGGTGTGTTTCCTGCAATTTGGGAACCACCGGCTGGGGAGAACCAAGAGAAAGGAGTCCTGGGGGGAGCCTGCCTCCTTCAGGGGCCACTGGGGGCAGACTTCAGTGGGCTGGACATCCTGATTGTCAGGCTGGGTCTGGTCAGACTGGACTTGGCAGACGTTGGTCACTGAAATAGAGTCCACTTGCTAGGCCTGAGGAAAAGCAGCAGGATGTTAAGAGAAATGATTTATCACAGAGTTGGAAATGTTAAAAGCAACTGATGTTTGTCTCCAGACCCAGTAAGGCCGTGAGCTTGGAGAGGCACCAGTGCCCACCTGGTGGGTCAAGACAGCAGAATCCTCAAGGGAGGGGCAAGAGGCAGCTCTAGGCCTGTGCTTGGGACCCTCGCCAGAGGGGACAGTTCCACTGGGGCTGCTGCAAAGGACTTTAGCTGACCTGGAGTTTTCTGGAAGAACCCATCTACATATCCTGAAAAGAAGATGGGATTTCCTTGCAGAGATAGCTGGACCTGAGACAGTGTAGGGAGGCCTGGGAAGAGAAGCACATAGAAGGACCTAGGCAGTGGTGTGGATAGCCCTGATTAAGGCTTCCATCACCTCTTCTTACCTAATCAGGAGAGTAGCGAGGAATCCTGAACTCAACTCTCAAATAGAAGGAAACGCGGGATTGTCCTCAGCTCCACCCAGCCAACACCAATAAAACTCCATGTTTAAGAGGCGGTTTACAAACCTGATTTCCGATATAGACCTAACCTGAAAATCAGTGCGGTTCAGTAAAAGTAACTTGAGTTTTAGAGTTCCATTAGGCCTGAGATTGAGTAGGGGCCCCTTTAATGACTTACCGTATGACCTTGGGTGAGTCCCATCGCTCTTCAGTGTCTCAGCTGCTATTATCTGTGAAAGAGGCAGGTAGTATCAGTTGCCTGGCAGAGCTGTTGCATCTTGTCCTTTCCCTGCCTCACTCCCTGCTTCCCCGGCCCTGCTTTACTTCAGCTAAGGTCCTGTGGCCCCATCGTAAACCAGGACTCTGGTCTGTAGCAGTCAGGGTTCTTTCTGTTGTTAACTGGCTTATGAAAGAAGAGGAATTTATTGTTTCATGTAACTGAAAGAACAGTCCAAGGTACACCCGGCAAAGGAGAGTCCCTAAGGCTCCGTGATGTCATCAGAGATTAGTCTTTTCATTTCCCAACTCTGCCTTCCTCTGTGTTGGCTTTATTCTTAAGCAGCAATCCCAGTGAAAGGAGACTGTCCCTTTACCAACAGTTCTGCCCAAAGTCCCAGAAATAACCCTCACTGTAGCCAGGTGGACGTACCACTCTGATTAGCCAGACCTGGTCACATGCTCAGTCCAGGAACTGGAGACTGAAGTCTTGCTTGAGCCAAATGCAGTGTGTGTGGGGCTGTATGGGGGAGTGTGGGGTATGGTGGGGTGATTTCTTAAAGAAAATCAGAATGCTGTTGCCAGAAGAGGGCTGCATGCTGGGCAGGCAAAATCAACAGAGAGCCATATACTAATTAGGTTATTTTGGCTACAAATAATGGAACTGCCAGCTAACAGTGGCATAAACAATTAAGATGCATAGTAAGATGTTTTTGGTGGTAGGCAGTCCTAGAGTTGTTGAGAGGCTCAACACCTTTATGCAGGATCCAAGGTTTTTCATCCTGCCATTCCTCAGTATACTGACTTTGAATTCTCAGGTTTGTTGACTCATGGTTACAAGATGGCTGCTGTAGCTCTAGCCATCACATCCTAACAAATGTTTGAGTGGAGTGGCCAGGGCATCTAAAAATAACCACTTTCAAGTCCTTTTATTTTGATCATTGAGGAAAATCTTTCCCAGAACTATGATTCTCTCACAGACTTCCCTTTACTTGTCGTTGGTCAGAACAAGAACACCTCTAGTTGTAAGGGAGGCTGGAAAAATGAATAGCTGACATTTTCAGACTTTATTATGGGAAATGGGCTTTACCAATAATGATAAAAAGGGGGAGAAATAACAGCTGTGTAGTGTATTATTCTAAGTGTGACTGTGATAATGACATGCCTGAAATCTGATGGCTTACAACAGCAAGCATTTATTTCTTGCTTAAGCTGTATTTTGTTAGCTGTGGATCAGCTGCAGCTCTGCTCCACATGTCCTCTTGCTGCAGGACCCAGGTGGAAGGAGCAGCCCTGCCAGGGACATGCCATTCTCAGGGCAGGACAGAAGGCAAAGTAGCTGCAGGAAACCTGGCCGCCTTTCTGCGTGGACCTGGCATATGCCATGTCGGCTTGGATGCCTGTGCCCAAAGCAAGCCACATTCCAACCTAATGGTAAAGGGGCAGGAAAGTCTGCTCTTCCCACAGGGAGTCACTGCCTATCAGATGATATTCTAGTTATCTGTTGCTGTGTAGTAAATCACCTAACACTTAGCAGCTGAAACAACTACCATTTTATGATACCTGATGATTTTATGGATCAGGGACTCGGGCAGGGCTCAGCTGGGCAGTTGTTCTGCAGCCAGTGGTGTGCACAAGGTCCCTCTGCAGCATTCAGCTGGCAGGCGGGCTGCTATGGAGGGTCCAACCTGATTGTACTCATAGGTCTGGCTCCTTGGTAGGGATACCCGGAAGGCTGGGCTTTCCAGCATGGACTACTTCCATGGCAGCTCAGTGTCCCAAGAGACAGATAGTAAAAAAGCCCACACCTGGAAACTAGCACAGCAGGGCTTTGCCATGATGGGTCAGGACAAAACAGCCATTGAGCCTCTAAGAGGAAGTGATATAGACTCCCCCTCTGCAGGGAGGAGTATTACAGAGTTTAGGCCATCTCTTACATGCCACGTGAGGCTACTGGTGCAGATGTATAATCTTACAGGGAAGGGAAGTAGGCATTTAAAAATATGAATTTTAAGCTGGCCCTTCCCTTACCAGTCAACATGTATTAAAATTATTAAAACATAGTTATGTTAAATAGTTATATATGTCAGTTATGTTGTATAACTATTAACATGTTGTGCTACATAGTTATATTAGCTACTGCTTAACATATATGCTAAATAATTAAATTAGTTGTCAGCTAATTTAATTATTATGAAACCAAAATAATTAAAATAGTTGGGCTACTGCTACAGAAGGATTAATGGGACAGACAAATGAAAATACAGATATATATATATATATATATATATATATACATACATACAACACACACACTTATACAGTACGATATATATTTATATATTAGACTCCCCAATCACTCCCAAAATGAAATAACAAATGGTTTAGAAAAGGATATAAGTGAATATTAATATAATCTTGAGGTGCCCAAGGCTTTTCTAAGAATAATCACCAAGGAAAATGTTAACTGTGTTAAGTATATAAAAATAAGGAATTTCTGTATATCCAAAACAGTAGATCTCAACATTAAAATATTTAAAGGTAGGGACAAATGGGAGGATTATTTACTTTAAGTATATCAGATGAGGGGTTAAAATCTTTTACATATAAATAGCTGTTTCAAACCCATTAGAAAAAGATGAACATCATATAGGCAAAAATAGGAACACGAAATTTATAAAAATATGTAAATGTCCAAACACACATTAAAAAAAAAGTTTAGTCTCAAGGCTGGTTAAATTCCAATTAAAACCATGATTCTTCTGAGAATCAGTGGTATAAGTCAAAAGTCCTATAATGTCCGTAGTCTTTGACCTTAGAACTTTCATTTCTAGGGATTTATCCTAAGTACAGTAAGTAATTATGGATGGGCATGAAGACTGACCTACCAGCTGCTCCCCTAAATACTGTGTATAAAAGATTGAAAAGCCAAGTCACTCCGCTGTGTAACAGTAGGGGTGGGCAGCTCTGGGGTCCCCCTCTGGGGTCTCCCTTCAAGAAGGAGCTTCCCCTTCACTGCAGGGAGTGTTGGAGCTGACAGATTCCAGTGTTTTCCTCTTCAGGATCTACCTCAGCTCTCAAGCTGAGCCACACGCTTATCAGGTGGCCCCAGAGGAAGTCTGAGCAAGGTGCCAGGGCTTGGCCAATTTTGCTCATTTGTGGGACTCCGTTTGGGGGAACCTTTGCTTCAGAACCCCCATTGGGTCAGATGAACCTTTCCCATATCTGCATCGTGGCCTTGAGGTTCTCTCTGGCCAATCGTTTTGTCTTCCTAGGTGTTACCCCCCAAAAGCCTCTGTGCTGCTAACTCCATCTCAGCGTCTGCTTCTCCGAGAACCCGAAGAACAGAGAGGGTTAAAGTTCCGTGAGCGTTGGATCAGAGAAGCAGAAGCACTAATGGTGAAATGGCATAAGGGCTTTATGATAGGGAGCAGGCCTCATGCAGCTGTAGGCTCAGGGCATCAGTGGTCAGGTTATTAGTGTGCAAGGTCACGGCTCTTCTGAATCTAGTGTTGGACCTGAAGTCAGCAAGACCAGCAGTTGGGAAGGAAGAATACACAGAAAGTGGAGGAATGCAAAAATGAACAGGAGCCCTAAGGACAATGTGGAACCTACAAGGACAAACGGGAAGGGAATTCTGGGGAATGTAGTCCCAGCTTGGCTACACCGAAGCAGAATTAAGCCACCAAAATGGGCCTGGTTAAAAATAATATGATATATTCATACACTGAGATGGTATTTATCCATTTAAAATGATGTCGTGGATGAATATTCATTGTCCTTAAAAGAGAACAGTATGTACAGCATACCCCTATTTGTAAAAATCTATATAAACCTGTAAAGACAAGTTTCTAATCTGTTAAACATTTTCAAACAAAAGTCTAATCAGTCACTTCTCTCCTTTGTTAAAAACCAAAATTCAACCGAGTAAATTTGAAGGTCTAATTGGCTTTATCCGGTGATTCAAATCGAGCATCTATCAAGCAGAGAGATGGTCTGTTGAACTGCAGTGAAGAAAAGGTTTTTAAAGGTCGAGAGGGAGCACAGAAAAAAGCAGTTATTAGCAGGAATCCACTGTTTTAGGCAAGGCCACACTCCTAAGGAGAACAAAAGGGGTCTAGTAATAAATTTCCTAGTGCTGCCCAGGAAATTTCATGTTGACTGGTTAAAGGTTACATTCCTAGGGGGCTGAAACTGCACTTAGGTTGAGTATCAAGTTTTGGTTTACAGACATAAGACCATCAACATTGACCATCGACCAACTCCCATCTTTGGGCCTGTGGTTTCCTTTGTAACACCTTTAAATTCTTAAATAGTTTCCACGACTTACAAAGCCTAAGTATTTTGGCAGCTTGCCAGGCCCTCTGTACTGCAGATTACCTCTGTATTCTTTCCAGCTTCATCTTTTACTCCCCAGGCGGATTGTTCCATGTTCTAGGAATGCTAAATCTTTGAGGATTTTCTTCAGTGGCACCATGTGGTTTCTCCCTGACTCTGACTTCCCTCTTCACTTGGACTGTCTTTCTCCCCAGTCTTTGCCTGATTAGTTCCTACTTATTATTCAAAGCCTCTCCGGGTGGTACTTTGTAGAACCCTTTCAACTCCATAGTTCACAGAACTGCCTGAACATTAAAATAAATTACCTTGGGAACCTAAAAAAATACAGACGCTTGGGCTTCAACAAAGCCCTGCTACAATGTAAGTTGCAGCAGCAGAGCCAGGAATTCTGTATATTATCTTGGAAATAGCTTCATCTGCAGATGACAGAGGCCAAAATAATAAAGGCTCAAACCAAATAGATGCTATTTTTGATGAAAGTCAAAACTGACATGACAGCTCTGCTCTGCATGTCTGTTAGGAGGCCAGACTCCTTCCACATTGTACTCTACCTTTCCTAGGAAGCTGCTCTCTGCTGTGTGGTCCAAGTTGGTGCACACCAAGTGTGCTTTCCAGCCAATGGTAAGAGGATAAAGGGGGCAGGAAGGGAATATACTTTCTACTCAGTGAACTAGTTTGAAGTTGCATACATGACTTCCACTCACATCTATTGGCCTCAACTTAGTCTGTTAAGATGCAGGAGATGCTGGAAAATGTTGTCTTCAGTCTGGATGGTCAAATACGCCTCTAAAAGTTCTATTTTTTAGGAAGAAGAGTAGAATGGATCTTGGGGGACAGCCAGTAATGTCTACCACAGTGTATTTAAAGACTCAACTTCCCAGGGGATTGCTTCTGGTGGCTAGCAGTGTTTGGAACTACTGGACATGAGGAGTTCTTAGTGTTATCCCAACCATATGGGATAGCATATCAGCATTGATCACACTATTTTAGAACGATCTCTTCTTGACAGTCTTCACCTAAGAGTGTGGCCTCCTTAAGGGCAAGGACCCCATCTATATTTCTAAGCCTGACAATTGTCTGGTGTACAGTAGACACTCAGTAGACTTTTGTCAAAGGAAATGAAGACTGGTTGCACATATTCCATGGGCATAACATGAAATTTAATATTTCTTAAGTGATTATCAAAGTCTTTTAATAGCTACATGGCTTTGAACTACAATAATTGAAAGGTTATATTTGTACTAAATTGTAAGTATAAAGGCATAATAGAAACAGCTGCTTCTTATTGAACTAAGCCCTCCTCAAGTATTACCTCATTTAATTCTTACAACAAACCTAGGAGTTAGGCACATTTATTAATCCCACATTATGGATGTGAAGTAACATTCTCAAGGTCATGAAGCTACTAAGTGGTGAAGTCTTTGGTGCTTGTTCTTAATCATCAAGCTATTCTGTCTGTTGAGAAATTGCTAGTTTCCAATCACATAACTGTTTCTTTTAATTAAACATTCTCCCTGATTTTCCTCTAATTTTATATATGAATTTTCATAATTATACTTCAGTGTATAGTAATTCGATATTGATGGAGTTAGGGCAGGCTGCCCAAAATATAACATTTTGGCACATTGATTGATTATCTTGAATTAAAGTTACTTGAGAAACAGCAAGAAGGATGCACTGACCCTCCTCTGTCCCTCTGAAAGGAGAAAATCAATTCCCCAAGGGAAAGGTACTCTCCCCGCCACTGGAGGGTGGAAGGCATCCTTGTCACCAGAGATGGGGAATTCAGAGCTGAGAGGCTGTCTAAACAAACCTGGTTTCTTCTTCATTAACCTGCTACCCCAAGCCCACTCTCCTTTGTCTCCTCAATTCTTCACAAATGTATTGTTTCTTTGTCTAAAGGGTATAACAACTATCTGTTTTGGTCACTTCTTTGAGTCTCATATTTTTGTGAGCTCCTGTACATATGAAATTCAGAGCTTGTTTTTCTCCTGTTAACCTGTCTCATGTCAATTTCACTATTAGACCAGCCAGAGAACCTAGAATGGAAGAAAGGAAAAGTTTTCCTCCCCTGCAATATTTAAGAGGTCTGCTTGTCACGTGCTAGTGCAAAAGTAATTCACAAAAGTTATTTCATTTAATGCTTAAATCATTAACTTCTCCTTGAAACCCCTACCAGTCTTTCTCCTAACTCTGAGCAATAGACTCAGTTTAGAGTGAATGATTACTTAATTATTAATATTCTCTAACACTCTGACATGCCAGGCACTAAGCTAAAAAGCCAGTGTTACAGGGATTGGCAAGAGAAACAACCCCACTGTCATGGATCCCTGGTTCTAGGGAGGGAGGCAGATTATATATTTGTACAATAAATATATTTAAAAGTTAAGTTCAAATAAAAATAAGTGCTGTGAAGGAAGTCAAACAGACTGGTTTTATAGGCACTGATTGAGGGTGGGGTGGGGCTGGTTTAAATAAGTTGGTCAGGTCAGCAAAGGCCTCATCAAGGAGGTGATGGCTGAGGCAGGGCCTGAAGACAGAGTGAGTCTGCCATGAAAAGGTCAGGAGAAAGAGCATTCCAGCCAGAGGGAAAAGCAAATGCAAAGGTCTTGAGGTGGGAATGGAAAAGATTCAGTAATCAGGGACAGTGAAGAGATACATTGGAGACAGAGGTGGGAGCCATATCCCATAGGCCAGTACAGGGAGTTTGGATTTTATAGAAGAAGCTGTTGGAGAGTTTTAAGTGGGGTTGAAATATATTGTGTTTTAAATTTTAAAGGAGTCACTTTGGTTGCTGCATGGAGAATAGGTTATAAGAGAGCAGAGTGGAAGTAGGGTTTGGCAGTTTCTCAAGACGTTAACTATATAATTGCCCTGTGAGGGATGCCCACTCTCTCCACTGTTATTCAACATAGTACTGGAGGTCCTAGCCATGGCAATCAGACGAAACAAAGAAATACAAGGCATCCAGATTGGTAAAGAAGAAGTCAAATTGTCACTATTTGCAGATGACATGATACTGTACAAAAAAAACCCTAAAGACTCCACTCCAAAACTGCTAGAACTAATATCTGAATTCAGCAAAGTTGCAGGCTACAAAATTAACACCCAGAAATCTGTTGCTTTCCTATACACTAACAATGAACTAACAGAAAGAGAAATCAGAAAAACAATTCCATTCACAATCTCATCAAAAAGAATAAAATACCTAGGAATAAACCTAATGAAGGAAGCGAAAGACCTGTACTCTGAAAACTACAAGACACTCCTAAGAGAAATTAAAGAGGACACTAACAAATGGAAATGCACCCCATGCTGTTGGCTAGGAAGAATCAATATTGTCAAAATGGCTATACTACCTAAAGCAATCTACAGATTCAATGCAATCCCTATCAAACTACCAACAGCTTTCTTCAATGAACTCGAACAAATAATTCTAAAATTCATATGGAACCACAAAAGACCCCGAATAGCCAAAGCAATCCTGAGAAGGAGGAATGAAACGGGGAATTACGCTCCCTGACTTCAAGCTCTACTACAAAGCCACAGTAATCAAGACAATTTGGTATCGGCACAAAAACAGACCCCACAGACCAGTGGAACAGAATGGAAAATCCAAACATTAACCCAAACATATACAGTCAATTAATATTTGATAAAGGAGCCTTGGATATACAATGGGGAGATGACGGCCTCTTCAGTAGCTGGTGTTGGAAAAACTGGACAGCTACATGTAAGAGAATGAAACTGGACTACTGTCTAGCCCCATACACAAAGGTAAACTCAACGTGGATCAAAGACTTGAATGTAAGTCATGAAACCATAAAAATCTTAGAAAAAAACATAGGCAAAAATCTCTTGGACATAAACATGAGCAACTTCTTCATGAACATATCTCCCCGGGCAAGGAAACAAAAGCAAAAATGAACAAGTGGGACTATATGAATTTTAGAATTATTTATTCGAGTTCATTGAAGAAAGCTGTTGGTATTTTGATAGGGATTGCGTTGAATCTGTAGATTGCTTTAGGTAGTATAGCCATTTTGACAATGTTTATTCTTCCTAGCCAAGAGCATGGGATGCATTTCCATTTGTTAGTGTCCTCTTTAATTTCTCTTAGGTGTCTTGTAGTTTTCAGAGTACA
>JAVSCE010014942.1:0-71477 GCA_032199065.1 Smutsia gigantea
GTAATCACCATAATATTGCTCAGTTAATTGTAGATTAATGATATCAAAATAAACTTTAAAAAAATTAAAAAAAAAAGCTGGGGAATGAAAAAGAACCAGCTCCCTGAAAATCCCAGGGAAGACCATTAAGGCAAATGTCCTGCTATGGGAAAGAATTGGGTGAGTGTGAGGAGCTTAAAAAGCCAAATTTGCTGGAGCACAGAGTGAGGCAGAGAGTGAGTGAGGAAATGGAGATGTAGGTAGGTGCCAGATTGTTGGAGGAGGTCATCGAGAATCCGGACAGTTGGAGGCTCCTCATTCCCACCCGTGTCCTTGGAATGTATGTTCTGCCCATCGTTCCCACACTGGGAGCTGTTTTCAAAGACCCAGCCTTGTGACAGCAATGAGTTGTTGAGACAATCTTGATGGTAAAAGTGACTGAACCCAGTTAAGGCCTCTATATAAACTTTTAAGATTCTCTCTGGTCCGGTTGATATTTACTGATCTTGTGGCTGCCCAAGACAAGCCGCATGTGTAAGTTCCCTTGCTTGCTAGAACCGCCATCCGCCAGTTTGGAGTGGCATGACTCTTCCATTGGTCTCTCCCTACCCTCCTTGTGTAGGCACTAGTTTCACCAGGAAACCTCCCTACTTTGCAAGCCAATACGCATCGTGTATGGCCTTGGATATCAGACAAAGGAAGGATAGCATTTTTTGTGCATGAATGTGACATGATCTTGATGATTTAGAAAGGTTTATCTTGTTGTTACACACAGGAGGGGAAGAGACTAGTATCAGGAAGACCTTTTAGGAGGCTATTGTATAGCAGGGCTCAAGGTTCAAATTAATAACAGTGGTTACAATGGAAAGGAAAAAACAGATATGAGGGATTATGTGAGGGAAGAAGTAGAGGATTTGGAAACTGAATGAATATTCTTGGGATTGGGTAAAAGAGAGAGAGAAGTCAATGGCAGCTTCTAGATTTTGAACTTGGGTAACTAGAAAATGTATCAGACAAGAAATCTTGAAGAAGGGTCAAGGAAAGAAGAGAATGGTATTATTATGAAATGTGGCACATAAGTCACAGTAAAGTAACAATGCTGAATATAATGGTGGCTTTTTCTTTTCTCTTTGCTTTAAAAGTTTTACTTTAAATATAATATATTGAAATAAAAGTAGAGACTAATAAAAGAGTTTGAATATTCCTTTCTGAGAGTGAAAGAATTTGAAGATTCTGTTGCTTTCTATAACTGAGTTAGTAGTAGAAAATGAAGTTGATGGAGTTCACAGTGCAACCAATGTAATTCAGCCAGCTGAGAAGGTAAACTGAGATATACATTTTGTTTATTGTCTGAATGAAAGGATTGATAAGAGAATCCAAGAACAAAATATCACAAATATCTTTAGGATATATTATAAGATATATTAGAGCATCTCTGGGTATTGACTGGGGACTACCAGTGTCATATCAGTTTGATTAATCAGCATTTATTTATTTAATTTTTATTGAGATAATACTGACATATATCATTATGGAAGTTTAAGGTGTACAATGTGTTGATATGATACATTTATATCTTACAATATGAATGCCACCATAGATTTAGCTAACACCTTTATCACATCACATAATTATCATTTCTTTTTTTCTTTTGTGGCAGCACCAGTTAAGATCTAGTCTCTTAGCAACTTTGAATTTTATAACAGTATTGTCTATAATCACTACGGCAGTGCATTAGATCTCCAGGACTTATGTGTCTACTGGTTGCAGCTTTGTAATCTAAAACAACATCTTCCCAGTTTTCCTAAACCCCAGCTCCTGGTAACCACCATTCTACTGTTTTTACAAGTTCAATTTTTTTTAGATTCCACACATAAGTGATATCATACAGTATTTGTCTTTCTCTGTCTGACTTTACTTAGCATAATGCCTTCAAGTTCAATCATATTATCACAAATGGCACAATTTCTTTCTTTCTTGTGGCTGAGTAATATCTCTTCAATATCCTGTTTTCATTTCTTCTGGATATACAGCTAGGAGTACAATTGCTGGGTTATATGGTAGTTCCACTTTTAATTTTTTGAGTAACCTCCATACTGCTTTCCATAGTAGCTGAGCCTATTTGCATTCTTTTTTTTTCAATAGAAGCAACTCCTTTTTATTTATAGCTTCTTCAGACAATCCTAACTCAATAATGCCCTGGAATTCTCTTTTTACACTTTGAGTTACTTCTTTAATAACTTTATACCTAGTTGACAATTCTTTTTTTAATTATTGAGGCATATTTGACATACAACATTATAGCAGTTTCAGGTATACAACATAATGACTTGTGTTACATATGTGAATGCCAGGGGCTGGAGGAAGGGGGCAATGTGGAGTGTTCACTAATGGGCTTTCTTTGAGAGGAAGGATGAAGATGTTCTAAAACTAGATTGTAGTGATAGATGTTCAACCTATTTGCATTCTTACCAACAATGTACAAGGGTTCCCTTTTCTCCCTGCCCTCCCCAACACTTTTTTTTTCATTTTTTAAATTTTTGTATCACTAATCTACAATTACATGTGCAACATTATGGTTACTAAACTCCCCACTTCATCAGGTCCCCCCCACCTACCCGATTACAGTCACTGTCCATCAGGGTAGTGAGATGCTATAGAATCACTACTTGTCTTCACTGAGTTGTACAGCCCTCCCCGTGCACCCCCAACATTATGTCTGTGAATCGTAATGCCCCTTTTTCCTCATTATCCCTCCCTTCCCACCCATCCTCCGTAGTCCCTTTCCCTTTGGTAACTGTTAGTCCATTCTTGGGTTCTGTAAGACTGTGGCTATTTTGTTCTTTCAGTTTTTTTCTTTGCTCTTATGCTCCACATATGAGTGAAATCATTTGATACTTGTCTTGTTCTGCTTGGCTTATTTCCCTGAGCATAATGCTCTCTAGCTCCGTCCATGTTGTTGCAAATGGTAGGATTTGTTTTCTTCTTATGGCTGAATAATATTCCATTGTGTATATGTACCACATCTTCTTTATCCATTCATCTACTGATGGACACTTAGGTTGCTTCCATTTCTTGGCTATTGTAAATAGTGCTGCAATAAACATAGGGGTGCATCTGTCTTTTTCAAACTGGGCTGCTGCATTCTTAGGGTAAATTCCTAGGAGTGGAATTCCTGGGTCAAATGGTATTTCTATTTTGAGTTTTTTGAGGAACCTCCATACTGCTTTCCACAATGGTTGAACTAATTTGCATTCCCACCAGCAGTGTAGGAGGGTTCCCTTTTCTCCACATCCTCGCCAACATTTGTTGTTGTTTGTGTTTTGGATGTTGGCCATCCTCACTGGTGTGAGGTGATATCTCATTGTGGTTTTAATCTGCATTTCTCTGATGATTAGCGATGTGGAGCATCTTTTCATGTGCCTGTTGGCCATCTGAATTTCTTCTTTGAAGAAGTGTCTATTCATATCCTCTGCCCATTTCTTAATTGGATTATTTGTTTTTTGTTTGTTGAGGTGCATGAGTTCTTTATATATTTTGGATGTCAACCCCTTATTGGATATGTCACTTATGAATATATTCTCCCATACTGTAGGACGTCTTTTTCTTCTACTGATGGTGTCCTTTGCTGTACAGAAGCTTTTCAGCTTGATATAGTCCCACTTGTTCATTTTTGCTTTTGTTTCCCCTGCCCGGGGAGATATGTTCATGAAGAAGTTGCTCATGGTTATGTCCAAGAGATTTTTGCCTATGTTTTTTCCTAACAGTTTTATGGTTTCATGACTTACATTCAGGTCTTTGATCCATTTTGAGTTTACTTTTGTGTATGGGGTTAGGCAGTGGTCCAGTTTCATTCTCTTACATGTAGCTGTCCAGTTTTTCCAACACCAGCTGCTGAAGAGGTTGTCATCTCCCCATTGTATATCCAAGGCTTCTTTATCATATATTAACTGACCATATATGTTTGGGTTAATGCCTGGATTTTCTATTGTGTTCTACTGGTCTGTGGGTCTGTTTTTGTGCCAATACCAAATTGTCTTGATTACTGTGGCTTTGTAGTAGAGCTTGAAGTCTGGGAGCGTAATTCCACCTGTTTTATTCTTCCTTCTCAGGATTGCTTTGGCTATTTGGGGTCTTTTGTGGTTCCATATGAATTTTAGAACTATCTGTTCCAGTACACTGAAGAATGCTGTTGGTATTTTGATAGGGATTGCATTGAATCTGTAGATTGCTTTAGGTAGTATAGCCATTTTGACAATATTTATTCTTCCTCGCCAAGAGCATGGGATGAATTTCCATTTTTTAGTGTCCTCTTTAATTTCTCTTAAGAGTGTCTTGTAGTTTTCAGGGTATAGGTCTTTCACTTCCTTTATTAGGTTTATTCCTAGGTATTTTATTCTTTTTGATGCATTTGTGAATGGAATTGTTTTCCTGATTTCTCTTTCTGTTAACTCCTCATTAGTGTATAGGAAAGCAACAGATTTCTGTGTGTTAATTTTGTATCCTGCAACTTTGCTGAATTCAGATATTAATTCTAGTAGTGTTGGAGTGGAGTCTTAGGGTTTTTATGTACAATATCATGTCATCTGCAAACAGGGACAGTCTGACTTCTTCCTTACCAATCTGGATGCCTTGTATTTCTTTGTGTTGTCTGATTGCTGTGGCTAGGACCTCCAGTACTATGTTGAATAACAGTGGGGAGAGTGGGCATCCCTCTCTTGTTCCCGATCTTAGATGAAAAGCTTTCAGCTTCTCGCTGTTAAGTATGATGTTAGCTGTGGGTTTGTCATATATAGCCTTTATGATGTTGAGGTACTTGCCCTCTGTACCCATTTTGTTGAGAGTTTTTATCATGAATGGATGTTGGATTCTGTCAAATGCTTTTTCAGCATCTATGGAGATGATCATGTGGTTTTTGTCCTTCTTTTTGTTAATGTGGTGGATGATGTTGATGGATTTTCGAATGTTGTACCATCCTTGCATCCCTGAGATGAATGCCACTTGATCATGGTGTATGATCCTCTTGATGTATTTTTGAATTCGGTTTGCTAATATTTTGTTGAGTATTTTTGCATCTATGTTCATCAGGGATATTGGCCTGTAATTTTCCTTTTTGATGAGGTCTTTGCCAGGTTTTGGTATTAGAGTGATTCTGGCTTCATAGAATGAGTTTGGAAGTATTCCCTCCTCTCTAGTTTTTGGAAAACTTTAAGGAGAATGGGTATTATTTCTCCTCTATATTTCTGGTAAAATTCAGATGTGTATCCGTCTGGCCCAGGGGTTTTGTTCTTTTGTAGTTTTTGATTACTGATTCAATTTTGTTGCTGCTGATTGGTCTGTTTAGGTTTTCTGTTTCTTGCTTGGTCAGTCTTGGAAGGTTGTATTTTTCTAAGAAGTTGTCCATTTCTTCTAGGTTTTCCAGCTTGTTAGCATATAGATTTTCATAGTATTTTCTTATAATTCTTTGTATTTCTGTGGTGTCCGTTGTGATTTTTGCTTTCTCATTTCTGATTCTGTTTATGTGTGTAGATTCTCTTTTTCTCTTAATAAGTCTGGCTAGGGGTTTATATCTATTTTATTTTTTCAAAGAACCAGCTCTTCATTTCATTGATTTTTTCTATTGTTTTATTCTTCTCAATTTTATTTATTTCTTCTCTTATCTTTATTATGTCCCTCTTTCTGGTGACTTTGGGCCTCATTTGTTCTTCTTTTTCCAATTTCAATAATCATGTCTTTAGACTATTCATTTGGGATTGTTCTTCCTTCTTTAAATAGGCCTGTATTGCAGTACACTTTCCTCTTAGAACTGCCTTTGCTGCGTCCCACAGAAGTTGTGGGTTTGTGTTGTTGTTGTCATTAGTCTCCATATATTGTTTGATCTCTGTTTTAATTTGGTCATTGATCCATTGATCATTCCTAAAGATCCTTTTATCTCTCTCTGCCTCAGCTTCTCTGTATTCCTGTTCTCTAATTTCTATTCCATTAACAGTCTCTTGCACCTCGTCCAGTCTGCTCTTAAGCCTGTTGAATGCTGTCTCATTTCTGCATTGTCTTTCCTCACTTCCTCCCTTAGCTCTTGCGTCTTTCTCTGTAGATCCATCAGCATGGTTATGACTTTTATTCTGAATTCTTTTTCAGGAAGATTGTGTAAGTCTGTCCCATCAGGCCCTCCCTCTGGGGTTGTCTGTGTGATCCTTGTCTGGACCATATTCCTTTGTCTTTCATGGCGATAGAAGTGGTTGCTGGTAGGTGCCACGTGTGTCAGCTGGGAGAACAAAGTCCCTTCCTGCTTGTTGTTCTCCTTGCCTTTTTCCAAGGCCTGAGCTGGTTTCCTGCACACCAGGAGGCAGTCTCTGGGATAATCCCCTGAGCTTCCTTTGTGCAGGGCTGCCTCACCCTAGCCTATAGCACTGCGGGGGTTTGCAGTCTCACTGGGTGCATTCGGGTCCCCTTGGTGCCTTCCAGACCTTATTCTGGGTTCTGGGGCCCTACCTGCTTAGCTGCACGCCAGCCGGGAGTAGATTCTGTGAGGTTGCTGTGGGCAGGGCCATTCCTCTGCTGTTCCACAGCTGTGGCCTGACCCTTTGCGGCGCTGGCCCGGGTCGGGGGAATGAATGGGCGGTTGCTGATCTCTGTGCGAAGCCCTGGCATGGCTGCTTTGCCCAGCCGCTGGCTAGGGTGTCCAAAATTCCCCAAGACTCCCAGCCTGGTGGGCTGAGTACGCTGGGACGATTTTGTTCCACTGTTGGGCCCTTGTCTCTTTAAGACTTATAAAAAAGCGCCCGCTTTTCTTTTGTCCTGGGGAGCCGGCTGAGGGGACCGGCTTGCAGTCTTTGTCTTGGATCCTGCCCTTCTGTTTCTCTAACGTCCGATACACCACGTGATGTGTGTCAGTGCTCCCGGCGCAGATCACCAGGGCTGGTTATTTGGCAAGCCTGTACTTCCACTCCCTCCTGGCTCTGAATCCTCTTCTCCCGCCGGTGTGCTGGGGTGAGGGAGTGCTTGGGTCCCGCTGGGTCTTGGCTTTGTATCTTACCCGCTTCGTGAGGCGCTGAGTTCGAGCAGATGTAGCTGTAGCCTTGCTGTTGTACTGTATCTTCTGGTCTCTCTTTTACAAATAGTTGTATTTCACAAATATATATGGTTTTGGGAGGAGATTTCTGCCGCCCTGCTCACACTGCCCTCTTCCCAGAAGTCCCTACTCCCCGATACTTTTTATCTCTTGTCTTCTTCGTGATAGCCACTCTAACAGGTAAAGGTGAGATCTCATTGTGGTTTGGATTTGTATTTGCCCAATGATTAGTGATACCTCCTTGCTGGTATATCTTTTGTACCATTTAGATGTCTGCTTGGAAAAATGTCTATTTATTCCTCTGCCCATTTTAAAATTAGACTGTTTTTGTTATTGAGTTGTATGATTTCTTTGTATATTTTGGATATTAACCCTTTATTTGATATATAGATAGTTTGTACATATTTTCTCCCTATATATAGGTTGCCTTCTCATTCTGTTGCTGGTTTATTTTGCTGTGCAGAAGCTTTGTAGCTTGATGTAGTTCCATTTGTTTATTTTTGCTTTTGTTGCTTGTGCTTTTGGCATCATATCTGAAAAATCCTTTGCCGAGACCAATGTCAAGGAGCTTCTGTTCTATATTTTCTTCTAGGAGTCTTATAGTGTCAAGTCTTATGTTCAAATCTGTAATCCATTTTGAGTAACTGACATTTATTGAACACATTATTTGTTAAGTACCTTGCTGGGTTCAACAAAGAGTAAAACAGGATCACTTTCATCAAGGGGCCTATATTCTCATGGATTAAACAAGCACAATTCATGGCAAGTGAGGAGATGGACATGCTTGAAGTGCTAGAGAGGTTTGGGGGATTCAGTGTTCAATGAACTCCTTCAGGAGTTGCTGCATTCAAAAGGAGTCTTGAGAGATGAATAAGAATGATCTAGTTGAGGAGAAATGGGAAAGGAAACTGCATTAACAAGACATCGAGGTGTGAAATAGATGTTACTCAATCTTCAATGTCATTCTTCTTCCCAAAACATTGTTTATTTCTTCCCTTCCTACAACCTTTTACTTCAAGCTAGAGGACACCATAGTACCATAATACAAATGACAATCTGTTTCATTTTCCTAAGATCCTAGAAGCAGTGAGCACATATGCAATATCTAAGGTCAGGGCTTTTCTAGGATGTTTCTTTTTTTTTATTATTTTATTTTATTTTTATTTATTATTTTTTATTAAGGTATTATTAATATACACTCTTATGAAGGTTTCACATGAAAAAAAAAATGTGGTTACTACATTTACCCATATTATCAAGTCCCCACCCATACCCCAATGCAGTCACTGTCCTTGGGTGTAGTAAGATGCCACAGATTTACTGTTTGCCTTCTCTGTGCTACACTGTTTCCCGTGATCCCCCACACCATGTATACTAAAAATAATACTGCTCAATCACCTTCTCCCTCCCTCCCCACCCGCCCTTCCACACCCCTCCCCTTTGGTAACCACTAGTTCCTTCTTGCAGTCTCTGAGTCTGCTGCTATTTTGTTCCTTCAGTTTTGCTTCGTTGTTATACTCCACAAATGAGGGAAATCATTTGGCACTTGTCTTTCTCTGCCTGGCTTATTTCACTGAGCATAATATCCTCCAGCTCCATCCATGTTATTATGTTGTTGCAAATGGCAGGATTTGTTTCCTTCTTATGGCTGAATAGTATTCCATTGTATACATGTACAACATCTTCTTTATCAATTCATCTACTGATGGACACTTAGGTTGCTTCCATATCTTGGCTATTGTAAAAAGTGCTGCAATAAACATAGGGGTGCATATGTCTTTTTGAATCTGAGAAGTTGTATTCTTTGGGTAAATTCCAAGGAGGGGGATTCCCAAGTCAAATGGTATTTCTATTTTTAGTTTTTTGAGGAACCTCCATATTGCTTTCCACAATAGTTGAACTAGTTTACATTCCCAGCAGCAGTGTAGGAGGGTTCCCCTTTCTCCGCATCCTCGCCAACATTTGTTGTTGTTTGTCTTTTGGATGCTGGCCATCCTTACTGGTGTGAGGTGATATCTCATTGTGCTTTTAATTTGCATTTCTCTGATGATTAGTGATGTGGAGCATCTTTTCATGTGTCTGTTGGCCATCTGAATTTCTTCTTTGGAGAGCTGTCTCTTCATACCCTCTGTCCATTTTTTAATTGGGTTATTTGCTTTTTGGGTGTTGAGGCCTGTAAATTCTTTATATATTTTGGATGTTAACCCCTTGTCGAATATGTCATTTACAAATATATTCTCCCATACTGTAGGATGCTTTTTGTTCTGTTCATGGTGTCCTTTGTCGTACAGAAACATTTTAGTTTGATGTAGTCCCATGAGTTCGTTTTTGCTTTTGTTTCCCTGGCCCGGGGTGATATGTTCATGAAGAAGTTGCTCATGTTTATGTCCAAGATATTTTTGCCAATATTTTTTTCTAAGACTTTTATGGTTTCATGACTTACATTCAGGTCTTTGATCCATTTTAAGTTTGCTTTTGTGTATGGGGTTAAACAATAATCCAGTTTCATTCTCTTGCATGTAGCTGTCCAGTTTTTCCAACACCAGCTGCTGAAGAGGCTGTCATTCCCCCATTGTATGTCCATGGCTCCTTTATCATATATTAATTGACCATATATGATTGGGTTTATATTAGGGCTCTCTAGTCTGTTCCATTGGTCTATGGGTCTGTTCTTGTGCCAGTACCAAGTTGTCTTGATTCCTGTGGCTTTGTAGTCAAGCTTAAAGTTGGGGAGCATAATCCCCCCAGCTTTATTCTTCCTTCTAGGATTGCTTTGGCTATTTGGGGTCTTTTGTGGTTCCACATGAATTTTAGAATGACTTTCTCTAGTTTGTTGAAGAATGCTGTTGGTATTTTGATAGGAATTGCATTGAATCTGTAGATTGCTTTAGGTAGAATGGCCATTTTGACAATATTAATTCTTCCTATCCATGAACATGGGATGTGTTTCCATTTATTGGTATCTTCTTTAATTTCTTACATGAGTGTCTAATAATTTTAAGAGTATAGGTGTTTCACTTCCTTGGTTAGGTTTATTCCTAGGTATTTTATTCTTTTTGATGCATTTGTGAATGGAACTGTTTTCCTAATTTCTCTTTCTGCTAGTTCATTGTTAGTGTACAGGAATGCAACAGATTTCTGTGTATTAATTTTGTATCCTGCAACTTTGCTGAATTTAGATAATAGATCTAGAGTTTTGGAGTGGATTCTTTAGGTTTTTTTATATACAATATCATGTCACCTGCAAACAGGGACAGTTTAACTTCTTCCTTACCAATCTGGATATCTTTTATTTCTTTGTGTTGTCTGATTGCCATGGCTAGGACCTCCACAACTATGTTGAATAGAAGTGGGGAGAGTGGGCAACCATGTCTTGTTCCCGATCTTAAAGGAAAAGCTTTCAGCTTCTCGCTGTTAAGTATAATGTTGGCTGTGGGTTTGTCACATATGGCCTTTATTATGTTGAGGTACTTGCTCTCTTTACCCATTTTCTTGAGAGTTTTTATCATGAATGGATGTTGAATTTCATAGAATGCACTTTCTCAGCACCTATGGAGATGATCATGTGGTTTTTGTCCTTCTTTTTGTTGATGTGGTGGATGATGTTGATGGATTTTCGAATGTTGTACCATCCTTGCATCCCTGGAATAAATCCTACTTGATCATGATGGATGACCTTTTTGATGTATTTTTGAATTAGGTTTGCTAATATTTTGTTGAGTATTTTTACATGTATGTTCATCAGGGATATTGGTCCGTAATTTTCTTTTTTTGTGGTGTCTTTGCCTTGTTTTGGTATTAGTGTGATTCTGGCTTCATAGAATGAGTTTGGACGTATTCCCTCTTCTACTCTTTGGAAAACTTTAAGGAGGATGGGTATTAGGTCTTCACTAAATGTTTGATAAAATACAGTGGTGAAGCCATCTGGTCCAGGGGTTCTGTTCTTAGGTAGGTTTTTGATTATCAGTTCAATTTCATTGCTGTAATTGGTCTATTCAGATTTTCTGTTTCTTTCTGGGTCAGCCTTGGAAGGTTGTGTTTTTCTAGAAAGTTGTCCATTTCTTCTAGGCTATCCAGTTTGCTATCATATAATTTTTCATAGTATCCTCTAATAATTATTTGTGTTTCTGTGGTTTCTGTAGTGATTTTTCTTTTCTCATTTCTGATTCTCTTTATGTGAGTAGACTCTCTTTTTTTCTTGATAAGTCTGGCTAGGGGTTTATCTATATTGTTTATTGTCTTGAAGAACCAGCTCCTGCTTTCATTGATTCTTTCTATTGTTTTCTTCTTCTCAATTTTATTTATTTCTGCTGTAATCTTTATTATGTCCCTCCTTCTACTGACTTGGGGCCTCATTTGTTCTTGTTTTTCTAGTTTCGTTAATTGTGACTTTAGACTGCTCATATGGGATTTTGCTTCTTTCCTGAGGTAGGTCTGTATTGCAATATACTTTCCTCTTAGCACAGCCTTCACTGCATCCCAGAGATTTTGTGGTGTTGAATTATTGTTGTCATTTGTCTCCATATATTGCTTGATCTCTGTTTTTATTTTGTCATTGATCCATTTGTCATTTAGGAGCATGTTGTGAAGCCTCCATGTATTTGTGGGACTTTTCATTTTCTTTGCATAATATATTTCTAGTTTCATACCTTTGTGGTCTGAAAAACTGGTTGGTACAATTTCATCTTTTTGAATTTACTGATGCCTTTTTTGTGGTCTAGTATATGATCTATTCTTGAAATGTTCCATGTGCACTTGAGAAGAATGTGTATTCTGCTGCTTTTGGGTGTAGAGTTCTGTAGATGTCTGTTAGGTCCATCTGTTCTATTGTGTTGTTCAGTGCATCTTTCTCCTTACTTATTTTCTGTCTGGTTGATCTGTCCTTCAGAGTGAGTGGAGTGTGGAAGTATCCTAGAATGAATGCATTGCATTCTGTTTTTCCTTTTAATTCTGTTAGTATTTGTTTCACATATGTAGGTGCTCCTGTGTTGGGTGCATAGATATTTATAATGGTCATATCCTCTTGTTGGACTGACCCTTTTATCATTATGTAATGTCCTTCTTTGTCTCTTGTGACTTTCTTTGTTTTGAAGTCTATTTTGTCTGATACAAGTACTGCAGCTCCTTCTTTTTTCTCCCTATTAGTTGCATGAAATATCTTTTTCCATCCCTTCACTTTTAGTCTGTGTATGTCTTCGGGTTTAAAGTGAGTCTCTTGTAGGCAGCATATAAATGGGTCTTGTTTTTTTCTTCATTCAATGACTCTATGTCTTTTGATTGGTGCATTCAGATCATTTAAATTTAGGGTGATTATTGATAGGTATGTACTTATTAGCACTGCAGGCTTTAGAACCTTTGGTTACCAAAAGGTTCAAGGTTAACTTCCTTACTATCTTAGAGTCTAACTTAACTCACTTAATATGCTATTACAAACACAATCTAAAGGTTCTTTTTTTTCCCTCCTTTTTCTTCCTCCTCCATTCTTTATATATTAGGTATCATATTCTGTACTCTTTGTCTATCCCTTGATTGACTTTGGGGATAGTTATTTTAATTTTGTAATTGCTTAGTAATTAGCTGTTCTACTTTCTTTACTGTGATTTTGTTACCTCTGGTGACAGCTATTAAACCCTTAGGAACACTTCCATCTGTAGCAAAATACACTGCAGAGATAGATGGTTTGTGGGAGGTAAATTCTCTCAGCTATTGCTTATCTGAAAATTGTTTAATCCCTCCTTCAAATTTAAATGATAATCTTGCCAGATAAAGTGTTCTTGGTTCAAGGCCCTTGTGCTTCATTGCATTAAATACATCATGCCACTCCCTCTGGCCTGTAAGGTTTTTGTTGAGATGCCTGATGATAGCCTGATGGGCTTTCCTTTGTATGTGATCTTATTTCTCTCTCTGGCTGCTTTTAATAATCTGTTCTTTTCCTTGATCTTTGCCATTTTAATTACTATATGTCTTGATGTTGTCTTCCTTGGGTCCCTTGTCTTGGGATATGTGTGTCTCCATGGCTTGAGAGATTATCTCCATCCCCAGGTTGGGGAAGTTTTCAGCAATTACATCCTCAATGACACTTTCTATCCCTTTTTCTCTCTCTTCTTCTTCTGGTACCCTTATAATGAAAATATTGTTCCGTTTGGATTGGTCACACAGTTCTCTCAATATTCTTTCATTCTTAGAGATCCTTTTTTCTCTCTGTTCCTCAGCTTCTTTGTATTCCTCTTCTCTAGTTTCTATTTCATTTATCGTCTCCTCCACCATATCCAATATGCTTTTAATACCCTCCATTGTCCTCTTCAATGATTGGATCTCCGATCAGAATTCATTCCTGAGTTCTTGAATATCTTTCTGTACCTCCATGAGCTTGTTAATGATTTTTATTTTGAACTCCCTTTCAGGAAGAGTCATGAGGTCAATGTCATTTAAATCTTTCTCAGGAGTGGTATTAGTAATTTTACTCTGAACCAGGGTCCTTTGGCGTTTCATATTTGTACATGGCGCCTGAAAGACTAGCGGAGTGGATTCTTACTCGAGACCTGGGATAGGCGGCGACCCGAATACTCGCAGGAGACCGGTCTTGATGCAAACAGCAAGAGGTTTATTGATTCATACCAGCGCGCTGGGGTCGAGACTCATAACCCATGCAGGGGCAGAGGATTTCGACCCCCAGCAGAAATCACAGGAGGCTTTAAAGGAAAAGAAACCACAACCAGGGGGTCTGCTGATGATTTGATACCACAACCAGGGGGTCTGCTGATGATTCGATAGTAAAAGTATTTCAATTAGGGCCCCACAGGGCTTCAGCTTTTATCTTTACTGGCCCATCAGTTTGGGAAAAGTACCTGTTTTGCAAGCTATTGTGTTCAGGCCGGTTTTTTTTCTTTTCTTTTATGACTCAGGCCAAGGGTCAGGGCCTGCTTAAAATTTTCCTATTCTTTCAGGTAGTTTCAGGGAAACTGAAACTCAGGCCTTCTGATTTCAGAGGCTTCCTGAGGCCTGTCATGGCATTAGTTTGGTCCTTTCAGCACCCTCTAGTGCCCAGAAGCTGTACTCCCTGGAGCTACTCAGCCCCTGAAGCAATGTTGGGGGTGCAGGGGAGTGGTATTGGTGCCTTGGGGGAGGAAAGAACTGTTTCCTGCTTCCTGGCTGCTATGCCTGTCTCCACTGCCTGAACCAGTGGGTCTGAGCACACAGGTATAAGCCTCTATGCTTTGCATTTGTAGTTGCTGTAGGAAGATGTTCCCTCTGGCTGGCCTAATGCCAGGGTAGGGTTTGCTGGTTTGTGATTCAGGTGGGGCTGGCCGGGAGAAAAGCACAGTAGGCTGCATATCACGGAGGGGGTCTGGGAGCTCTGTAGCCAGACAGGGAGCTGGAGCACCTGAAGGTCATTTAAGGAGGAAGATTTCTTTTTCCTCCTTAAATATGAGTGTCTATATGGCAAAGTTCCCAACCTGCTGGGCAGAGTGCACCTGGACAATTTTGTCTACCTGTCCTCTCTCCTGAGCAGTAAGCTCTGTGCAATCCTTGCCCCTTTAGCAGCCCTCTTGCTAAGGGCTTCCTTGTTAGGAAGTCTCTCAGACTGCCCACCTTTATTTTGTCCCAGAGCAGCTAGATACGGATCCCTGCTTTCTACAAGCAGCTGGAATCTCAGTCTCTCCTGGAATTCTTCCTGTCTTAGCTTTCCAACCCCATAATCATGAGAGTATCATGTGAGCACCATAAATTGTAGGTTTGTGCTACCAGAGCAGATCTCCGGAGTTAGGTATTCAGCATTCTCCAGCCTCCACTCCCTCCTTGCTTGGTTTTTCTTCCTCCCACCAGTGAGCTGGGGTGGGGAAGGTCTCGGGTCCTGCTGGGCCACAGCTTTGGTACGTTACCCTGTTCTGTGAGGTCTGCTCTGTTCTCCAGGTGTATGCATCTGGTGCAGTCCTCTTTCCTGTTGCTCTTTCAGTATTCGTTGTATTAATTATATTTTTGTATTATATGCGGTTTTAGGAGGAAGCCTGTGTCTCACCTCTCATGCCGCCATCTTTAATCCAATCCTGAACTGGTAATCTAGGATGTTTGAATTCAAGAAACCTGCTAAAGCTAAGTTCAGTGACTCTGCTCACTTTCGTCTCTGATCTGCTTGCTTTCTGATTAGAGATTCTTGTTATATGATCTCAATTTTGGACACATCAGGCTTACTGTGGAGTTTTGGGCCTTCAGATCATCTCAGTGGTATTTAAAAACAAAGCTTGTTTTCCTGGAATCTGCAAATGTAGAAACCGAATAATGTTTATGTATAATCTTTAACAGCAAAAATGACTACAGTCCTTTCTTGAGTTTCATGGAAATCTCTTTTAATAAAAATAATTATTGATATTATCTGTGTTGCTTTAAGCACTATAGTCACATTTCTATGAACACTGTAGTTTTCCTTTGCAAGCAAGCAGCAGTTCTGAGAACAATATGAAAGGCAATAAACTGATTGTATGCTAATCCAGAAAGTTGGTCTCTCTTGTGTATTTTCACTTTGATAAACATTAAAGATACAAAAATTCTTCCAAGGCTTTGTCAGATCTTCCTGATGCCAGTGCAATAGTTGGCAAGGAGGCCATATTGTAGTCTGTGTGGGCTAATGTAACAGAATAACACAGACTGGGTGGCTTATAAACATCAGAAATTTATTTCTCACAGCCTTGGAGGCTAGGACATCCAAGATCAAGGCTCTGGTAGATTTGGTATCTGGTGAGAGTTTGCTTCCCGATTCATAGGTAGCTGTCTTTTCTCTATGTCCTTGTGTGGTGGAAGGGGTGAGGCACATCTCTGGGGACTCTTTTATAAGGGCATGAATCCTGTTTATGAGAGCTCTGCCCTCATGACATAATCATCTCCCCAAGAGCCGTGTCCCACTACCATCACACTAGGGGTCAGGTTCCAGCACATGAATGCAAACATTCAGTCCACAGCAATCTCCCTTTCAACGTCTTGGTTAGAAGTGAGCCATGGCTACAGGGTTTATATAGTATCATTATAGTTCTTTGCACATAGTGATTTTCTTTAGTGCTTATTAAATGAGAAAAAGAATGAATGAATGAATAAAACTCTAATAAGGAGCTTGAAATGTGTATGTGTGTGTGTGTGTTTATTTTCAATATTTTCTTAACTGGTCTTTCTGCTTCTGCCTTTGTCCTCCTACAATCCATTCTAAATAAACAACCAGAGTGATCTTGTTAAAATGAAGTCAGAACATGTTCCCTTTTAGCTTAAACTCTTTTGGCTTCCCATCTTACTCAGAGTAAAAACCAAACTCCTAAGCTCTAAAGCATTGCCCATTCTGGCCATTAGGGTCTCTCTGACTTTATTTCATCTGACTTTGACCTGAGTCTCTCTTTTCTGGCCACATTGGCTTTCTTGATGTTTCTCATAGATGCCCTATTCAGAGTCTTTGCACTTGTTCTATTTGCTTGAAATGCTTTTCCTACTAAATATATGAGGATTCCCTCTCTGCTTCCAGTGTTTGTTGAAATGTCGCCTTCTCAATGAGACCTGTCCTGGCCATCCTGTTTAAAGTCACAGCCTGCCCCAACCCATCCTTTATCCCATCTAATATATTGTATGTTTACTTGTGTTTATTTTATTGTTTTCCTCCTCCTTCACCTAATAGAATATAAACTCTATGAAGGCAGGGGTTTTAATACATTTTATTCACTAACTTATTCTCCTTTTCCCAGAACATACACGGCACATAGTAGGACAAGAAATGTTGGTTCAATGAATGACAAAATAAATACATGGGTGTAGCCTTTAACAAGATTCATAGACGTTCATGAGCAAAGTTTCGGTCGGAGACTTTTATTTTCTGTGTCTTCAAAGCCTAGGTCAGAGCAGAAAGAATAGAATTGAGGTGAATGAGTGTTTAGCTGAATGGTTTAAACTGGATCAACTAAGTCATGGGATGAAGGTCAGAAAAGGAACCAGAAAAAGGAAGGACAGGGGTAGGGAGTGGGTGTGTGCCAGGAGAGAAGAGACTTGGAGCACTTTCAAGCTCCTTGACTCTCTGAAGTTTCTACCAAAAAAACAACACTAATGTAAAGTTTTTGTGAAGACTATAAAAAGCAATATAAATAAGGATCCTGGCAGAGAGTGGGTTCCTGGAACTCTCCCTCCTTTGATTATATTAATATTTATTAATTCCTGGTTGCTTTCTTTAAATACTGCCCACAAGTTTAACTCTTTAATTCTCCTTAGTGACCCAGTTTGACTGTACCCTGACTGACAAAGCAATTGATTCCAGGAGTGGCCCCGGAATTTATATCCCTAAAGTGGGATTCTGAGATTGGATATTCACAGATAAACTCCTTGTCAGGGAAATTAGGAAGAGGAAATGTTGAAGGGCTTGAATGTCCAATTCTGAAGTGAGTAGAAATTCAGAAATGCTCAGCGACAGCTTTGAAGCTCATCTGCTGTAGTCACAAGGACAGATATGGCTGGAGTCTGACAGCCAGGAGGTGTGGGAGAGAGGTACATGATGTTCCTCTGACAGCAGGCACTGGGTGGGAAACACTTGTGCCCACCTGCCACCAGAGGGCATCCACTGTGGAGAGGCCCTCAGAAGTCAGGGTGGCACGATGGCTGGCTGGCTGCCTCTTTCTCACAGCTTGTGAGAGAAACCTCTGCACGAATATGGTTATGGCAGCAGTGTTGGAAGGTCTGTGCGAGCTCAGAAACAGACCTGCCCTCACCAACGCTTCTTCAGGGTACGTCACAGTCATCTGGCTATATGCTGATTGCATCAAACTTCTTCCAGCAGTGAGGAGGCAGTGCTTTGCTCTCATCAGAATAGACACATATTCTGGCTACAGATTTGTCTCTCTGTGGCCACAGTGCTTCTCCTGCACCACCAGTCACACTCACAGAGTGCTGTATCCATCACCATGCTGTCCGCAAAACATAAACATCTCCTCCCCTGTTGGGGCAGAGTTTACAGCAAAGAAAAGGCAACATCAGTGGGTTCATGCCCCCAGCCTTCCCTGCTTACACCACTTGCCTAAATGTCCCAGAAGTAGCCACAGTACCAGCTGGGAGATACCACTCTGTAAGGCTGGGTGCTGTCTACAGATTGTAGTGTATGCCTTAAACCACCAGCCCACATATGGTAGTCTCCCCCTTGTCAAAATATGGAGTGTTGGGGAGCAAAAAGAGATGGACAGGTCTCATTTTTACACCAAATAACATGTTAAAGTTGTTTTTGCTTCCTATACACGTGTTCTCGGGATGAGCGGGTTTGCTTGAATGTCCAAGGGAGAAAGGCTTCCATCAAGGAAACTAGTCATGGTTTTGAAGAGCTGGAAGCTCAGACTGACCCTGACGACTTTGGGCCTCTCATACACTGAGCAACAGGCAGAGAAAGGGGGTCACTGTATTTCCAGGGCGACTGAGCCCAAATACCCAGGAAAAAATGAGCTGTTGCTCCATGATTAGGATGATGAGTACTATGTCTGGAATCTACGAAATTCACTAGGACATCCTTTAGTACTCTCTTGCCCAGTAATCCTGGTGTCGGTGGGAAACTGCAACTCAACAAAGGCTGGACCAAGGACTCAGATCCTATGGAAATAAAGGGTTGGTTCATACCTTCTGTGCCGGGGTATTGCAAAGTATAAAGTAAACAAAATTGGTGGTGGAAAAAGGAAGTTGAGATTGTCAACTGAGGCTCTGGGACTATTTACAAAGGTACCAAAATTCCTTGTTAATTAACTGCGGCTTTTCCTACTTCCCCCTGCTCCCTTATATTTAGCATGCTGGTAATAGCTAATGTTTCATACTTTAGGTGGGAATATGGCCTCATTTTGCAATAAGAAATTAGCTTATTCCACTCAGATAAATGGTCACAATGGATGCTGAGGACAAAGTGGGTAGACTGTGATGGACATTGTCTTGCTGCCCTTGAAATCTACTTCTCACCCTTTACCTCCTGCTCAGGCTCCAGGAGGCTGAGTTTCATGGCCAACATCTACTGGGTTTCTTTACCCTCACTTCCAGTTGGGTTCAGCCAGTGAGAGGAGCTGGTGGGATACTGGCAGGAGACAAGGGGAAGAGAGTGATGTCAGTTACTCGCTGCCCAGCTCTCTGCCCACTGAGTTATTACTCTGGGTGGGCTGCTTTCCTACCGTCACGGTCTCTCTGAGCCTCTGGTTGTAATGATTGCTCTGTCTTTTTGCCTCTGAGGCCCAGGGGAAGTGAGGACTCTTGCCATTAATAACATTGGGCACCACCACCTGTCCTTGCTTCTTCTCCAATCTCTGCTGGCACACTTGTAAATAGTTCTTTCATTAAACCTTGCTGGACCCCCAAAAGCTACAATTACTATTTCCATTTTACAGATTAGGAAACTAAGGCTAAAAGCTCCTAAATAAATTGCACAAGTTCTCACAGCCGGTGAGCTGTGGAGCTAAGTAGCTGTGGAACGAGGCTTTGCATTCAGGTGACTCACCCCGATGCTGCTGCCCACTGTAGCACGTATTCCCAACTATGCTGGAGAAAATCTGAGAAGACAATTTATTGGCAATCAAAAGCTCAGGTTTCAGCCATAGTGATGAGACTGGGGAGAGTCAGGAATATATTTGAAAAGAAAAAAAAAAAGCCAAATTTGAGTATTATCAGGTCAGAGGCTCTGTTTCTACTATGATTTATAGAACACAGCCTTGCCCACCTATTCCAAATAGGCCCCTACTGGTTTTATAATGTGTGATCTTCTTTTCACTGGTCTGAGGTTTCTAATCTTTGATTAAGCAAAGGACATATAGGCCACAAGTGATGGATTGATGGTAGTGGTTGTAGACCAAGGTCTGGACCTAAGGATTTTATCGGAGTTGTATTATGTTTTAAGGTGGAAAATAATGCCACCCATAATGGATGTGGGAGGGTGTGGGGGGGGTCTGGAATGGTGAGGTCCACGTGAGGGACCTGGGTCCAGTCTGGAAGCCAGAGGGGATAAAGGAAACAGGAATAATGAAAACCAGCTCTGTCACCCTTTCAGCTAGGCTGTGGGACCTTTCTGAAATGGAGATCAGGAATTAATAGGAAATGGAGACATCAGAAGTACAAAAACAAGTGGATTTAAGTTCAGGAAGACTTACAAATGAAAACAGCAAGGAAATCCAAGAGAATCCACTAAATCAGTATCTGTCTGTGCTTCCTGCTGGAGAAAGAAGTTGGGATGGGACTTGCAGTGATGAAATGAGCACAAGACTGTGATGGTGAGATGTTAGTGTGTGGAAAGATGCTCTGAGAATATACACATGTGCTGGATTGCAGCGCATGAGGGAGTTAAAGGTAAGCCTGAATATATTTTCATGTAGTTGGATTAGTGTGGCATTTTGCTGACAGTGTCACTAGAGAGTTTGAGAGAAGAATATGGGTCTCACTTTGAGCTCACCCTCGCATGATGGAACACAAGATGTACGGAGGCTTAGAGATGGAGTGTCACTCGGTAGTGCGCAGCAGAAAACCACAGGGCTCCTAAAGAAAAGAGTGCAAAGTTGGAGGAGTTCCATTGCTTTATTTATTCAAAGGGTAAAAACAAATGGGCAACAATTTAGAGCAAGCTTAATTTTTCCCAATAATAAGAGAGATGCTAAAGGAGAGATAGGACTCTGAAATGGGCTGTTAATGTTAGATGGGAACCAGACTTAGGAAAAACAGGAAGAAAGAGATATAAATATATGCATCACTAACATGTAAAGGACCCTGACTGAGAAGAATGGTAGGGACACATTCACATTATATATAGTTCTACATATATAAAATTTTTCCATTTGTATTTGAATATGGGGTACCTTGTAGAGGGCACGTCCAGCTAGCATGATATATATACTATATATATATATATATATATATATCTGGAATACTGAAATATATGGAAATGTAAGCACATTTTGACTTAAGGCCTCATAAATGTAGTATATATAATAGAATAGCCAAATGATCAGCCTTGACAACCAAACTATAAATCAAAATCAAAGGCAGTGTGTATTAGTGTAAGGCGCTGTGACTATATCACTGATACGTCAAAGTCTCTTTCGGAAGTTTGATGTAGCCAAGAGTATGGACTGTGAAGTCAAACAGCTTAGTTTAAATTCTGACTTTCTGTCTGCCCTTAGGCAAATTATGTTACCTTTCTGAGCCTCAACTTTCTCTTCTATAAAATAGTGATAATATTTACTTTTTTATGATATGAGGATTATGTAATTCCTTGCATATAGTAGGCATTCAAAAAGTGATAGCTTATTAATATCAATTTTTCTCTTTTGACTAATTGCTATGAGGTTTTTACACACTCCACAAGTTTTTCTATCTTTACTTACATTATTTCTACCACCTTCTCTCTTAAATTCTCCCTTATATACAGATGAAATGATTTTATAATCACAAAAGAAATAGTTCTAAGTAGAGGCTGAATGTAGGATTATTTATTGTCAACAACAAAAGCCTGGCATTAACTCAACTCAAACCAGCATTTGAATGCATGTTCTAGTGTTTAAGTAGACAAATATAAATGATTTCACTCAAAAGATCAACTCATTTAACCAACAATGAACTCATTCTGCCAACTTGAACATGATGTATTTCTCCTACAGTCACCACACGTTCATAGTTTCATATTGAAATACATTTATGAGGCATGTGGTTAATAGAAATCAAAACAGATATGGCCAAGGCCATGGGAAGATTCCTTTGTAGTTTGGATGTCTGAGTATCTAGTCTCAAAATTTGTTAATTTCAGGCTTTATAAATCAGAAGTCTGGGAACATCAGGAAAAAGTTGAGACATGCATTAACCTTTATTAATATACAATGAACAAGCAGGACTTCCTTTCTAAAACTGTATTACTGCAACATTAGGAAATGTTATGCATGTAAAACCCTGTCTATGTGAATATATTGTCATTCAGAATTGATTGAAGGCATCAAAAAAATCTTTTGCAAAAAATTAGTTGGTATTATAGACTAAATCAAATGAAAGAAGACTGTGTAAGAACCAATCCCCAGGTTTTCATTTTTCTTGTTGCCCTTGACCTCTCTTTTATATACCTGAAGACAGAACACAGAACTACAACTTAGAGAAAGAATGGATCTAATCACTGGAAATTGTCTTTCACTGTGACCTCAGTGTGCCACTTCTGACCATGGTCCTCCCTGGACTTTATTAGATTTCTCTCTGGGAATTACACAGAAATCTCTTTCTGTGATTTTCTCATTAAAAGAAACTAAAGAAATTTATAAGCTAGAAGATAAGTATTACCCCTTGACCTTTAATGATGCAGAAAGCGTAACAGAGGTGTTTGATATTAATTTTGAAAATGTACTTTTTTCTTATATAACCTAGTTTAGAAAATAACCATAAAATAAGAAGTGACTAGCATATAAACCTTTGGAAGGCAATTTTCCCTTGCCAATCTCCTCATTTTGGGTGAAATTTCAGAGATTGAGGCCCATGCTAGTGCTCTTAAAGCATCATGTTTATTTCCTTGCTATAGAAATTAAGGAGTAAAAGTTAGTAATTAGTGTCAGGATGCCAGAGAATGGGGAAATCAGCATTTCTAAATGGCTTGTTGTATATTCACAAAGTTTCTTTTATATGAATACGTTATCTAGTGGTTTTTGTTTGTCACCCTGCCATTTCTCTTTAATGTGTGTACTTGCAGTGGAACGGCTGGCTGTGGGATTATAGATAATAGATATTCCTATATAGACTGGAGTGGAGAAGCAGTCTATGGGTTTGAGCAGGCATTCGGATTCTGCGTCTCACATAGTATTTGTTTGGGCAAGTCACTTAACCTCTCTCAGCCTCAAATTTTTTGGTTGTCTAATGGAAATAATAGTAACTACTTTCCAGGGTTGTTCTGAGAATAATGCATGAGAGTCAATATAAAATGCTTAGCATAATTCCTGGCACAGCAAATCATGGGTTTACTAGACTTCTGTTGAAACAAAGTTTTATCATTATATTCCAATTAGCTTCAATGAAAAAATATTTGTGATTTTGCTTACTATGTGCCAAACATGATATTCAGCCTTAGGATACAACAGCAGACAATACAGAAAAATATGTGGCCTGGTTGGCAACAGTGGTAAAGAGAGAAGGAAGTTTGCTTGAAAGGTGTCCTGATTTTGGCAATCCCCAAATGGCTCACTCTTCCCTTCCTCATTCCAAGAAAAGCCCAGAACAAATGGCTTTTATTGGCCTCATGGTGGAAATAATTCTGTATTCCCAGATTAAGACTGGGCTTGGCATCCTTATAACAAAATTACTGAAATTCCATGATGCTTTGATATTTAATGTGATGTTATGAAATTTATTTTCCAGCTTGTGTATGTGATGAAAAAGGGGTTACTTAGAATTTACAGGTAACCATTTTGTGGCAAGTTGACACTATTGTGATATTCTCCTTTGGATCACTGTGGAAATTTGAAATATTGACTGAACTTTACTACAAAATAATACTCAAAAATTTAGCTAATATTTAATGATAATTTCATCATGTATAAAACTAGGCAGCTCCAAGACACTAAATTCTTGATCTTGTAAGTTTGACTCCAAAGCTGAATCTATGGTGACCTCTTTTCCATTTAGACTTTTTTAAAATCTCACAGGCTGCCTTCCTGAGGCTCACACGGCCGCCTCTGAGGCATTCTTCTTACACCCGCTGCAATTCATAGGTCGCCAGAAGGGGCATCTCAGAGCTAAGCTGTTGATTTGGACCAAACAAGAGGAAATAGGGTCAACCATGAAGCAAATATGAGGAAAATACTCTCAATTTCATTAAATTAAGTGATAAAAGTGCATTGCGTTTACTTTGTTCTAAGCTTGAATATATGGAAGTGATAGTAAGAACTTCCTTTGACTTCACCCATGTGACATGCATGTAACTTTCCTCTTGCTCTGTGCATTAGGACTTACATATTCATCGTACCCTCAGAAGGCAGATACAATGAAATCATAGGCAGGCAGAGGATGTGTAGGAACATTCACAGACAATGTCATCAGACACTTCAAAAAGCCAAGTAATAATTTTTTGCCCATCAAAAATATCAGCAACAGAGCTTCTGAACTTTAAGAAAGCATTTTTGTAGAACTATTGTATCCTGGGAAAATTCCAGAAGAACCTAAAGAAAATTTGAAGTTTTAGTTCACTTACCAAGTATATCATAAATAGATGTGAAACTTCACTTGGCTAATTTCTTAAAGTTTAAAGTTAACACATAAAATGGTGACTCTCTTTTATTCTAGACTCATTCCTCATCTCCTCCCTCTTCTCCTATTCTTCCCACCTCTACCATTTAACCTGCTCCTCCGGCCTGGCCTCATGCAGAGAATGTGTAGGAGCTCCACCTGAGCTGTATCTACAGTCCTCCCAACCCAGGGGCAGACCTGTGAGTGATGCTTCCTCTGATACCAGTCCCCAGTTGCCAAATCACCCCCCATTATTCCAGTCTTTCTTGAAACAAGGCACCATCATTGTATTAGAGTGATTTGTTATACTGTAGTAGGAATTGGATAGTATATTTTAATATCTGATAAAGCTAGACCTTATTCATTCTTTTTCAGAAATTTTCTGATTAGTCTTGCTAACTTTTCAAATACATTTTAGAAACATATTATAGTATCCTTGAAGCCCCTTTTCTACCACCATTACCACTAAACATATATATATGTATATAAGTATATATAAAATTTTCTTAGGTTGGCTTAAAAATTATAATATCGAGAATGTTTCTGTTCAAAAGCAGGATATATATTTCTGCTTTAAAAAAATTTTAAATGTGCCTTAGTAAAATTTAAGATTTTCAGTTCTATAAATCTTGTACATTATATTAAAAAATCTTGCACATTAACTTTAATAATTAAAGTTAAACAACTAAGGCAGAGCAAAACCAATGAGGAAATATATGCCAGTCTTTGTGGTTGAGGTAATTATTGCAACTATGCACTAACATTAATTTTTAATTTTTGAATCCAACAACTCTGTCTGCCTCTTGGAATTTATCCAAAAGAGTTCATTGCATGTATTGAAAGATATACTTGCTTGAGTGCGTTCCCTGTGTTTCAGTAGAGAAGTACAGTGATTAGCTGTAACAATAAAAATGATTGAGGTAGTTCTATACTATGTGCTAATACATGTAGTAGTATGGGACAATCTTTAAGATGCATTATTACATGGGAGAAATCAGACTACAAAACATGTTTTTGCTTGTATAAAAGAAATATTGTTGAGTGCATGGGTGGATAGATGAATAAAGGATCAATAAATTTATTGTCCTATTCTTCCAAGTTCTAGGAACATCACTGGAAATCAATTTCTAAATCTTTTCAGAGTTAGAAAAAATTAATTATATGTCTCACAGAATTCATGGTTATGAAATTCCATGTTTATTTCTTGGGATTAAGGATTATAGTGTGTAGCAGTGACAATACCATGTAATTTCCTCTTTCTGGACACACTTGAAACCTTCATTTTTCAGTCTCCCTTGCAATTAGGTTGAGGTCCTGGAATATAGGCAGAAATGATATAAGCTACTCTTAGGTCTGACCTTTAAGAAAGGCCATTTCTTCTAGCTCTTTCTTCATAGCAATTACAGGGGTCATGTGTTCTTAATGGAATGCTTAATGAGAGTCCCTGGCTCATTTTTTGGAGGAGACATAATCACACTGATATGAACAATAAATAAGCTTTCACTATGTTATAAAAATGAGATTGTGGAGTTATTTGTTGCTGTAGCATAGCCTAGCTTAACCTTACCAATACATACCGAGAAGGGTTTCTTTAGAACTGAGAACTTCCTAGGTCAATTTGTATGACAGGAGAAAGGCTTTGATTAAGAAGCCCATAGGCTTAAGAAGCCAATTATAGGGATTTAGGAGAGAGGAGATTTGGATAAAGTTATTCTGCTTTAGAAGTCCTGAGAAGTTGGGATTAGATTTATGACTTCTTAGGGGAGAAATTTTATCTGGAACAAAGCTGTATTTCCACAATTGCCAGAAGAACAGATTTTAAGTATTTTAAGTATTAGCATAATACCTTCTAGGTCCATCCATGTTGTTGCAAGTGGTCACAAAGTTGTCAGACTTCTTCTGAGGGCACTTCTTTGTGCCATCTAAGACCAGACTTGGAGACGTTTTGAGATGCTATATTTGTCTCTGAGGAGTTAACTTGGAGGAAGAAAGCATTTAAGGTTTGTTATTTGATACATGGCAAGTATTAATTTTTCCTTTTATTATGGCAATTCCTGATTATATATTTAAATAAATTACTTAGAATAAAAGTAAAAATACCTTAAAATTGCCTACGATTATAAAAACAGTTATGAGAAAATAAGAGAACAATACTGAGCTAAGACTTAATCTGAATTAAAAAAATCTTTAAAAGTCATAACAGAATCCATAGACTGAGCTTCATATGTCAAAAGGTACCCAAGGGGCCAGGAAAAAAGCGGGATGATAAGGACATTCAGGAGGAGAGGAACGGAAGAAGGCTGAGATATATTATTAGATAATCAGATCGCGTATTACAATCATAGGCTCAAGTACTGGACCCAAAGAATAATTGTCATAAAAATATCTTCCTTTTGGTCTGGTGGAGCGATGGAAGAGAGCTACTGCAAGTCTGTCTGAAATTCCACTCCTCTCTCTCTTCAAAGACAGAGAATTCCTCTCTTCCTACGGGAAAGCTATGCCCACCACCACCCATGTTTGTGTCACACAGTCTTGAACAAGAATCTGAAGCTTCAGTGTGATGTTTTTTGCTTCCAAACTTCCCGTGGGTGGGAGATGGTGGGAAGGAGTGAGTTCTCCAGTCTTGTAGGGGAGAGTGTCCTTGGATCATCTAATTTGAGTATACTTTTCAATATTCTTACCAGGGAGGATTTTGAGGACCTACTGGGTTCTTCACTTAGAGAACTTATTAGGGGAGGTACATTTTCCAAGAGTAGAAAATTAAAATTTACAGAATTAGTCCAGAAAAATCCATATTGAGAAAGGAATTACATACTTGTTTAGCAAGGGCCTTCATGTGCCCTTGGTGTAAAATGGGCCTCATTTTGGTTGGAGGTGCCTGGGGTTTCTTTCCTATCTGCACCTAAAAAACCAGCTAGAATCTTGAAAGAGCTCCACTGAGCTTTAATTTCAGTAAAGAACAACCACAGTAACAAACTCTTGATCAGAACAAAAAAAATTCATGGCCCCAAATAACTCCTTTGATAACCATTAGGTAGACACAAATTTACTGTCTCTGAACAAGTTTACTTCAGGCTTTCATAAGTAGTTGATGTTTTTTCAAAGAAATGCTGTAATTAAGAAATTACAGTGAAACAAAAAAATCAGAAGAGTAGGAACAAAGAACTTTTGAGCTCAATAAATTTCCTTCCAAAGTAGCAGAATGAACTGGAAGAAATACACTGATCACCTGGCCTAACAATGTCATTTTATTTATTTATTTATTATTAAAGTATAGTTAATATACAATGTTATGTTAATTTCAAGTATACAACATAGTGATTCAATAGTTATCTATGTTATTAAATGCTCATCCTCAAGTGGTGTAGGTACTATTTGCGATCACAGAAAGATATTACAGTATTATTGAGTATCTTCTTCTCTATGCTGTACTTTCATCCCCATGACTAATTTATATTATGATTAAGATTTTATGTCTCTTTATCCCTTTCACCTATCTCATCCCTAACACCCAACCTTCCCCATGATAACCACCAGTCTCTTCTCAGTGTCTATGAGTCTACTGCTATTTTTTTTTTGCTTCTTTGTTTTATTTTTATTTTTTTGCTTATTTGTTTTGTTTTATTTTGTTTTTTTGGATACCACATACAAGTGAAATCATATGGTATTTAAATTTCTTCACCTGGCTTATTTCATTTAGCATAATACCTTCTAGGTCCATCCATGTTGTTGCAAGTGGCAAGATTTCTTTCCTTTTTATGGCTGAATAATATTCTATTGTGCCTATGTACCACCTCTTCTTTTTCCATCCATCTATTGATGGACACCTTGGTTGCTTCCATATCTTGGCTATCGTAAATAATGCAGCAACAAACATGGGGTGTATGTATCTTCTTGAATCAGTGATTTTGCTTTCCTCAGGTAAATTCCCATTGCTGGGTCACAGCCATAAGATCTTACACACGAGGAAACCGAAACTAAGGAGAAAGAAAGACTGACTTCCAGTCACACAGACAATGGTAGGCTGAGGCCTGAGAGGCAGGCATCCTGATGTGATCTAGGCTTCCTTCCTCCTTTCCTGCTATCTAGTTTTCTTTTTTCCTCTCTGCAATACCATTTAGCTGCTAACATGTCTATGAACCAGACCCTTTCCTTCCTCATCTTGGAAACACAACCCACACAGTATATCTTATAATGGTCCTACGTTAGGGGGTGATGAGGTCGGGGGACTGGTGATGGGTATGACAGTCTGTAAATTAAATTAGTCTTCTTTCCCCTTAGGAGATCTTTCTTCACACAGGGCCCATGTCTTATTTGTGTTTGAATCTTGAATACTTACTAAAGTGCCAGAAGAGCTAAGCATTTTAGGATTGTAGAGGGCAATAAAGTTGAGAGATTATGTTGGAGAAAGATTGAGGAGGATCCTGATTTAATCCAAGGAATTTAGCTTTTTTCCAGTTGCCCTCTCCATTCAAGTTTATTTGCATTCTGCTAGTCATTAACATTATTGATCTATTTTGAGTAGGTTTTAAACAAATTTAAATATAACTATAATATAAGGGAAGTATGAAAGACCTACATTCTGAAGAATTCTCCTGAAGGGCATTCCTTCAGATTCTCAGTCTACTGCGACCTATACCCCCTTTTCCCACATTGTCTGTGACTTTACTGGCTACTGACTGACAATCCAAGGAGGGCTAGTCAGTATTCACGTTCAGTAAACCTTGCCACACTTAAGCTGCAGGATTCATGCAGATGGCTGAATAATGACCCCTAAGCTCTTATTCCTGCTTACTGCCCTTGCTTCAGTCACATGAAAGGAGAGGCACCATACAAGAATCTATCACCCTGGTGGTGATTATCACCCACTTCTCAAAGGATATGGAGTGAAGATGGACACATCACGTAGGCAAATGATAACCTGACTGCTAGATCTCTTTCTAATCCTCAGGTATTGAAACCTGATTAGACTTGGCTTAGTCTGGCTGTGTCCTCAATAAGCTAAATAGTTAATTAATGCATTCAAAACTTATTATTTTGTATTCCAAGGTGCCATGAAGTATGCTAAGCATTGCTGTACTTGGTAGGACACAAATCAAATACCCCAAACAGTGTATCAAGTATGTGGAAAAGGATATTGAAGCTCAGGGCCAGAGAGGGTTCCCAGTCCCGGACAAGTTCACTATGGAGTCCGTGAGGCTGAATAATGACAACGGAATGTCAAGGGTAAAAAGGAGCTCATACCAAGCTTTATTCTCACAGCAGTAGGTTGAGTGCTAGACTCCCCTCTGCTTCCATCTCTGCCTCCTTCTCAGCCTCTGCGCCTCCCTTTCCTGCTTCCTCTTGCTCTCTTCTATAGGCTCTGCTCTCCGGCTTCCCTCTACTCTTAGCACAGGGCAGAACTCTTCTTATTGCTAACGAGTATGCAAAGCAGGCGCCTGCGCAGTGGGCTAAGTATTACCTCATCCCACATACACAGTGGCTATCAGGTGAGGATCCTGGCCATGGAACTTCCACTTTCCCTACATATATACAGTCACTTCCTTAATAAAGATAATTGATTAATTCAGCATAAATGATAGCATCCTTTCTGTGTGCCACACACTGTTCCAGATTCTGGGGAATATATCTGTAAATAAGGTAAAGCCTTGTTGGAACCCGCCTTTAAATGTAGGGGTGGGGCACACACATGAATGAGCAATTATGAAACAATGTTAATATTAAAAATGGTAAAAGGAAAGAGTCCCTGAGCACACACAGGAAGGAACAGAACTTCAGCCTTAAGGTAGGGTGAGGGAGGACTTCCTGAGCAAGAAATGCAAAACAAATGTCTGATAAGCTAATATCTATGACTTAATAAGCAGAGGTTCTTCTGTGAAATTAAATTTAAGCAGATGACGTATGATAGTATTTGCTTTCCAATTTGAAGTGGCTCTCAGTATCTATTGAAATGATTTGCTAAGTCTTTTAAGAAATAGATAATAGTAGTTTTTATCCAATATTCCACTACTTTGAGTCTGTTATTAAAGAATAATCTAAAATATGAAATAGTCTATAAGTTTGAATATCTTTTATGATAGTACTCATTATAATGAAGATACATTGGAAAAAAATGTAAGTTTTTATCAATAGAGGAAATCTTCCTTAAATTTTTTTTGCATCCATGCTATTGTTAGAAATGGTGGTTATGAAAACTTCATGAAGAGTAGCTTTTTCTGCATGTCACAGGAGGTAGAATAGGGGAAAGAGACTATAGAAAGGGAAGAAGGAAAAAAACAGGAAGGCCCAGGAAAAATCGAAATATTTAAGCCAGAATCCATCTAGTTTTTTATTTTGAACATTGAAACTTTTTGCTCATCTTACATTGTGGTTTCCAAAACTGACTTTTGTAAGGGGAAATTTTAATTAAAAATGGTATCTTCTATGTATTTCTAATATATAAAACTTATAAAATGTAGAAAACAATATCTTATTAAGAATAACTGATTTGAAAAACTCCAGTTTTTAGTACTTACCTCAAACAAGCCAATTCATGAGAACAATGAGAGTTTTGATGGACTCAAGACCTGAAGTTGGGTTTTATGCATGACAATTGCCATCTTCTGTTGGTCTCAGCTTCCATTTTATTTCTTTAGTGTGTTTTGGCTGTAGAGTATGAAGAAACTTCTGATTCATCCCAATCAATATTAGTGACATGCTTGTAGAGCTTTATAGAAGCAGACATGCGATTCATAAGAAGAACACTACAAAGACTAATCAATTACACACCTAAAAGTTTAAATATGTGCTCAGAGTTAGCAGAAAATTTGTATTCTGACCACAAAACAAAAACAGGTCATGTTGGCAGCCTTTGTTAAGTTGGTTTTTTTCAATATGTTAGAAATTTGGTGCATAACACATTTGAGTAAGCATGTTGGACTTCATTCCAATCTTTAATATAGTTAAAAAATATGTGTATATATTGTATGTGTAAATGAAATCTGATCAAACCTTTACATATTTTCTGAAGATAAAACTTATTACATACATTGCACCTGACTTGAACTGTCATTTTCATAGGTATATAGCATGTATTTTGCTTTGCCAGGGTATATTTATTATAATTAAGAAGTAGATAATTGTGTATATTTTGAAGAAAAGTTTTGGAGAAGAGAATTCTAAAAAAATTGTACTACTATAAACTGTTTTACTTGTTCCTCGGACTCCTGTCCCTGATACATGTAATAAATGTCAGAAGAGGTAAAAAATGCTATAGTTGTTTGGGGAGAGAGTAAAATGAGCTTGAGAAGCAAGGATACATTCATGTCAAAGAACAGGAAGGGTTAGAGGTGGGCTGTGAAGGTGAAGAGGAAGGGACTGGGAATTATCTAAGATGCCCTTTTTATTCTCAGTGGTTCCCAGTAATTTAGGGTATGCTGAGACCCATCAGTGTCCCAGGGCAGAAGGTAGTCAGCCCCTACATGCAGGCTGATTGGGACCCAGACTCTCAGGCAGCAGCTGGGTCTGTATGTAGTTAGGTGCCTTCTAGGGAGGAACTGAGAAATAGATACTTTTGCTTCCTTCCTCTTCACTGGGCCCAAGTGTACAGCTGCTCATATGATCCTGACTGAGCCTGTGAAAAACTTTGTTTGCTACAGTCCTGTCGGACTTCTAAATGGAAACCTTATTATCTACTTTTTCTATTCCTTTTTATTAATTTCTACTGGGAGAATTCCTTAATAAATTACTTGTACCTAAACCCTTGGCCAAGCATCTGTTTCTAGGAAAACCCAATTTAAGACATTATTTCACTGCGCGTATCCCTCACCATTCCTCTAAACTTAAAAGGTCTAATTTTAAATTAATTTTAAAACAAGTTAAGACCTTGGCTAAGGAAAAAGAAATTGCGCAGGGGTGGTATAGAGAAAGGGAGAGAGGGCGGGAGGGAGGGAAATAGGACCCACCTTCCCACACTACCTGTATTGCTCTCCTAATCTGTTCATTCCAAAATTGCTATCTAAAACCCACTATGTACATGCCACCCTTCCTTCTATCCATTTTAGTGTTGCTCCATTGCTTATAAGTGCAATAAAAACTCACATAGCCTAGGTTATATGTCAATTATATCTCAATAAAAATATTCCATATCCCTGTAGATATAGAAAAACTGATCCTAAAGTGTATCTGGAGAAGCAAAAGACCCACAGTAGCCAACACAATATTGAAGAAAAACAAAGTCAGAGGATGGACACTACCTAACTCCAAGACTTGTAATAAAGCTACATAATCAGGACAGAATAGTATTGATGAAAGAACAGACAAATAGGTAGAGGGAACAGAACAGAGAGCCCAGAAATAGACCCACATAAATATAAACTGATCTTTGACAAAGGGGCAAAGGCAAGACAATGGAGCAAAGAGAATCTTTTCAAGAAATGGTGTTAGAGAACTGGATATCCATATGCAACCACAGAAAAAAAGAATATAGATACAGACTTTATACCCTTCACAAAAATTAACTCAAAGTGGATCACTAAACTTTAGTTTAACACTTAGAACATAAAACACTTAGAACATAACATAGGAGATAGATGACCCTGAGTATGGCAATGACCTTTTAGATATAATACCTATGAAAGAAATACCCATAAGGTGGACTTCATTAAAATGAAAAACTTTGCTCTGTGAAAAACAATGTCAAGAGAATGAGAAGACAAGCCACAGACTGGGAAGAAAATATTTGTAAAATAACATATCTGGAAAAGGACTGTTATCCAAAATAGACACAGAACTCTTAAAACTCAAAACAACAAAACAAACAACCCATTAGAAAATGGAGAAAAGACTAACAGAAACTTCACCAAAGAAGATATGCAGATGACAAGTAGACACATGAAAAAAATGTTCAACATCATATGTCATTAGGGAATTACAAATTAAAGCAATGATATATCACTACATACATATTAGAATGACCAAAATGCAGAACACTGACAATACCAAATTCTGATGAGGATGTAGAGTAATACTCTCATTCATTTCCGGTGGGAATGCAAAATGGTACAACCACTTTGGAAGACATCTGGGCCATTTCTTACAAAGCTAAACACACTCTTGCCTGCAATCTAGGATTCATACTCCTTGGTATTTATTCAAAGTTGTTGAAACTTAGGTCCACACAAACACCTGTGCATTGACACTTACAGTGGCCTTAAACATAATTGTCAAAACTTGGAAGCAACCAACATGTCCTTCAGTAGATTAATGGATAAATAAATTGTGATACATGCCTTGGACTTACAGGCCCTTAAATGAGGAGACTCCCCTAAGAGAGTCATTGAGTCGATAAAGATAAAGGATCTATTTCTCTATGAATGTGGTGGGACCCCAAAATCACAAAGCATCAGAAGTATTAGTGCTTCTAGATTGAAGCACATTAACCTCAGTGATCTTGGTCAACACTAGGAAGTTTATGGAGTTAAGCCAGTGGAAGTACCAAAAGAGAAGCTAAGAAAATAGCTCTGATTTGGATTCTGCTTGGAGGATGACCTCGTAATAGCAGCTGGTGGATGTTGTAAAAAGTGTGTTTCAAAGGTAACCTTAAAAATGGTGGTTGGACTCATCTGGTGAACTTTTAAAGTTTCCAGGCCCCACTTCATATCAATTAAATTGATTCTCTGGGGCTGGGAACAGACAACAATATATTTAAAAAATAATTTCCTAGGCCATTTCAATGTGCAGCCACTGCTTAAAAAGAATACTCTGAGTAGTTACTTCGTGGAGATCACAAACATATAGAGGTACATTTAAGTAGTAAAAATATTGCCATGCCAATATAACACACATATTCAAAAAGTGCTACGTGTCAAACAACTTAGGAGTTAAGATGGTGAGGTGGCTAATTTTATGCATCAACTTGACTGGGCTGTAGGGTGCCAGCATATTTGGTCAAACATTTTTCTGGGTGTTTCAGGATGCAAAGGTGTTCTTGGATAAGATGAACATTTAAATTGATAGACTTTAATATTAAATTACATTAACATTTTAATCAGTAGAGTAAAGCAGTACCCTTCATAATGTGGGTGGGCCTCATCCAATCGGTTGAAGGACTGACTAGAACAAAAAGACTGATCCTTCCTTGGGGAAGAGACTTCTCTACCTGACCTCCTTCTGACTTCATCTGTAACATTGATTTCTCCCTGCCTGATGGCCTTTCAATTAGAACTCTGCTCTCCCTGGGTCTCCCACACCATCAGTACCCCCTGTAGATTTTGGATTTACCAGGCTTTATAATCACATGAGCCAGGTCCATAAGTAACATATCCTTTCGTTTCTCTGAAGAACTTTGATTAATACAGACGTTATTTCTGGAAAACTGTTACTTGTCTCAGAACAGTGGCACCAGTGATCAGTAAGATTTTCAGGTGAAGAGGCATGTGAACAGTTTGAAAAAGTAGTATTTTTAACACAGTGCAATAATTTACAGAATATGTGCTTTAAAATAAATATGTAACTAAATAAGTAAAATATGTCCATATATGACTTTTAAGATTTACATTCTTATTAGCATACGTACATTCAGTCAGACTCTTACCCTCATTACTATTGTACTTGAATTCACATTTGGATATTGGGAGATGATCTTATATTCTGTCTGGGTTGTGTTATGTTCAGGCATTCCATTAATTAATTTCATTGAGCCTCAGTTTTCTTACGTGTAATAGGGAATAAAATAGTACTACTCTTGGAGTTCTCTTTTTTTCTATATATATATATTTTTATTTTGGTATTATTAATGTACAATTACATTACTAGACTCCCCCTATTATCAAGTCCCCACCACATGCCCCATTACAATCACTGTCCATCAGCATAGTAAGATGCTGTAGAGTCACTACGTGTCTTCTCTGTGTTATACTGCCTTCCCTGTATCCCGCCGTGCTACATTGTGTGTGCTAACAGTAATGCCCCTTTACCCCCCTTACCCCTCCCTTCCGACCTATCCTCCCCAGTCCCTTTCCCTTTGGTAACTGTTAGTCCATTCTTGGGTTCTGTGAGTTGGCTACTGTTTTGTTCCTTCAGTTTTTTCTTTGTTCTTATACTCCACAGATGAGTGAAATCATTTGATACTTGTCTTTCTCTGCCTGGCTTATTTCACTGAGCATAATACCCTCTAGCTCCATCCATGTTGTTGCAAATGTCTGGATTGTTTTCTTCTTATGGCTGAATAATATTCCATTGTGTATATGTACCACCTCTTCTTTATCCATTCATCTACTGATGAACACTTAGGTTGCTTCCATTTCTTGGCTATTGTACACAGTGCTGTGATAAACATAGGTGTGCATAGGTCTTTTTCAAACTGGGCTGCTGCAGTCTTAGGGTAAATTCCTAGGAGTGGAATTCCTGGGTCAAATGGCATTTCTATTTTGAGTTTTTTGAGGAACCTCCATATTTCTTTCCACAATGGTTGAACTAATTTACATTCCCACAAGCAGTATAAGAGGGTTCCCCTTTCTCCACATCCTTGCCAACATTTGTTGTTGTTTGTTTTTTGGATGTTGGCCAACCTAACTGGTGTGAGGTGATATCTCACTATGGTTTTAATGTGCATTTCTCTGATGATTAGTGATGTGGAGCATCTTTTCATGTGTCTGTTGGCCATCTGAATTTCTTCTTTAGAGAAGTGTCTGTTCAGCTCTTCTGCCCATTTTTTAATTGGCCTATTTGCTTTTTGTTTGTTGAGGTGTGTGAGCTCTTTATATAATTTGGATGTCAACCCCTTATCAGATATGTCATTTATGAATATATTCTTCCATACTGTAGGATGTCTTTTTGTTCTACTGATGCTGTCCTTTGCTGTACAGAAGCTTTTTAGTTTGATATAGTCCCACTTGTTCATTTTTGCTTTTGTTTCACTTGCCCGGGTATGTTCATGAAGAAGTTGCTCACGTTTATGTCCAAGAGATTTTTGCCTATGTTTTTTTCTAAGAGTTTTATGGTTTCATGACTTACATTCAGGTCTTTGATCTATTTTGAGTTTACTTTTTTTATGGGGTTAGACAATAATACAGTTTCATTCTCTCACATGTAGCTATCTAGTTTTGCCAACAACAGCTCATGAAGAGACTGTCATTTTCCCATTGTATATCCAGGGCTTCTTTATCATATATTAATTGACCATATATGCTTGGCATTATATCTGGGCTCTCTAGTCTGTTCCATTGGTCTATGAGTCTGTTCTTGTGCCAGTAGCAAATTGTCTTGATTACTGTGGCTTTGTAGTAGAACTTAAAGTCAGGGAGCATAATTCCCCCGCTTTATTCTTGCTTCTCAGGATTGCTTTGGCTATTTGGGGTCTTTTGTGGTTCCATATGAATTTTAGACCTATTTGCTCTAGTTCATTGAAGAATGCTGTTGGTATTTTGATAGGAATTGCATTGAATTTGTAGATTGCTTTAGGCAGGATAGCCATTTTGACAATATGAATTCTTCCTATCCATGAGCATGGGATGTGTTTCCATTTATTGGTATCTTCTTTAATTTCTCTCATGAGTGTCTTGTAGTTTTCAGAGTATAGGTCTTTCACTTCCTTTATTAGGTTTATTCCTAGGTATTTTATTCTTTTTGATGCAATTGTGAATGGAATTATTTTCCTTATTTCTCTTTCTGCTAGTTCATCATTAGTGTATAGGAATGCAACAGATTTCTATGTATTAATTTTGTATCCCGCAACTTTACTGAATTCAGACATTAGATCTAGTAGTTCAGGAGTGGAATCTTTAGGGATTTTTATGTGCAATATCATGTCATCTGCAAAAAGGGACAGTCAGACTCCTTCCTTACCAATCTGGATGCCTTTTGTTTCTTTGTGCTGTCTGATTGTCATGGTAGGACCTCCAGAACTATGTTCAATAAAAATGGGGAGAGTGGGCATCCTTGTCTTGTTCCCAATCTTAAAAGAAAAGCTTTCAGCTTCTCGCTGTTAAATGTGATGTTGGCTGTGAGTTTGTCATATATGGCCTTTATGATGTTGAGGTACTTGCCATCTATACCCATTTTGTTGAGAGTTTTTATCATGAATGGATGTTGAATTTTGTAGAATGCTTTTTCAGCATCTATGGAGATGATCATGTGGTTTTTGTCCTTCTTTTTGTTGATGTAGTGGATGATGTTAATGGATTTTCGAATGTTATACCATCTTGCATCCCTGGGCTGAATCCCACTTGATCATGATGGATGATCTTTTTTATGTATTTTTGAATTTGGTTTGCTAATATTTTGTTGAATATTTTTGTATCTACGTTCATCAGGGATATTGGTCTGTAATTTTCTTTTTTTGTGGTGTCTTTGCCTTTTTTTGGTATTAGAGTGATTCTGGCTTCATAGAATGAATTTGGGAGTATTTCCTCCTCTTCTACTTTTTGGAAAACTTTAATGAGGATGGGTAGTAGGTCTTCACTAAATGTTTGATAAAATTCATCAGTGAAACCATCTGGTATAGATATTTTATTCTTAGGGAGTTTTTTGATTACCAATTCAATTTCTTTGCTAGTAATTGGTCTATTCAGATTTTCTGTTTTTTCCTTGGTCAGCCTTGGAAGGTTTTATTTTTCTAGAGAGTTGTCAATTTCTTCTAGGTTATCCAGTTTGTTACCATATAATTTTTCATAATATTCTCTCATAATTTGTATTTCAGTGGTGTCCATACTGTTTTTCCTTTCTCATTTCTAATTCTGTTTATGTGTGTAGACTTTCTTTTTTTCTTGATAAGTCTGGCTAGGGGTTTATCTATTTTGTTTATTTTCTCAAGGAACCAGCTCCTGCTTTCATTGATTCTTTCTATTGTTTTATTCTTCTCAATTTTATTTATTTCTCCTTTAATCTTTATTATGTCTCTCCTTCTACTGACTTTAGGCCTCATTTGTTCTTCCTTTTCTAGTTTCATTAATTTTGAGTTTAGACTGTTCATTTTGGACTGTTCTTCTTTCCTGAGGTATAGGTCTGTATTGTAGTATATTTCTTTCTTAGCATGGCCTTTGCTGTGTCCCACAGATTTTGCGGTGTTGAATTATTGTTGTCATTTGTCTCCATATATTGCCTTATCCCTGTTTTTATTTGGTCATTGATCCATTGATTATTTAGGAGCATGCTTTTAAGCCTCCATGTGTTTGTGGGCTTTTTAATTTTCTTTGAGAAATTTATTTCTAGTTTCATATCTTTGTATTCTGAGAAGCTAGTTGGTACAATTTCAATCTTTTTGAATTTACTGAGGTTCTTTTGGTGGCCTAGTATATGATCTATTCTTGAAAATGTTCCATGTGCACTTGAGAAGAATGTGTATCCTGTTGCTTTTGGATGGAGTGTTCTGTAGAAGTCCATTTGGCCCATCTGTTGTAATACGTTGTTCAGTGCCTCTGTCTCTTTATTTATTTTCTGTCTGGTTGATCCGTCCTTTGGAGTGAGTGGTGTATGAAGTCTCCCAAAATGAATGTATTGCATTCTATTCCCCCTTTTATTCTGTTAGTATTTGTTTCACATATGTAGGTGATCCTGTGTTGGGTGCATAGATGTTTATTACAGTTATATCCTCTTGTTGGACTGACCCCTTTATCATTATGTAATGTCCTTCTTTGTCTCTTGTGACTTTCTTTGTTTTGAAGTCTATTTTGTCTGATACAAGTACTGCAACACCTGTTTTATTTCCCTATTAGTTGCATGAAATATCTTTTTCTATCCCTTTACTTTCTGTCTGTGTATGTCTTTGGGTTTGAAGTGAATCTCTTGTAGGCAGCATATAGATGGGTATTGTTTTTTTATCCATTCAGTGACTCTATGTCTTTTGATTGGTGCATTCAGACCATTTACATTTAGGGTGATTTCGATAGGTATGTACTTATTGCCATTGCAGGCTTTAGACTTGTGGTTACCAAAGGTTCAATGGTAATTCCCTTCCTATCTAACAGTCTAATTTAGCTCACTTCATATGCTCTTAGAAACACAACCTAAAAATTCTTTTTTTTCTCCTCTTTCTTCCTTCTTCATTCTTTGTATGTTATGAATCACATTTTGTACTCTTTGTCTAGACCTTGGGTGACATCTATTTAATCTTAGGAATACTTCCATCTATAGGAGTCCTTCCAAAATGCACAGTAGAGGTGGTTTGTGGGAGGTAAATTCTCTCAGCTTTTGTTTATATGAAAATTGCTTAATCCCTCCTTCTAATTTAAGTGATAACATTGCTGGGTAGAGTATTCTTGGTTTAAAGCCCTTCTGCTTCATTGCATTAAATATATCATGCCACTCCCTTCTGGCCTGTAAGGTTTCTGTTGAGAAGTCTGATGATATCCTGATGGGTTTCCTTTGTATGTGATCTTTTTTCTCTCTCTAACTGCTTTTAAAAGTCTTTCTTTATCCTTGGTCTTTGCCATTTTAATTATTATATGTGTTGATGTTGTCTTCCTTGGGTCCCTTGTGTTGGGAGATCTGTGTGTCTCCATAGCTTGAGAGACTATCTCCTTCCCCAGATTGGGGAAGTTTTCAACAATTACCTACTCAATGACACTTTCTATCCCTTCTTCTCTCTCTTCTTCTTCTGGTACTCCTATTATGCAAGTATTCTTATGTTTGGATTAGTCACCCAGTTCTCTCAATATTCTTTCATTCTTAGGGATTTTTTTTTCTCTGTGTGCCTCAGCTTCTTTGTATTCCTCTTCTCTAATTTCCATTCCATTTACTGTCTCTTCTGTTACATCTAATCTGCTTTTAAATCCCTCCATTGTATGTTTCATTTCAGATATGGAATTTCTTAATAATTGAATCTCTGTCTTAAATTAGTTCCTGAGTTCTTGAATATTTTTCTGTACCTCCATAAGCATGTTTATGATTTTTATTTTGAGGTCTCTTTCAGGAAGATTGGTGAGTTCAGTTTCATTTGCCCCTTTTTCTGGGGTTTGTGAGATTTTGGTCTGAACCATGTTCTTTTGACATTTCATATTTCTGTGTGTTTCCCTCTATTGCCCAGAAGCTCCAGTCTCTGGAGCTGCTCAGCCCCTAGAGTGACGTTGGGAGTCATAGGGGAGCAGAGCTGTTGCCCTATTTCGTGAGGTCTGCTCTGTTTAGTTATGAACTATATTTTCTCACTGTGGTTTTGGGAGGAATTCTCTGTCTCACCTCTCATGCCGCCATCTTGAATCCTCAAGCTTTTTCTAACCCTTAGGGTTTTCATGGGAATAAAATGATATAATAAACATAAAATGTTTAACATAGTACCTGGCATATGGTTATTATTCAATAATTATATATGTGTGTGTATTTTCTTTAAAAGTGTATTATGAAGATGGAGTTTAAAAAAGAATAGGTAGAGTTTAATTTTTTTTGCAAGGATTGGAAAATTGTTAGCATTCATATTGAAGCTAGGTTCTCTTATTTTGATGTCTCTATTTTTAGATAATCTCTCCTTGTAAATGCAAGGATACATTCTTCATCATGTATTATTTTGGGGAAATGTCATTGTTCAACCCTATTCTTCCCTTTGGCTAGAAAAAGAAGCTGAAATATTGAGCTTATTGCTCTGTGAAGAAAAGAGTATTAATTCACAGTATAAGCCTAAGAGACAGGGGTACAAATTTCATCAATATGGGGGGTATGTATTAAATATTATGTAATTTTTAACTGATTCAGGAATAGGAAAGCCCTTTCTATTAGGAGGCTAAGCTTCCTCTAAAGGCCCTAACAATGACTTCTCAGGTACAAAAATCTCCCTTCTGTATTTAATTTTTGACTAAAAAATTATAACTGCATATTTTTGTCATTAACAATTTTCAATTATATAATTATGTTGACAATTATATTTATAACTCACAATTTTGCCTGAACCCAACTTTACCTCTTAAACTTCCATCAAGATGACTTTTAAAGGTCATGTAAAAGCTTGTATAAAAACCACTCAAGGTATATTTTCTATAGCAACAATTTATCTTATTTATAATTCATTCACTGGTTATCATTGTCAACAATGTGCAAAATGTTGTATGTGTCCCACAAAAAAATGCGTAACTATGGTCCCTTTCCTCAAAGAACATGGAGATTCTGTTTAGTCTCCTGGCTGAAGAAGACTGCCTCTTCAACACAGACATCCTCTCTCCCATTCTTAATATTTTTCTTTATAACATATCTGAAAATATGTGTTCTTTGAGTGCAAGCAGTCTTTTCTCATAGAAGAGTACCTGATACCAGAAAGTACTCAACAGACATCTGTTTATTGATAGATTGCCTATGAGGTAGATACTTGTAGTGTCATCTTTTTACAGCTGAGGAAATAGGCACAAAGTGTTTACTCAAAGTCACATGGTTGGTAAAGTGTTAGAGCTGCAGTTTGGTCCCTGTTATATGAAGATGCATAAATAGTGTTGCAAAGGCACAAAAGATCAACAATGGTGGCTAATTCTTTTCTGGTTCATTGCAGGTGATGAATAGGAAATGGTGCCTAAGATATAAGTTGCTTCATATACTAGGTCTTAAACACCAAGTTCAGAAGGACTTGATCCAGAAAAGAGAATAGAGAGAACTTGAGAGCAGGCTCTGCTTTTATTGCTTTGTCTTTGCACATTCTGATCTCAATGCCCTTTGCTCCACTTCTTCATCTCCTCTGGTGAGTATTGAAACCAACATTGTATTTCTCTGTGGTAAACGATACAGTGGCTGCAGATATTTTCTTGTCCCTCTATTAAATAATACTGAGGGCAAGCAAAAATAACATCTTCTTGCTCTAGGAAATATATGCTCCTCAAAGATAAGACTATGAACTAGCGAAAATAATTTACTTACTATGCAAACCACTCTATCTTCTAGACTGGCTTAAACACAAATCTTCAATTATGTCATAAATTCTGCCTAGTCCCATTTAGTTACCTGTCTTCTTAGACCCACCTTAAAGACATTGAGTCCATTTCTCAAAATCTTCTATCTTGCAGCAAATCCTGTAAGTTTAGCTTTGTTTCATCTTAGGGTTTTTCTGGTAGACTTTCAGGGAGCTGACATTGACAACTTGTCCACTTTTTATAGTATTCAGCTGAAACATCATTTCCCTTGGTAAGCTTGAGATGTCCCTTTCAATTCCTTTTGAAGGTATAGTTAGTGCTCCCCTCTTGTGTTCCCCATACCTTCCTGTACATACTCGTCCTGTAATGTCAGAGTGTAAACATGCTGTTAGGCTGGGAGTCCCTAAGAGCAGTGGCTGTGACTTTCATCACTGTCAGTTCTAGCATTGCCTTGACATAGACTGGGCACTCAATGACTTTGAATTGTTGACTGCTGTACTGAATAAATGAATAAATGTATATAACCAAGTGCAGATAGAGATACTTGCCATAAGAAGATCAGGTAGAAGGTGATTGTATAGTTTATCAACAAGGTAATAAGCAGCAGTGAATAGTAATGAGCAGCAGTGAACAGGTGAGAGTACCCTTCTCCCAAGATGTATTGAATCAGGAGAGTCCAAGCAGCAGTGGGAAAATTCTAAGAACCAGTAGAAGAGAAAAAAAGCCTTATGTTTCTATCAGTGGCTTTCAAGCCTGGATGTACAATAAAATAAGCTAGGATGTTTAAAAAAATCCAGTGCCTTCTTCCTGGACATTACCCTAACTCCAGCACTCTGACTTAATTTGGTCTGTTGTAGGACAGGACATTAGAACATTTTAAATGTGCTCCTGAAACTTAAGAAGCAGTTGAAGTTGAGGATCTTTGCTCTCAATGATTAGTGCGGCTATTTCATTGACATCCTCTAAGCTCAGGGTTTCTCCAGAAGGTGTAGTAAGTAAGGACGCACATGAGATACTCTTGTCCAGGTAGCTGAGTGGAATTTTGTGTGAAAGATATGAAATTATTTTGGGTTCAAAAAATATTCAATGTGATCAAATATGATCATTTTTAAATTTGGGAAAAGAAAATGTTCTGTTGTTTGTATAATCCAAATTATGAAAAGTAAATGCTGGTAAGAACACAAAATGGTGCAATTCTCAGTAAAGGCATGCTCCTTTGGGAGTATCTTAGAACTGTTTCTTTTGTGGGAGAGACTTGAAATGTGAATGTTTATCAACAGGCAACATGTGTTTAAAATATTGTAAAACTGTCTTTGCCCCTAGAGTTAGAGTTATAAAAGTGTTACATGCTCCTACTGCACTTCCTTAGCAGTTCTACTTACCTTCATCTGCGCTTCTCACTATATTTGGTGTGGAAAATTCTGTTTAGTTTTCTCTTTCCCCTAATTGTAAACACTTGAAGTGGGACAGGAGTATAATTCTATATCTTTACCCCCAGATTTAGTGCCAAGTGACAGTCAGTAGAGGTTGGTTGATTAGAAAAAAATGAGGGAAATAAGGAATGAAACATCTATCATTTGTCTGGATTTAACTAGAGCATGATGCAAAGGAGGTCATGGATATGAGTTCAGGCTGGATCAGGGCCAGATGGTTACTCAAAAATATTGTCCCATGACCCTGTAACTGCCCCTTAAACCTAGGCAGCTGCTTTTTTGTATATTGGTGCATCCAGGAAAAATCCTGCCACTATTAACAGCTCAAAGGATGAGTCCTAAAGATGGTGGTAATTAGCAGTATTGTGTAATCAAGATCAATTCCATTTATTTTCTCTTCTACAAATCAGAGAACATTACTTCTTTAGGGTAGTCGTGAAGATTGAATGAATTAATGTGTGAGAAAATATCTGAAATAATACTCAGAAAAATTTTCACTAACTGCCCTTGAAAGAGAGCAAGTTTGCCATAATATTGACCTTTGGGCAGAAATACTTTAGAAAGGATATAAGAATCAGAAGGGTTTTGGGACTAGATGGATTTTAAGGCTCCATCCGATCTCTCTTATTTCATAGATAAAGAAGGTAAGATGTGGAAAAATTAAAGTTTTGCCATATGGCTATCTCCTATTGATCTTTAGGGATTCAGCTAACCCAACATTTTTCAAAGGGGACTTTCCAGATGCTACTTCCCCTAATCCAGGTTCTCTCTCCTAGCATTCTACTGCTATTATCACAAGTTGTAACTCTGTATTTATTTATATGATCATTTATCCAATGTCTTTATCCCATACTATATTGCAAAGTACACACTAGAAGCCAAGCTTTTTCCCTCTATAACAATAACTACCCAGGACTAGCACAGTTCTTGGCTTAAAGAAGGCCCTCAAACATTATTTGATGAATAGACAACAAATGAATTAATTTTAATTAACTAATTAAAAATGTATTTACTCATGCTAACTTACCAAAAGGATTTGAAGTGTATAAAGGGCAATGCATATCCATTCACTTATGTATTCATTTATTATGATTTTATTTTTATTGAAAAGATTAATAAAATTTTTATATCTGGCTAATTATTTCTTTTCTACTTGTACTTCTATCATTATTCTCGGCAATTGCAGTACCCAGGAAAATAATTAGTTCGGCACTCTGGCCTCTGAGGTCCATGATTTCCTTAATTCTATATTTTATTCTATCCTGCCTTGGCTACTGCTATGGGATCTGTCCTACACTAGTGTTTTTGGACCACTGATTGTGATGTATTGGTGGAGCTGAAAATTTATTTAGTAACTAGATGGGAATGGAATAGAATTTAAAATAGAGGGCATTCAAGGATTAGCATTGTTTTGGGAATATTTTGAATATTTGTCCTACATATCTGTGAAATTTACTTCCTCTGAGGGTGGTGGTTGAAAAAGTTTGTCAAATGCTCCTCTAGGCATTGTCGTCATCAATAACTGTAGCATCTCTGGAACCTCGATTTTAAGCAGCCTGCTTGGTTTGTACTACTGCCTTCCTCCCTACCTTCTTTACTCCAGTAGATCTGCCTGAACATCTTACCCCATGCAAACTCCAACTCATTGACTCCAACACTTTTTTACTTTGCAGTATTTCCCCCTCACTTTTCTCCTTGCCCAGGTTAGGCTCCCTGGTCTACCATGTCCAATGTAATAGGCCTCAACCCCCTTGTTACCTTTTCCTTCTGACTCATGTACATGGCAAAACCGATTCTCTGCCCACTCTACACTCTACCCCATCAGCCTGGAAGGTGGCTGGTTCGGGAGACCTACTTTTGAGAACTGGTCTCACTTTGCACTGATGACCACATATCTCAAGTGAGACCTCCCAGCTATCCAGCCATCTTCCTAGAATTCCCTAATAAATCTGCTTTCCAACTCTGAGGAGCTCATCAACCTCCACTATCCGCTACCTCAGCAGTATCCCATGGGGGATACACTCATTTCCTGAAGAAATAAGGACCACTTAAGTACAACTAAATCACCTCTCCACAACCAAATTTCCACTATACTTTCATTCCTACCCTGTGCTCTTTTTTCCTTCTGTGACAATGAACTGCTCCCCTGTTACCTAAAGCCAAACCTGCAACTCACCACCTGACATATGCCCCATGAATTTTCCATACTTGCCTCTGATTTCTCTGCTGCTTAGTCACGACATCAAAATACTGTAGCTGGGACAAACACTGTTCCCTTTGTTGTTCTTTATGCTTGTGTCTTGCTGGGCATATAGCAAGTTGGGGAAGCACAGGGTGGGCTACGTAAGGCTTCACAGTATGTTGCCTTGAGCAGCCAGGAGTAACCTATTGAAATCCGTAAAGGGAGAAATAGTAAAAGAGAGAGGAGGAATAAGAAAACACTTCTACTTCTTAAAAGTTCTGAGAACTGGCTTTGTATCTATATTATGATTATATAGCATGCTTTTTCTAGTAAAGTTGTCTAGTATTTGTGGGAAAGTATAACAACTTTCTTCTCTTTGCTCCTACAGCCCCCATTGTCTCTATAAAATGGGATCTCCACTTCCACTCCTTCCCACAGTTATTATCCTGATGTTACAGGCGGAGAGAGTTTAAAGGTCTTTTCTCCCTGGGACCTTAAAGTACTCATTTGTAGAGTTTATGGGAAAGAAGATCCTCTGTTTTCAGTCAATTCTGAAGAATGTATTTCCATTTCCTGACCTTTCTAAAAATGACCTTTCAGAGGCAGTAGTTATTGGAAATGGGAAATAATATGGACAACTCAAACTTTTTACCATATTCTGTGACAAAATTGACCTGGTTTTCCCTCAAAAGATTTCCCATATGATAGGTTCTTCCACCTAGGGAAATTCATGGCTGCCAGAATTCCTTCTGAAACATCCATTTCTTAGAATGATCTGCATCTATCTCATCTCTTCCAGTATGTGTTAATGATATTTTAGGTTCATATTTAAAACTTTTAAAATGTGTTTTGTCATCTATTATTATCTTTTATTCCAAAAAAGACCTTGTAAGTTAGAAAAGAGAGTTACTAAAACTTAGGAAAGTTAAGTTACTGAAGTTACTAGATTATATTTGGTCAACTTTCTAATTAGAGAAGGAACTGGTAGTTTAACCCCAATTTTGGAACTTCTTGCTCTGAGCATTCTTTGTTACATGACTGCACACAGCAGTCCCCCCTTATCTGTAGGGGACACATTCCAAGACCCCCAGGGGATGCTTGAAATGCTGGTAGTACTGAGCCCTGTCTGTGCTATGTTTTTTCCTATACATACGTATCTGATAAAGTTTAATGTACAAATTAGGCACAGTAGGAGATTAACAAGAAGAGCCAAGAAGAAAAATAGAACAATTATAACAATACACTGTAATAAAAGCTATGTGAATGTGATCCCTTTTACTCTCTCAAAATATCTTCTTGTGATGATGTGAGAGAAAAAATGCTTATGTGATGAGATGAAGTGAGGTGAACCATGTAGGCATTTTGACATAGCATTAGGCAGCTCTTGACTTTCCAGCCATATGTCAGAATGAGGACCACCTGTTTCCAGATCAAGATTGACTGAAGATAAAATAAAAAATGAAAGTGCTGATAAGGGGGCCTAATATACTTTATGGTGTGGGGGTCTATTCATGTTCATTTTCAGCTTTATTAAGAACCCTTATGACCCCAAGAATAGACTTAAGTCAAAAGTGTATGTGTGGCAAGACAGAGCTTACAGGTATCAAGGAGCTGAAACAGGTTCCCTAGGGCTGAAGAGGAGAAGGGGAAGGCAAGTGTAGCTGACTTGGCCCAAAAAAGTGAAGGGGATAGGGAGTCTGTAAGGCACATCGATGTGTGTCTGATGTACTTTTAGAAAGAAAATGTTTGTTGAATAATCTAATCCAATTCTTTTACTTTAACTTTGAGAAAAGTAAGAGCCTAAGAGCTCAGGTAACTTACTAAAGGCCACAAATCAAATTCATAGCAGACTTGGGACTGGAATTTAGATCAGATGTATGATCAAGTGCTGATTTCCTTATGCTATTCCATTGCTCTTACTAAGCAGTTCTCATTATTGCCAGGTTATTAGAATAATCTAGGTGTTTAAAAAGAAAACTATAGAGAGCTGAGCTCATCCCCAGAGATTTGACTAAGTTGATTTGGGATGGGCCTGGGCATGAGCACATTTTAAAAGCTCCCTGGAGATTCTAATGTGTGGCTAGGTAGAGAGCCCCTATACTAAATTACGTGGCTTTTTTTCTATAATAGCTGGTACAGCTAATGCACATTCTCCCCCCCCCCTTTTTTTTGTATATTTAAAACAGAAAAAAGAAGAATTATTATGTCTTGTGTTTTGTGGTTTTCTTTAGTGCCCTCAGCCTTAGTCAGTCATGCCCATGGTGGAAGTCTAGGGTCTCTAAGAGTTTAGGGGGTTAGAAGCAGTTTCTCAATCGTAGGTAATGGTGATTAGACACAGTTTTAAATAGCTCCCCAGGTAATTCTCCTAGCCCTTTCTCTCTGTTTCATCCCAAGTTGGGGACCACTCTTCTAGTGCACATAAGGAAGAGGAGTTTGTTTCTGAAATGGCGGTTGACTTAACATTTCTCTAAAGCTGCTTCATCAATCATTATTTCTGTTATATGAAGAAAACCACCAGTTCACTGTTGGTGTATGAGGACAAAGGGACAGATATCTATGGGGGGTCACTTCTCTTCCCAAAGAATCACCCGATCATGACTATAGACACTGAATTTCTCACCTGGGTCTGTCATCTAGCATATGCGTCCCATCACAAGAACCAAAAGATGATGTAACATGTATGCAGCCACCAACTCCACCTCCAGCCTCACTGTCTTGTACCAAACAAGAATTTGACATTATTATCTTATTTGACATAACAACCTAGACAGAATGGGATGGACTCTGTTGTTTTTGAGATAAACAAAAACGGTGCCTAGAAAACAAGGTCAGAGATTTTATCTATCTATAAATACACAGGTGAAATGCTGAAAATATGAAAGCTGTTGATCCTGGGGATATGCTTCCAGTATTATTTGAAAGTGTTTATGCACTTGCCATTCCTTTATGCACCTTCCTTCCTTGTTTCTTTCTTTTTTCTTCCATTCTTTTGCTCCCTTCCTTTTTTCTTTCTTTCTTTTACTTTTTAAAATTATGTTTATATCTCTAGTGTGTACCACCCTTCTTGTCATGCATCCTATCTGGTTTCCAGAACATTTAATCTTGAATATACAATCTTCCCTTCCCTCTGTTATATAACTATCCTGAGATTATTCCTGTGGACTATTCAAAAGTCCTATTAGCTAGGCAAGAACTTGAAATAGTATTGCTTTACTTCTCTTCTGATTTCATATTTCCTTGGTTACACTGTTTATTTGCCTGTCTTAATTTTGCCTTCAAATTCATTAATCACTTTAACCCCTTCACCTCTCTTGCAGGAATTACTACCTTAGGAATCCATGGTTGAATTGGAACAGGAAATACCCTATTTCTGAGAAAAGGCATATAAACTTTTTATCTTATCTGATTGCCATGGCCAGGATGTCCAGTACTATGTTGAATGAAAGTGGTGAGAGTGGACATCCTTATCTTGTTCCTGATCTTAGAGGAAAAGCTTTCAGCTTTTCACCATTGAGTATGATGTCAGCTGTGGGTTTGTCATATATGGCCTTTATTATTTTGAGGTATGTTCCTGTATATTTATTTTATTGAGAGTTTTTATCATGAATGCATGTTGAATTTTGTCAAATGCTTTTTCAGCATCTATTGAAATGATCACATGATTTTTATCCTTTTTGTTAATGTGGTGTATCACATTGATTGATTTATGAATATCATACCTACCATCCTTGCATTCCTGGAAAAAAATCCCACTTGCTCATGATGGATGATCCTTTTGATGCATTTTTTAATTTGGACTGCTAATATTTTGATGAGGATTTTGGCATCTGTTCATCACATATATTGGTATAGGATTTTCTCTTTTTGTAGTGTCTTTGGTTTTGGTATTAGAGTGATGCTGGCCTCATAGAATGAGTTTGGAAGTATTCCCTCCTCCTTTACTCTTTGGAATACTTTGAGAAGGATGGGTATTAGTGCTTCTTTAAATGTTTGGTAGAATTCAGCTGTGAAGCCATCAGATACTGGAGTTTTGTTTGTTGGGAGTTTTTTGATTACCAATTCAATTACATTTCATTACTGGTGATTGATCTGTTCAGATTCTCTGCTTCTTCCAGGGTCAGTAGTGGAAGGTTGTACTTTTCTAGGAATTTGTCCATTTCTTCTAGGTTGTCCAATTTATTGACATATAATTTTTCATAGAATTCTCTGATAATTCTTTGTATTTCTATGGTGTCAGTTGTAACTATTCCCTTTTGGCTTATAATTTTGTTTATTTGTATACTCTCTTTTTTTTCCCTGGTAAGTCTGGCTAGGGGTTTGTCTGGTTTGTTTATCTTCTCAAAGAACCAGCTCTTGGTTTCATTGATTTTTTTCTATTGTTTTTTTCTTCTCTATTTTATTTTTTCTTCTCTGATCTTAATTATGTCCCTCTTTCTACTAACTTTGGGTTTCATTTGTTCTTTTTCTAGTTTCCTTAGTTGTGAGTTTAGACTGTTTATTTGGGAATTTTCTTGTTTTCTGAGGTAGGTCTGTATTGCTATGTACTTCCCTGTTAGAACCACTTCTGCAGTGTTCCACATATTTTGAACTGTTACATTTTTATTTTCATTTGCCTCATGTATTGCTTGATTTCTGTTTTGATTTATTCACTGATCCATTGATTATTTAGAAGCATGTTGTTTAGCCTCCATGTGTTCGTGGGCTGCACCATATTCTTAAAGAAAGCTCTTTCCCTTCACTTCTCTTTCCCTGTTTCCATGGTCTGAAACACAGATGGGATGGATGGTAATGAGCCAGTCATGACCATGAAGGCGAGGGAAACAACCTGTAAGAACCTTTAAGGACAAAAGTGGAATGAACAATAAGAATGAGATTGAAGTTGAGTCATGAGTGGATTTGAAAGCAGAAGTTCCAATTTAGATAAATAAATGGAAGATAGATAATGATTATGATATCTACTGTGGGTCACCTACCAATCTCTGGAGTGTTATGAGGTAGAGGCACTCTTGTGTTGTTTGATCCATTTTATTTGGGGTCTCTTTGTTGCTACAGCTTAGTAGTCATAAAACTAATAACATCATTGAAACTTTTTTACCTCACTTGAGATTCCAGGGAACAGATTGTTTCACATGCACCTGCTTTATTTTCTAATAGAAACATTAAGATGACAAGCAAGTAAAATTTTGGACATGCAATTTTCATGAAATTCCCTTACCTTATATGTTCCTTTACCTTCTTTTACTTTGTAGCAATATGTATAGATTGATCCCTTTTGCAAAAATTGTTTGGAGTGAGAGACTGAATATGCAAACAGACAATGGCCAGACTGTATATAAAAATAGAACTCTGACCCACAACCTGCAACAAACTTCCCTGGTTATTCCCCCTTGTCTACAATAAACAATCCAGGAAGCCAGGTGGTTGTATGTCAGACTTGTAGGAAGTCTGACTGCTATGTCTAGTACTAATCCTGGAAGCCAAACAACAAATTCTATTACAATTGGCTCAAATTGGCGAGGACTTGATTAATAACTGGAAGCTTCTCTGATTTTTGTCCCAGCTTCCAACTTAGGACCAACCAGGAAAAGCCAAATAATCACACACTCCCCTAACCAATCACACAGGCTACTCTACTTCTAGTTAGCCCACCTACAACTTTCCCAGGCCAATGGAACTCCAAACAGGACACAACTGAAGCCTTCCCTTTTTTCCACTATAAAGCTTTCTATAAAACTTCTCTGCCTGCCTTTGAGTCTCTACCAAAGCACAAGTGATGGTGGCTGGCTTCCTTGCTATATAGCAGGCTCAGAGTAAGTATCTGTTGCTTGTTCTCATTTGATTGGTCTTCATTTATTTCCATGAGAGGCTTATTGAATCATGCTTTTCAAACTTCTTTTATCATCAGTCCTACCTCTTTCTTGAGAGAGCAAATTTTGTAGCCAAACTTTAAAAAGCCTCAGAAAAGGAATTTTCTAAGGGTCTTCTGACTATCCTTGAAATGATTCTTAGAACTTTGGGATTGTTCTGAGCTCTGATCCAATCACAGTTCCATCTTCTAGGACCTACATCTGCAGTGGTGAGAATAGGCAATCTGGATTCACAATGGGAACATCTTGATTTTCTGGTCATGTTTCCAGTATTGCTGACCAAGGCACCTTTCACTAAAAAATGACTTTAGCTATGACAAAGCTATGTTTCCACACTATAGTCTATGAGTGCATAGCACTAATTGGAAATTTGGCATGGTTCCTGTTAATTTGATCAGTACAGACAGACAACAGGATAATTCAAGCCAAAATCAAAATAGATTTTGGCAGTCTTATTTGAATTTGACTTAAATTTATGCAACTATCTTGTACCAGATCTCCAATTTGCTTTGTGCTCAGTAGCCACAGACTCAAGATTTTGCTATATTTGATAGTATTTAGAGTGGTGAGCTGAACTTCTGTTGTACTAAATTAAACTGTGTTCCTTTTACTTTTGATGGTATTATAATGCTACTGAAAATACCACCACCACAATTATTCATAACTATTGATTGATATGCAAAATCCAAGGTCAGATACTAAGATGAATATAAATGAAGGTAGGTGTTTTGATTATAGTTAGATTGGGATTGACAAAATATTAATTTGTATGCTAACATCTTTCCTCTTGGTCCCATTACATTTTTTTTCTGGGTTTTAATGGAAAATCGTATACTAATTCTAAGGTCATTCAGATTAGTGTTATAGATGGCGTACATTTTCAACAAAATGAAGAAAATATTGAGTGAGAGGTCTAGATTCTTTAGTGTATGAAAAATGTCTCAAAATTGATTTGGTTTATTATTAAGTCAAATTAAATAAAAATTATGCAGAAATGGAGGGGCACACAGCATCCTTTGCAGTGGCTGTAACTGTGGAGAGAAAAAATCATTTGTGTTTCTTGTGCATAAGCGAAATGATGATTATAATCTAGGTGGAGAGTTTGTAAGATATTTTTCATTTTATTGTCTCTCAGAAAATATCACAGGGAAGTCTAGAGATATCTTTTAGAATGAAGGTAAATGGCTAGACCATTTTAGAATGAATGTAAATGGCTAAGTGAAATGTAGCAAGTTATTGTCATTGCTGAAGGTTGTTATTTTATCCAGATTGTTGTTAACTAGTGAATGCTCTTCACTACACTGCTATAAAATATCATTTCAGGCTAGCTATATGATCTCTATTCTAGATATTTAGCCCCCAAGCATCTGCCTTTCTGTGCATGGCCCCTTTCTTTTCCATGACTCGTAAGTTATAGAGCACTGATTTCAAACACTCTCTTAATTACCATATTGCACAGCCTCTCTCAGTCAGTGTGTTTTCCTCCAATATCAAACCAACAAGCTAAACTAAAGGCATACATTCTAATTAGAAAGAGGGAAGGAGCTAGGTAATTTTGGAGGTAGACCCTTAGATGGGAGGAAGTGTGGGGATTAAAGTTTGGATTAGGTATATAGTCAAGGTCTTAGAAACAGCAAATATGAACAGTGAAGGCCCAAGCAAGTGGGCGCCAAATGAAGGGAAAAAATAGATACAGAGGGGAGGAAATACTTACAGAAACTTCCTATTTTAAAAAGGGTATCTAGCGCTTATACCCATGATGTACAGAATAGTTCTTTTCCCTGTAGAAACTGTTAATTTTTGCCATCTCTTCCTCCTTTGCTCTTTCTGCACCTTATAATTCCCTTTTCCTTAGGACCCAAAAAGATGGTATGTAGGTTACCATGTCTAGCTCTAGACTATGTGCAGTCTAAGCACAAAATTCTTCATGTCATCCAGCTTAGCTCAGCAAGCTAGAAAACTTCAGCTGGCCTCCAATAGTCCTTTTGCCAGCCATTTTTGTCTATGTATAAAATTCTCTAAGGGACCTCAAGGGAGAAGAGGTGTCTTGTTGAGGACAAGATCCGAAGAATCCTGGGTCCTCTGGCCAAATTACATTATAGTCACATTGTACCAATTGAGAAGCTTTGCGTTTAGACAAATCTGGGTTCAACTTGGGGTTTTACACTTACTGTGTGACTGTGGACTTGACCTTCCTGAAGATTAAGTAGATCACTTTTTTAAAAGTTGTCCAGACCTTGTAGAAAAAAATACCCATCATCTTGCATTCCTTTTATTTCTTTGTATTTTCCTTCTTTCACCTCCCCCTGCCTCATATATCTTAGTTTCTCAGTATCCAGATCCAGAAGCATAATCTTTAATCTATATCTTCAACTGTAAATAACTATGGAATAACTGTGATTAGTTGATGTAGTAGGAATACCTAGTACCTTGTAAATGCTCAATGACTCCTATTATGATAATATACATTTAACATTATATATATGACATTGTATGTATACTATGTGTATATAAATATATGCACATATATATATATATACATACACCCAAAATCAAGAAAAGAAATGTGAATATAATCCATAAATTTAAGATTTTATTACTTAAAATGATTACATTTTATAAACAGTTGTCATAGTTGTTTTGGCTTGAAAAAGAGCATCATATATAAATTATTTTTAAACCTTTAAACATTTTCTCTTGTAATTTTGGAAAGAAGAAAGCAGGGTACTGGGGATATGGGTCTGGTGGATTTTTATTGGGGGATGGAAAGTGGCTCTATTGTGGGACTCCCTGGACTACCAGGGGCAGCAACAGGTGCTCAGATAAAAGAAGCCGATGTGTTCAGGAAGACAAGGCAAATATTGTGCCTACCCCAGAGATGGACCCAGGGCTGGTCCTAGGCCTACACTACTTATTGCCTGAAGTTTTGGCAGCTGTCTTCTGGATCCTCTCTGAGCAATGGTTGTGATGTAGAGACTCAAAAAACAATTGTCATATTCCATTTATTCATTATATTTATGTATAAATTATTATATGGAAAGACTTTCTTGAACCAAACTCTTATTCTCCCCTTTACTTTTTATTTGTCAAGTCTTTTCCTTAAAATAGCCACATTACCAGGTGTAAAAGAAGTAAATGTCTTCAATTATTTGGTCCTGAGGTAGGATACATGTCTTTCTGAAGACATTCAAATAACCAATTTTCCATCAAAGTTAATAAAGAAAAGGTAAAAATCAAAATCACTCTGCAGACTCAGGAAGAGCCCAGCTTGATATTCTTTGTGTTGTCTAAAATTTTTAGAGCTGCCGTGATAGCTGACCTTCAAAAATGTCCTTTCTTGCTGTTGACCAGAGATGGTCATTGCTTCTACAGGTGTCAAATGGTCCCTAGAGAGTTGAGCCCTACAGATGGCAAATGGTTCTTGGAGGACTGATTTCTCATTTGGCCTCCTCCAAGCCAGTGGGGGCTGCCACTGCATCTCAGGTCTGATCCCTGCTTGCTAACCTTAATTTGTTGCTATGCAATCTATGTCTTCCTGTCATTTACCTGAGATTTGATAGCATTTCCCCGGTTAACCGTATGCCTGGTAACTTGTAATGGTTTAGTTACAGTCAGATACTAGGCAGGATATTTCAACCTCCCTCAGCAGCCAGGTGTTAGTGGCCTTGTTTAAGATTATTATAGATGAATGGAAGCAAATATTGCATGGATTTTCGGTGTTCTAAAAAAGGTGATAATGGTGCTAATTAAGATGTATCTTGGAAGGGCTTCTTGGAAATTATTATAGGGCGGTAGATAATATGCATTAAAGTTATTAATGCTATGGATTTTTTTGGCTAATAGTGCAAAACATAGGGCACAATATGAGTGCACCCTTTGGGTAGTGAATTTTCAAGTTTATGGTAACTCACTGTTTACAAGTTGCTATCATTAGAGAAGGCAACTAGCTTGTCCTTGGTGGTGTAGGAAAGGTGGAATCATAGTTACTTCAGGAGAAAGTAATAATGACACTTGGAGTCTTTGTCAACATTAGAACAGAAGCAGCACCATTCCTATCTTCCCAGGAGAGAAACTGCTAAATAAACTCCTAAGGCTAGTCCTGTTTATACATACCTAAGCTATTTAACCTGCAACACACACATTTTGAATAAAGAAAAAAAAAGATATCTGATAAAATTTACTACCCTGAATCTGCCATTGAGAAAATAAGCAAATATGTTTATATATGGCCAGATTTAAAAGGCCTGGGATGGCTGTTCTAATGTTTGCAGTAATTTAATGTGTTAGGGGTTTGGTGTTTTGAGATACTGGGGTAGTTTAAAACTGTGCTTGGTAAAAACAACTTTCTAGTAAAATAACTTCATGTTCTAGTAAAACAACTTTCTACTAAAATGACTTTTGCCAAGTCTTCCCCATTACTTAGCATGCCACATCACTATCAGTGCAACCATTGACATAAACTGACGGAAGAAGGAAAAATTTCACTGAGTTCTTCAAGGATTTAGATGATCACTGAAAAGATAAAGGAAAGAGTGAATAAGGGTTTCAGTTTAAGACAGCAAGAATTTTAAGTCATACTTGTGTATAAAACTCCCAGCTCTATCCCTGCTTTTAACTCATTCAGAAAGTTGAATTTTTATAGACTGCATAGGGGGAAACCAGCCTTTTGACTCTTCCCCAATGAGTGATTGTATTTATTCCTATTTTGAGGTTGCTGTTATTAGTACAGTAAGTGACTTAAGATTTAATTAAGGATACAGTAAGACTTGTGTGGATGGGGAAATTTTAATCATATTTCCCCCAACCACTCCAAAGGTAGAACTCAAAGTGTACTTTGAGACATTGAATTTAGGAAGAAACTATTTGTCCCACTAGAAGTTTAGATGTGAAAGGCTTCTTTTGTATTCATCATTAAAGAAGAACCGGCAAACCAAGCATTTCATCATATCCTTATTTGCACCCATTCTCTCGATCACCATTCCTCCACTCGGCCTTTTTGTCAGGTAAGCTGTTGAAACTCCTTTGGCCTCAGTTTCCTTCTATGTAAAATGAGGGTATTTGATTAACAGCCTTGGAAGTCTCCTTAAACTCTAATTTTATGTACCTTCCTTGATAATATTTTTTTCTCCATTTCCATCACTTAGGGCATTTCTTCAGTTTTTTTTTTAGGGAAAATAAAATACATAAATAAAATATTACTTTATAAATAAAACATATTAAATAAATAAATAAATAAATTGAAGATGCCTTGGCAAATCTAGAAAACTTAAGGATGGCATATACATTCAATTTACATAAACTGAATGTGGAGATGTATAATTAATATCTTTTTAATGAATAAATCACACTTTCATGGTTTATCACACATGCTGCATTTCCTCTTCATGTGTATGGCATACAACCAGAGATTCTTCCAAGCAGACAAAGAATAATAATTAGATTCAAGCTAAGGGAATGTCATTCCTCATGAACACTATGGAGAAGGACGAAAATAATTTGAGAAAATTTCTTGACAGTATTATAAGATAGCTTGAATATTTGAATTGTGGGCTAAAAACCAAATCCCAAACAGAAATTAAATTTTGGAAAATAATCATATAAATTAGATTCTCCAATTACATAAGAATCAAATTTAAGAAATCCCTGATAATTATAGAATAGTTATTGAAATGCATAGAATAGGGAAAATAGATGCATTTCATGTGCTTCTGGCTCAGCTCTAGGGGAGATAAGCTGTATATGCTGTATTAGAAACAAGTTTTGCTGATCATTTTTAGAAAGAAGACAAATAACCTTATTAGAAAGAATATATCTGCTCCTCTAGAAGTCATAGCTTATTAATGCCTTTAAATCAAAAGTCCTTAAACTGTGATTTATAGGTGCTCTGATATATCAATAGCTTAGGGGAAATCCATGTGAAATTACATTCATATGCACTTACGAATTTTTTTTGATGTTTTCATTTTCTGTTCTTTTTATTTATTTATATTATATTTTATTTTATTTTTTATTTTTATTTTGGTATTGTTAATGTACAATCACTTGAACAACATTATGGTTACTAGACCCCCTATTACCAAGCCCCCCCACATACCCCACTACAGTCATTGTCCATCATCGTAGTAAGATGCCATAGAGTCATTACTTGTCTTCTCTATAAATACTGCCTTTCCAGTGTCCCCTGCCGCTGCATTACGTGTGCTAATCGTAATGCCCCTTTTCCCCTCTTATCCCTCCCTTCCCACCCATCCTCCCCAGTCTCTTTCCTTTGTTAACTGTTAGTCCATTCTTGGGTTCTGTGAGTCTGCTGCTGTTTTGTTCCTTCAGTTTTTGCTTTGTTCTTATACTCCACAGATGAGTGAAATCATTTGATACTTGTCTTTCTCCACCTGGCTTATTTCACTGAACATAATACCCTCTAGCTCCATCCATGTTGTTGCAAATGGTAGGATTTGTTTTCTTACATGGCTGAATAATATTCCATTGTGTATATGTACCACATCTTCTTTATCCATTCATCTACTAATGGACACTTAGGTTGCTTCCATTTCTTGTCTATTGTAAATAATGCTGCGATAAACATAGGGGTGCATAGGTCTTTTTCAAACTGCGCTGTTGCATTCTTAGGGTAAATTCCTAAGAGTGGAATTCCTGGGTCAAATGGTATTTCTATTTTGAGTTTTTTGAGGACCCTCCATACTGCTTTCCATAATGGTTGAACTAGTTTACATTCCCACCAGCAGTGTAGAAGGGTTTCCCTTTCTCCACATCCTCACCAACATTTGTTGTTTGTGTTTTGGATGTTGGCCATCCTCACTGGTGTGAGGTGATATCTCATTGTGGTTTTAATTTGCATTTCTCTGATGATTAGTGATGTGGAGCATCTTTTCATGTGCCTGTTGGCCATCTGAATTTCTTCTTTGGAGAAGTGTCTGTTCAGCCTCTCTGCACATTTTTAATTGGCTTATTTGCTTTTTGTCTGTTGAGGTGCGTAAGCTCTCTATATATTTTGGATGTCAATTGCTTATCAGATATGTCATTTATGAATATATTCTCCCATATGGTAGGATGTCTTTTTTGTTCTATTGATGGTGTTCTTTGCCGTACAGAAGCTTTGTAGTTTGATATAGTCCTACTTGTTCATTTTTGCTTTTGTTTCCCTTGCCCGGGGAGATCTGTTCATGAATAGTTGCTCATGTTTATGTCCAAGAGAATTTTGCCTATGTTTTTTTCCAAGAGTTTTATGGATTCATGACTTACATTCAGGTCTTTGATCCATTTTGAGTTTACCTTTGTGTTTGGGGTTAGACAGTAATCCAGTTTTATTCTCTTACATGTAGCTGTCCAGTTTTGCCAACACCAGCTGTTAAAGAGGCTGTCATTTCCCCATTGTATATCCATGCTCCTTTATCGTATATTAATTGATCATATATGCTTGGGTTTGTATCTGGACTCTCTATTCTGTTCCACTAGTCTATGGGTCTGTTCTTGTGCCAGTACCAAATTGTCTTGATTACTGTGGCTTTGTAGTAGAACTTGAAGTCAGGGAGCATAATTCTGCCTGCTTTTTTTCTTCCTTCTCAGGATAGCTTTGGCTATTTGGGGTCTTTTGTCATTCCATATGAATTTTAGAATGATTTTCTCTAGTTCATTGAAGAATGCTGTTGGTATTTTGATAGGGATTGCATTGAATCTGTACATTGCTTTAGGCAGGATGGCCATTTTGACAATATTAATTCTTCCTAGCCAAGAGCATGGGATGAATTTCCATTTATTAGTGTCCTCTTTAATTTCTCTTAAGAGTGTCTTGTAGTGTTCAGGGTACAGGTCTTTCACTTCCTTCGTTAGGTTTATTCCTAGGTATTTTATTCTTTTTGATGCAATTGTGAATGGAATTGTTTTCCTGATTTCTCTTTCTGCTAGTTCACCGTTAGTGTATAGGAATGCAACAGATTTCTGTGTATTAATTTGTATTCTGCAACTTGCTGAATTCAGATATTAGATCTAGTAGTTTTGGAGTGGAGTCTTTAGGGTTTTTTATGTACAATATCATGTCATCTGCAAACAGGGACAGTTTGACTTCTTCCTTACCAATCTGGATGCCTTTTATTTCTTTGTGTTGTCTGATTGCCGTGGCTAGGACCTCCAGTACTATGTTGAATAAAAGCAGGGAGACTGGGCATCCTGTCTTGTTCCCAATCTTAGGTGTAAAGCTTTCAGCTTCTCACTGTTAAGTATAATGTTGGCTGTGCTTTTGTCATATAAGCCTTTATTATGTTGAGGTACTTGCCCTCTATACCCATTTTGTTGAGAGTTTTTATCATGAATGAATATTGAATTTTGTCGAATACTTTTTCAGCATCTATGGAGATGATCATGTGCTTTTTGTCCTTTTTGTTGATGTAGTGGATGATGTTGATGGATTTTCAAATGTTGTACCATTTTTGCATCCCTGGGATGAATCCCACTTGATAATGATGGATGACCTTATTGATGTATTTTTGAATTTGGTTTGCTAATATGTTGTTGAGTATTTTTGCATCTAGGTTCATCAGGGATATTGGTCTCTAATTTTCTTTTTTTGTCATGTCTTTGCCTGGTTTTGGTATTAGAATGATGTTGGTCTCGTTGAATGAGTTTGGGAGTATTCCCTCCTCTTCTACTTTTTGGAAAACTTTAAGAAGGATGGGTATTAGGTCTTCACTAAATGTTTGATAAAATTCAGCAATGAAACCACCTGGTCTAGCCGTTTTGTTCTTAGGTAGTTTTTTGATTACCAGTTCAATTTCCTTGCTATTAATTTGTCTATTCAGATTTTCTGTTTCTTCCTGGGTCAGCCTTGGAAGGTTGTATTTTTCTAGAAAGTTGTCCATTTCTTCTAGGTTATCCAGTTTGTTACTATATAATTTTTCATAGTATTCTCTCATCATTCTTTTTATTTCTGTGGTGTCCATAGTGATATTTCCTTTCTCATTTCCGAATCTGTTTATGTGTGTAGACTCTCTTTTTTTCTTGATAAGTCTGGGTAAGGGTTTATCTATTTTGTTTATTTTCTCAAAGAACCAGCTCTTGCTTTCAATGATTCTTTCTATTGTTTTATTCTTCTCAATTTTATTTATTTCTCCTTTAATCTTTATTATGTCCCTCCTTCTACTGACTTTGGGCCTCATTTGTTCTTCCTTTTCTAGTTTCATTAATTGTGAGTTTAGACTGTTCATTTGGGATTGTTCTTCTTTCCTGAGGTGGGCCTGTATTGCAATGTATTTCCCTCTTAGCATGGCCTTTGCTGCGTCCCACAGATTTTGTGGTGTTGAATTATTGCTGTCATTTGTCTCCATATATTGCTTGATCTCTGTTTTTTGTTTGGTCATTGATTCATTGATTATTTAGGACCATGTTGTGAAGACTCCATGTGTTTGTGGGCTTTTTCGTTTTCTTTGTGTAATTTATTTCTAGTTTCATACCTTTGTGGTCTGAGAAGCTGGTTGGTACAATTGAAATCTTTTTTAATTTACTGAGGCTCTTTTTGTTGCCTAGTATATGTTTTATTCTTGAAAATGTTCTATGTGCACTTGAGAAGAATGTGTATCCTGTTGCTTTTGGATCGAGTGTTCTATAGACGTCCGTTAGGTCCATCTGTTCTAATATGTTGTTCAGTGCCTCTGTCTCCTTACTTATATTCTGTCTGGTTGATCTGTCCTTTGGAGTGAGTGGTGTGTTGAAGTCTCCCAAAATGAATGCATTGCATTCTATTTCCCCCTTTAATTCTGTTTGTATTTGTTGCACATATGTAGGTGATCCTGTGTTGGGTGCATAGATATTTATAATAGTTATATCCTCTTGTTGGACTGACCCTTTTATCATTATGTAATGTCCTTCTTTGTCTCTTGTGACTTTCTTTGTTTTGAAGTCTATTTTGTCTGATACAAGTACTGCAACTCCTGCTTTTTTCTCCCTATTAGTTGCATGAAATATCTTTTTCCATCCCTTTACTTTCAGTCTGTGTCTGTCTTTGGGTTTGAAGTGAGTATCTTGTAGGCAGCATATAGATGGATCTTTTTTTTTATCCATTCAGTGACTCTATGTGTTTTGATTGGTGCATTCAGACCATTTACATTTAGGGTGATTATCGATAGGTATGTACTTATTGCCATTGCAGGCTTTAGATTTGTGGTTACCAAAAGTTCAATGGTAATTCCCTTCCTATATAACAGTCTTATTTAACTCACTCCATATGCTATTACAAACACCACCTAAAGCTTCTTTTTTTTTTCCTCCTCTATTCTTTGTATGTTATGAATCGTATTCTGTACTCTTTGTCTATCCCTTGGGTGACATCTATTTAGCCTTAGGAATACTTCCATCTATAGGATTCCCTCCAAAATGCACAGTAGAGGTGGTTTGTGTGAGGTAAATTTTCTCAGCTTTTGCTTATCTGAAAATTGTTTAATCCCTCCTTCAAATTTAAATGATAACCTTGCCGGGTAGAGTATTCTTGGTTCAAGGCCCTTCTGCTTCATTGCCTTAAATATATCATGCCAGTCCCTTCTGGCTTGTAAGGTTTCTATTGAGAAGTCTTATGATAATCTGATGGGTTTTCCTTTGTATTTTGCATGAGATCTTTTTTCTCTCTCTAGCTGCTTTTAAAAGTCTGTCTTTATCCTTGATCTTTGCCATTTTAATTAGTATATGTCTTGATATTGTCTTCCTTGGGTCCCTTGTGTTGGGAGATTTGTGTGTCTCCATGGCTTGAGAGACTATCTCCTTCCCCAGATTGGGGAAGTTTTCAGCAATTACCTCCTCAATGACACTTTCTATCTCTTTTTCTCTCTCTTCTTCTGGTACCCCTATAATGCGAGTATTGTCCCGTTTGGATTGGTCACACAGTTCTTTCAATATTCTTTCATTCTTAGAGATTCTTTTTCCTCTGTGTGCCTCAGCTTCTTTGTATTCCTCTTCTCTAATTTCTATTCCATTTACCATCTCTTCTACCAAATCTAATCTGCTTTTAAATCCCTCCATTGTATATTTCATTTCAAATATGGAATTTCTTAATGATTGAATCTCTGACTTAAATTTGTTCCTGAGTTCTTGAATATTTTTCTGTACCTCTGTAAGTATGTTTATAATTTTTATTTTGAACTCTCTTTCAGGAAGTTTGGTGAGTTCAGTTTCATTTCGCCCTTTTTCTGGGGTTTGTGAGATTTTGGTCTGAACCATATTCTGACATTTCATATTTCTGTGTGGTGCCCACTAGTGCGCAGAAACTCCAGTCTCTTGAGCTGCTCCGCCCCTAGAATGAGGTTGGGGGTCATAGGGGAGCAGAGCTGGTGGCTGGGGGAAGGAAAGATATTTTTCCTGCTTCCCGTCTGTGGTGCCTGTCTCCAGTGTCAGAGCCAGTGGGCCAAGCACACACGTGTAAGCCTTTGTGCTTGGTGTCTCTAGCTGTTGTAGGTGGGGCCTCCCTCTGGCTGTTCTGATGCCAGCGCGGTGACTACCGGTTTGTGAGCAGGTGCCTGCAGGCCTCTAGGAAGGTTCGGCAGCCTGTGTGTCACAATGGGGGGCCTTGGAACTGAGTAGGCAGTGTGGGGATGGAGCACCTGAAGCTGCTCAAAGTTCCCAACTAGCTGGGCAGAGCGCACCCAGACAACCTTGTCCAGCTCTCCCTTCCCTCGTGCAGCAAGCTCCATGCAAACTCTGCCCCTTCAGCAGCCCTCTTGCTGCTAGGAAGCCTCTCAGACCACCCACCCCTCCTCTGACGCAGAGTGGCTGGGTGTGGTCCCATCCTCCACAATGGCCACAATGTCAGTCTCCCAGGCCCTCCGCCTGTCCAAGCTCCCCTATGTCCAGAGCACGACACAATATAGGCTTCCACTCACAAAGCAGATCTTCAGGGTTAGGTGTTCAGCAATCCCAGGCTTCCACCCCCTCCCCGCTCCATTTCTCTTCCTCCTGCCGGTGAGCTAGGGGGAAAGGGCTTGGGTCTCACAGGATTAAGGCTTTCGTACGTTACCCTGTTTTGTGAAGTCTGCTCTGTTTGTGAGGTCTGTATGCAGTCTGGTTCAGCCTTCTTTCTTCTTGCTGTTTTAGGGTTAGTTGTATTAATTAGCTATATTTTTGTATTATTTGTTGTTTTGGGAGGAGTTCTCCATGTCACCTCTCATGCTGCCATCTTGAATCTCCTCTCCACTTATGCATTTTTAAATAGAGAAAAGGTTAATAGTTTAAATAGATTGTTAAAGAGATTTATAATCTTTCAAAGTTCAAGAAGTTTCTCTAAATGATTTATTTGGAAAGTTGTTCAGATATTTGGACTGTAAGGGATACTTTTTGATTTTAATGTCCTCTAAAGGTTGTTGAGTAGAAGAAATGTGAGAACATTTTCAATCACAAACTAAAGGAAATATTGTCTGCCACAAGGATATAAGAAGACAGCAACAGGAAAGCTAGATTGATGAGCAGTCCTCAAATACACTATTAGAGAAAGAATAATGCAGAGGGGCAAACCACACCCCCCAAAAAACCAATTAAGTCTTTCCCTGGACTAGTGAGCAGGAGTTCTGGAAGTTAGGGGTGACTTCATGTGGGGATTTCAGCTCCTTATTTTAGCCGTGTCTGTTTCCTTATCTATGAAACAGTACACTAATTACCTCAGGCACTAATGTGCCACTAGAATGAGAAATGCCACAAAGATTTTTCTGATAACTGGAGCATACTTTTTCTGCCCCAAATGATGTATATTTTAGCTACTTGCATTGAAGTGCTTTCTAAATATTTCATATTCTAAAGCCAGCTAAAGTAAATAATAATGATAACAATTGCTAACATATATTGGCTGCTTACTGTGTCCCAGGCACCTTTTACATGTGTCACTTAATCTGACAATAATTCCATAAGATAGGTCCTGTTGTTATCCCCATTTCAAAAGTGAAAAAATTGAGGCATAGTCACAAAATAACTTAAGGTTACTAATTACTAAGATTGCACAATCAGAGAACTATTAGAGCTGTGCTTAAAACCCAGGGCCAAGCTCCAGAGCTGTGCTAGAAACCACAGTGCCAAAATGAATGTCAACTAATCTCTCTGGGACCCCTCGAGGCTTTCATGATCTCAGCCCTGTCGAGAAGTATAGTATTATTTATGCCAAAATTAAATAGCTCAGATTGCTGTGTAGTTTGAGTTATTCCTTTTCTTTGTAGTATTTCAACATCCTCTGTGTCTGACTTTATCTGTAGTATATCATTACTGTCACCCTGACCGTAGCTGTGCTACCCTTACTTACCTCTCCTGCTTTTCTGATTTGCATCTTTAGGAAGCTGGCAAATTAGACAGCCATGACTATTAGACTTGCAACTAATGTTTAGATAAAAAGGCTCTAAGTGAACACCTGAGGCCAACCTATGAGAAAGGTGCCTCATAGACTCTTTTAAACAGACAATGGCTTTCTAAGGACCTTCTAAGGGACTGCCTCCCAGATCTTGCTCCCTCCCCTAAACAAAAGGGCTTTTAAGAACCTGAAGGATGCTGCTTTACAGGAGCTTCACAGGGAACCTGAGGTAGAGAGGAGTTATTTTAAGGAGATTTGGGGGTATCGTTTTTGTATAATACAATAGATTATCTATGCATATACAACAAACCTACAAAATTTTAAAGGAATTATATCAACTTTGACTGCTGAAATGGTGAGGAGCAGTACAAAATGAAGAGACCCTTGGTCTTCTATAGGCAGAAACTTATATGAACTAAGAAAGCTATTCAACATAGCCAAAAATACAGGCTACTTTTTATGGGAGAAAAAGCAAAAGGATATCTCAGAGGACAGAACTAAGATGCCAGAGGGTGAAGCCCAGGGCTCTACAAGTTTAGTTTCAGGAAGCAGTATTGTTCGCTCATCAGGAAACTGGCCACAGGGTACCTGTATGGGCTTTCAAAGTTGGTATACACCAGTGCCTACCCTGTACCTCCCACCTTCCCCTTTTCTGAATGAGCTACGTACAGTGATTATCCTGCGACCATCCTGCCTTTGTGTGGTGAGTGGAGGGGGCACAGATAACTTGTCTCTTTAGATCCCAGGTCTCTCGATAGAGAGGAAGAAGCTGAACAATCTGTATCTGAAGAACCACACACAAGTTACCTCATTTGCACCTGGATCTAATTTAGATGGTAAAATCCTAGATCTTGAGCCTGATGCCATGATACGATGAAAATTTTAAAACGTTTTTGGAGACAGTAAACATACTTTGCTCATGGGAAGGATGTAAATTGTTATGGCCGGAGGGTGAACTGTGGTGCATTTCCCCCCCGCCCCAGGATGGCTGCAGTAATATTTTCTGTCTCAAAGTGTTCTAGTACCTTGTCACTCTCTCATCAAGACCTGGCGTCTTTCTCTGAATTAGGATTGGCTTGTGACCAACTGAATATGGCAGAAGTGAGGCTGCATGATTTCCTGGGCTAGGTCATAGAATGGCATGCATTTTCTTCCTTCTTCACTAAAATACACTGTCTTGAAGACTTCGGCTACCCTGTAAAAAACCCAGATGTTTTAAGATGATCATGCTGTGAGGAAGTCTAAACTAAGCCATGCTGGAGACCACATGGAAAAGCCCCTTGATGCAGGAAGAGAGAAGAGGGTCTGACCAACCCTCAGCTCTTCTAGCCTTGTTTCTGCACCACTCACAATCTGACTGTTACTGCCTGAGACATCAGACGTCAGGGTCTGTTAGCTGAGGCCTTCCGAAATTCCAGAGCACAGAAACTGTTCAAGATAACCGATAATTGCTACTGTTTAAGAAACTTAGTTTTGGGATGATTTATTATGCAACAATAGATAACTGGAACCTGGACAATAATCTTTAGTGACATTTATACTATAGAAATTCAAGCAGCAGTACAAAAGAAGGAATACAAAAATGGAGCTGATAATCAAATTATGCTGATAATAAAAAATGGAGCTACTAATCAAGTCAGGCATGATGTACCAGCTGATTGATTGGGTATCAGTTCTGATTAGTCAGTTTCTTTGGCATGCTGGTCATTAAATGTTTTAAATAAACTCCTATCTGTATGTGTATTTATGGCAGTATTGTTTGTAGTGGTGACCTTTTTCCCTCTACTTCCTTCTACACACCCACAGACACAGACACAGAGGAAACTGTAAAAGAATGTGAGTATCTATCAATAGAGGAAACGTTTCATTCCTACTATGGAATATGAAATCACTATTTGAAAGAATTAGACTGTATCTGCTGTCTTGAAGGGATATCCAGGATTTATAATTATTTAATAAAAGCAAGTTACAGATAAAAATATGGGCCATGTTTTGTAAAAAGTAAAAAAAAATTGTATTATTTGGCTTGAGCATAGAGAAGGTTGGGAGGACAGACACTACACTACTAATGTGGGATTGGAAGGAGGCTAAGAGAAAGATTATTATCATATTGCATTGTTTCACTTATTTCAGTGAGCATGTATAACTTCTGCAATAAAAGATCTGATAAAGTGAATAATTTTGAGTGTAAAATGTAATGAATTTAAGTTGTTGTGCCTGCTGGGAGTTAGGAAGAATATGGAAGAGATTATTATTTTTTCTTTAATTGTATCTGAATTTTTTCAGGTTTTACAACAAGGTTGATATTTTTATTATTAAACGTTCTTATAAAACAATTTAAATATAAAAGTGTAATGTTGTTTTCTTGTTAAAAATAATCGGCCTGTGTTAAACCATAGACTGATAAATTGTAAGTGACATGTTATTGTGCTTAAGTACTTAATGTAAAATTGCCTTCTGATACAATAAATTCATAGTGTAAGATTATCATAAACAAATGAACAGGAAAAAAGATGAGAAAAATACCTTATGACTAAGGAAAATAATAAGCAATATTCATGAAGAAGTCTTTAGTAGTCTGCATAAATGGTAAATGCACTTTTTGTTAAAGGTAAATACAAGGTTTTTCTTGATGAAACACTCTTCAACTTGAAACGAAGAGATTTTCTTGTTCAGAGCAGATGTGTAACAGGACAAAGAAGTTCAGTTCAAATGAGTTGGTAGAGTTATGGGAGTGGCAGGCTTCTATGAAGAAAATGGTAAAAATTAGTCACATGGTTTAGTATACTGATATAGTCTAGTGATATCCAGTAGAATGATAAAAAGCTAAGTTAAAAAATGTGGAAAGTATAGGGTTAGTGTACAGAACAAACACTCTAAACTCAGGGTAACTGCTGTATTGATACAGTCTTGCCATCTCAGTGGCTTACCACAATAAAGGTTTATTTTGTACTCACCTCATAATCCAGTGTCTGTTGATGGAGGGGCTCCACTCCAAGCAGTTATTCTGGAGCACATCTCTCCATCTCATGGCACTGCCACCTTCAGTATCTTAGGTCACTACAGCAATGGGAGGGGAGAGCTGGTGGGGCCTGGAGTGTGGGAGATTTTTACAGGCCAGGTTTGAAAGCGGAATACTTCACTTGTATCAACATTCCATCTTCCAAGAATTTAGTTTCATGATGCCAACCTATCAGCAGGGAGGCCAGGGAATGAGAGTGAGTTGTGTGTCCAGGAAGAAAAGGAGGGCAAGTGTGCTGGTGAGCCCTGGTGGGGTGAGCTGCAGAGGGCCTCTGGGGGAAGGCTCCCCACCTGGCACTGCACAGCATGGCCAGAACCTGCACGGAGGGCATGTGCACAGATTTATTCCTTCGGGCAACCTTAATGAAATCCATGTTCATTTTTAAATGCTTGAATTGTAGGAAGGGAAGAGACGTGTCTTGACTGGAAAGTTGGGAATCTTATGAACTAAAATGTGAATTCCAGTTTATTATAGAAGACCTCCAAATGCAACACACATGCCAGCTTTTTCTAAAATTTGTTATTTTATTGAAGTATAGTTGATACACAATATTATATTGGTTTCAAGTATACAACATAGTGATTCAACAGTTTTATTCATTATTAAATGCTCACTCCAACTAGTGTAGTTACTGTCAACAAATAAGATGTTACAGAACTATTGACTATATTCCCTATGCTGTGCTTTCATCCCTGTGACTAATTTATACTATGATTGAGATTTTGTGCCTCTTTTTCCCATTCACCTATTTCACCCTCCACCTCAACCCCTCTGCCTTGGTAACCACCAGTCACTTCTTGGTGTCTCTGAGTCTCCTGCTCTTTTGCTCAATTTGCTCATTTTGTGCTCATTTAAATTCCACAAATAAGTGAGCTCATATGGTATTTGTCTTTCTCTGCCTGGCTTATTTCACTGAGTATAATACCCTCTAGGCCCACCCATGTTGTTGCAAATGGAAGGATTTCCTTATTTTTTTATGGCTGAATAATATTCTACTGTGTATATGCACCATGTCTTTTTTATCCATTCATCTACTGATGGACATTTTGGTTGCTTCCATATCTTGGCTATTGTAAATAATATGGAAATAAAGATAGGGTGCATATATATTTTCAAATCAGAGATTTTGTTTTCTTCAGGTAAATTCCTAGAAGTGGAGTTACTGGGCCATACAGTATTTCTAGTTTTAGTTTTTTGAGGAACCTCCATACTGCTTTCCACAGTGGCTGCACCATTTACTACATGCAAGCTTTATGAAACCACTTGTAGTTCCAGGGAGGTGTTTTCTTCCTTGCTATATTTCCTAACAGTGATACTCCCTTTCTCTTAGGCTTCTTAGTCTGGCTCCCTATTACTTACCTTTTCAGGACTCAGCTCAAGGATTATGTCCTTTAGAGATTTTACTAAATTGGTCTGCGCTGAGCGATCCTTCTTTGTGCTTACACAACATCCTGGTCACTAGTCTCCCTCCTTCACTGCACATTGCACTCTATTAAAACTGTGCTTTATCTCTTTAGCTTCATTATTAGATTTAGTACAATAAGGGCAGGGTGTATATTTCATTGCTGTATTCTTAGTGGCTGGTGCATGGTAGACATGTAATTTGTATTTGTCATATTGATTAATGAATGCATTCATGACTTAAATATGTGTATTTGTGTGTGTGTGTGTGTGTATATATATATATATATATATAATGTAATATATAATCTGCTCACACTTAACATGCAGTAATTAAAAACATAGTTTTGTATTTCTTGGTGATTAGATATCTGGGAACCAAATATCCTAAGATTAATAATACTTTCTCTTTTTTTTTTTTTTTTTTTTACTGTTTTATTTTTTATTTATTTATTTTTAATATAATTTATTTTATTATCATTAATTTACAATTACATGTGCAATATTACGATTATTAAACTACCCCTTCATCAGGTCCCCCCCACCAAACCCATTACAGTCACGGTCCATCAGCGTAGTGAGATGCTATAGAATCACTACTTGTCTTCTCTGAGTTGTACTGCCCTCCCCGTGCCCCCCCAACATTACATCTGCTAGTCGTAATGCCCTTTTTTTCCCTCTTATCCCTCCCTTCCCACCCATTTTCCCCAGTCCCTTTCCCTTTGGTAACTATTAGTCCGTTCTTGGGTTCTGTGAGTCTGCTGCTGTTTTGTTCCTTCAGTGTTTTTCTTTGTTTTATACTCCACATATGAGTGAAATCATTTGATACTTGTCTTTTTCGGCTTGGCTTATTTCACTGAGCATAATACCCTCTAGCTCCATCCATGTTGTTGCAAATGGTGGGATTTGTTTTCTTCTTATGGCTGAATAATATTCCATTGTGTATATGCACCACATCTTCTTTATCCATTCATCTACTGATGGACACTTAGGTTGCTTCCATTTCTTGGCTATTGTAAATAGTGCTGCAATAAACATGGGGTGCATCTGTCCTTTTCAAATTGGGCTGCTGCATTCTTAGGGTAAATTCCTAGGAGTGGAATTCCTGGGTCAAATGGTATTTCTATTTTGGGTTTTTTGAGGAACCTCCATACTGCTTTCCACAATGGTTGAACTAATTTGCATTCCCACCAGCAGTGTAGGAGGGTTCCCTTTTCTCCACATCCTCGCCAACATTTGTTGTTGTTTGTGTTTTGGATGTTGGCCATCCTCACAGGTGTGAGGTGATATCTCATTGTGGTTTTAATCTGCATTTCTCTGATTAGCGATGTGGAGCATCTTTTCATGTGCCTGTTGGCCATCTGAATTTCTTCTTTAGAGAAGTGTCTATTCATGTCCTCTGCCCATTTCTTAATTGGATTATTTGCTTTCTGTTTGTTAAGGTGCATAAGTTCTTTATATATTTTGGATGTCAACCCTTTATCAGATACGTTTTTTATGAATATATTTTCCCATACTGTAGGATGTCTTTTTGTTCTACTGATGGTGTCCTTTGCTGTACAGAAGCTTTTCAGCTTGATATAGTCCCACTTGTTCATTTTTGCTTTTGTTTCCCTTGCCCGGGGAGATATGTTCATGAAGTTGCTCATGTTTATGTCCAAGAGATTTTTGCCTATGTTTTTTTCTAAGGTTTTATGGTTTCATGACTTACATTCAGGTCTTTGATCCACCTTGAGTTTACTTTTGTGTATGGGGCTAGACAGTAGTCCAGTTTCATTCTCTTACATGTAGCTGTCCAGTTTTTCCAACACCAGCTGCTGAAGAGGCTGTCATCTCCCCATTGTATATCCAAGGCACTTTTATCAAATATTAATTGACTATATGTTTGGGTTAATGTTTGGATTTTCTATTCTGTTCCACTGGTCTGTGGGTCTGTTTTTGTGCCAATACCAAATTGTCTTGATTGCTGTGGCTTTGTAGTAGAGCTTGAAGTCAGGGAGTGTAATTCCCCCTGTTTTATTCCTCCTTCTCAGGATCGCTTTGGCTATTCGGGGTCTTTTGTGGTTCCATATGAATTTTAGAATTATTTGTTCCAGTTCATTGAAGAAAGCTGTTGGTAGTTTGATAGGGATGCGTTGAATCTGTAGATTGCTTTAGGTAGTATAGC
>JAVSCE010014943.1:0-14259 GCA_032199065.1 Smutsia gigantea
AGCCAGACTCATTAAGAAAAAGAGAATCTACACACATAAACACAATCAGAAATGAGAAAGGAAAAATCACGACGGACCCCACAGAAATACAAAGAATCATAAGAGAATATTATGAGAATCTATATGCTAACAAGCTGGAAAACATAGAAGAAATGGACAATTCTTAGAAAAATACAACCTTCCAAGACTGACCAAGCAAGAAACAGAAATACTAAAACAGACCAATCACCAGCGACGAAATTGAATCTGTAATCAAAAAACTACCCAAGAACAAAACCCCCGGGCCTGATGGATTCACCTCTGAATTCTACCAGACATATAGAGAAGAAATAACACCGATTCTCCTTAACGTTTTCCAAAAAATAGAAGAGGAGGGAATACTTTCAAACTCATTCTATGAAGCCAGCATCACTCTAATACCAAAACCGGGCAAAGACCTCACCAAAAAAGAAATTACAGACCAATATCCCTGATGAACGTAGATGCAAAAATACTCAACAAAATATTAGCAAACCGAATTCAAAAATACATCAAGAGGATCATACACCATGATCAAGTGGGATTCATCCCAGGGATGCAAGGATGGTACAACATTCGAAAATCCATCAACATCATCACCACATCAACAAAAAGAAGAACAAAAACCACATGATCATCTCCATAGATGCTGAAAAAGCATTTGACAAAATTCAGCATCCATTCCTGATTAAAACTCACAACAAAATGGGTATAGACGGCAAGTACCTCAACATCATAAAGGCTATATATGACAAACCCACAGCTAACATCATACTTAATGGTGAGAAGCTGAAAGCTTTTCATCTAAGATTGGGAACAAGAAAGGGATGCCCACTCTCTCCACTGTTATTCAACATAGTACTGGAGGTCCTAGCCACAGCAATCAGACAAAACAAAGACATACAAGGCATCCAGATTGGTAAAGAAGAAGTCAAATTGTCACTATTTGCAGATGACATGATATTGTACATAAAAAATCCTAAAGACTCCACTCCAAAACTACTAGAACTAATATCTGAATTCAGCAAGTTGCAGGATACAAAATTAACACACAGAAATCTGTTGCTTTCCTATACTAATGATGAACTAACAGAAAGAGAAATCAGAAAAACAATTCCATTCACAATTGCATCAAAAAGAATAAAATACCTAGGAATAAACCTAACGAAGGAAGTGAAAGACCTGTACTCTGAAAACCACAAGACACTCCTAAGAGAAATTAAAGAGGACACTAACAAATGGAAATGCATCCCATGCTCTTGGCTAGGAAGAGTAAATATTGTCAAAATGGCTATACTACCTAAAGCAATCTACAGATTCAATGCAATCCCTATCAAACTACCAGCAGCTTTCTTCAATGAACTGGAACAAATAATTCTAAAATTCATATGGAACCACAAAAGACCCCGAATAGCCAAAGCAATCCTGAGAAGGAGGAATAAAACAGGGGAATTACACTCCCTGACTTCAAGCTCTACTACAAAGCCACAGTAATCAAGACAATTTGGTATTGGCACAAAAACAGACCCACAGACCAGTAGAACAGAATAGAAAATCCAAACATTAACCCAAACATATACAGTTAATTAATATTTGATAAAAGTGCCTTGGATATACAATGGGGAGATGACAGCCTCTTCAGCAGCTGGTGTTGGAAAAAATGGACAGCTACATGTAAGAGAATGAAACTGGACTACTGTCTAGCCCCATACACAAAGGTAAACTCAAGGTGGATCAAAGACTTGAATGTAAGTCATGAAACCATAAAACTCTTAGAAAACAACATAGGCAAAAATCTCTTGGACATAAACATGAGCAACTTCTTCATGAACATATCTCCCGGGCAAGGGAAACAAAAGCAAAAATGAACAAGTGGGACTATATCAAGCTGAAAAGCTTCTGTACAGCAAAAGGACACCATCAGTAGAACAAAAAGACATCCTACAGTATGGGAGAATATATTCATAAAAAACGTATCTGATAAAGGGTTGACATCCAAAATATATAAAGAACTCATGCAACTTAATAAAGAGAAAGCAAATAATCCAATTAAGAAATGGGCAGAGGACATGAATAGACACTTCTCCAAAGAAGAAATTCAGATGGCCAACAGGCACATGAAAAGATGCTCCACATCTCTCGTCATCAGAGAAATGCAGATTAAAACCACAATGAGATATCACCTCACACCAGTGAGGATGGCCAACATCCAAAACACAAACAACAACAAATGTTGGTGAGGATGTGGAAAAAAGGGAACCCTCCTACACTGCTGGTGGGACTGCAAATTAGTTCAGCCATTGTGGAAAGCAGTATGGAGGTTCCTCAAAAAACTCAAAATAGAAATACCATTTGACCCAGGAATTCCCACTCCTAGGAATTTACCCTAAGAATGCAGCAGCCCAATTTGAAAAGGACAGATGCACCCCTATGTTTATTGCAGCACTATTTACAATAGCCAAGAAATGGAAGCAACCTAACTGTCCATCAGTAGATGAATGGATAAAGAAGAGGTGGTACATATACACAATGGAATATTATTCAGCCATAAGAGGAAAACAAATCCTACCATTTGCAACAACATGGATGGAGCTAGAGGGTATTATGCTCAGTGAAATAAGCCAAGCCGAAAGACAAGTATCAAATGATTTCACTCATATGTGGAGTATAAGAACAAAGAAAAAATACTGAAGGAACAAAACAGCAGCAGACTCACAGAACCCAAGAACGGACTAATAGTTACCAAAGGGAAAGGGACTGGGGAAAATGGGTTGGAAGGGAGGGATAAGAGGGAAAAAGGGGCATTACGATTAGCAGATGTAATGTTGAGGGGGCACGGGGAGGGCAGTACAACTCAGAGAAGACAAGTAGTGATTCTATAGCATCTCACTACGCTGATGGACAGTGACTGTAATGGGGTTGGTGGGGGGGACCTGATGAAGGGGTAGTTTAATAACCGTAATATTGCACATGGAATTGTAGATTAATGATAATAAAATAAATTATATAAAAAAAAGAAATGAAAAGGTTTGGAGAAAATGATACAAAAAAAAAACTCACTGAGGCTGAAACATCAACCAGGTAATCTGCATAAGGTCTGACAGTGTTTTCTTGTTTATTTCAGTCTCCTTCTCTTAGCCTGGGTTACTAGGGTGATATTTAATTTGGATGGGTCTGAGTTAATTTATTCAACTTCATTATCCTTATTATATGCTATAGAGTGGATGTTTGTGTCCTCCCTCAAATCATATACTGAAATTATGACCCCCAGTGCTATGCCATTAGGAGGTGGGGCCTTTGGGACGTGATTAGGTCATGAATGTGGAGCCCTCATGAATGGGATCAGTGCCCTCATAGACACTGCAGGGCGCCCCCTTGCCGTCTTCTACCATCTGAGAACATGGTGAGAAGATGGCTATCTACGAACCAGGGAGTGCGTCCTCACCAGATACTGAATCTGCCAGAGCCTTGACCTTGGACTTTCTAGGTTCCCGAACTGTGAGAAATAAATTTTTTGTTTATAAGCCACCCAGTCTATGGTATTCTGCTATAGCAGCCTAAACAGATCTTTGTAGTGTTGTGATTAATGCATCTAGATTGTTTTCTTAGTATTTCCAAGTTAGAATCTGTGGATTATTGCATTTGCATGTAGGTTGGTTTACATAACATAGAGCCTTGGTTGACTGTTTACAGAAGACTTACTACCAGGATAAATAATTGCTGTATGTTTCAGTAAAGCCATCTGGAGAGAATACAAAAATGATTTTGGCACACTATTAGAGAAACCTTTTGTAAAATTCAAATAACCACGAAAACCTTATCAAGGAGTCTAAATTGTCTGTTTTATACCACATGGGATGAAGCAGACAGAAATGTTAATGGAGCTCATTAAGGGTGCTCTTGCCAGCTGCTAAAAAATAGAAGTTGGCTACTCCTGGAATTTGGTTTAAAGCTGGGCAGATTTGTTTTGTTATACAGTCAAAGCTTTGTCTAAAAATTTTTTTAATTGAATAAAATCTCTCTATAAAAAAAAATATGCACTTGTATTGATCAAATTTCCAAATCACCTTCTTGACTTTGTTTCTTAGTGCAGGCATGGGTCACCGTTCAAGTGTATTACTAATCTTCAAGTCTGTTGCTCATCACTGAGCTTCAGTTGGTGGGACCTAAGAATTCCCACATTCTCGGAATCTATTATGAAAGAGAAAGCCATTTCCTCATTGTAGAAGCAGTAACAGACTTCATCTAGAACACAGTTCTCAGCTTTTGTGATTTTGTGGGAACTCCATTCTAACAACGGTGTTGGCTGAGAGAAGACTGGCTCGGGTTAAATCCAGAGGCATGCACTGTCCATGCTATAGCAGGGGTACATTCTATTTTATGACTTAAATAAAACCATTTCTAAAATCACATACCCTGTGGTAACAAGATTCAAAAAAGAGCCTCGGGGTATTCGAACACACAGAATTTGAGCCTGAAAAGAATTTAGTTGGTTTAAAATTATTTGAAGAGACAAAAAAGAAGGGAGATTCAAGATGGCGACGTGAAAGCTGACATGGATAACGCCTCCCAAAAACCACAAATACTACAAAAATATAGTTAATTAATACAACTAACCCTAAAACAGCAACAAGAAGGAAGGCTGAACCAGACTGCATACAGACCTCACAAACAGAGCGGACCTCACAGAACAGGGTAACGTAGGAAAGCCTTAATCTGGCAGGACCCAGGCCATTCCCTCACCCCAGCTCACCATGGGAGGAAGAGAAATGGAGCGGGGAAGGGGGTGGAAGCCTGGGACTGCTGAGCGCCTACCCCTGGAGATGTGCTTTGTGAGCGGAAGCCTATATTGTGTGGTGCTCTGGAAGTTGGGGAGCTCAGACAGGCAGAGTGCTTGAGAGACTGACATTCCGGCGGTTTGTGGAGGAGGGGATCCACATCTGGCCACTCTGTATCAGAGGAAGGGCGGGCGGTCTGAGAGGCTTTCTAGCAGTGAGAGGGCTGCTGAAGGGGTGGTGTTTGCATGGACTTGCTGCACGGGAGAAGGGAGATCTGGACAAGGTTGTCGGTGCACGCTCTGCCCAGCTGGTTGGGAACTTTGAGGAGCTTTAGGTGCTCCATCCCCCTGGCTGCCTACTCAGCTCTGAAGCCTTCCACTGTGACACGCAGCCTGCTGCACCTTCCTCCTAGCCTACCGGCACTGGTTCACAAACTGGAAGTCACTGTGCTGGCATCAAGCCAGCCAGAGGGAGGCCCCGCCTACAACAGCTACAGATGCAAAGCACAGAGGCTTATCCCTGGGTGCTTGGCCCACTGGCTCTGAAGCTGGAGACAGGCACCACAGACGGGAATCAGGAAACAGAACTTTCCTCCCCCCAGGCACCAGCTCCGCTCCCCTACAAACCCCAACCTCACTCTAGGGGCTGAGCAACTCCAGAGACAGGAGTTTCTGCACACTAGTGGGTACTACACAGAAATATGAAACATCAGAAGAACATGGTTCAGACCAAAATCTCACAAATCCCAGAAAATGGGCCAAATGAAACTGAACTCACCAATCTTCCTGAAAGAGAGTTCAAAATAAAAATTACAAACATGCTTATGGAGGTACAGAAAAATATTCAAGAACTCAGGAACGAATTTAAGATGGAGATTCAATCATTAAGAAATTCCATATCTGAAATGATGCATACAATGGAGGGATTTAAAAGCAGATTAGATTTAGTAGAAGAGATGGTAAATGGAATAGAAATTAGAGAAGAGGAATAAATAGAAGCTGAGGCACAGAGAGAAAAAAGAATCTCTAAGAATGAAAGAATATTGAGAGAACAGTGTGACCAATCCAAATGGAACAATATTCACATTATAGGGGTAACAGAAAAAGAAGAAAGAGAAAAAGGGATACAAAGAATCATTGAGGAGGTAAATGCTGAAAACTTCCCCAATCTGGGGAAAGAGATAGTCTCTCAAGCCATGGAGGTGCACAGATCTCCCAACATAAGGGACCCAAGGAAGACAACATCAAGACATATAAAAATTAAAATGGCAAAGATCAAGGATAAAGACAGACTTTTAAAAGCAACTAGAGAGAGAAAAAAGATCACATATAAAGGAAAACCCATCAGGCTATCATCAGACTTCTCAACAGAAACCTTACAGGCCAGAAGGGAGTGGCATGATATATTTAATGCAATGAAGTAGAAGGGCCTTGAACCAAGAATACTGTACCCGGCAAGGTTATCATTTAACTTTGACGGAGGGATTAAACAATTTTCAGACAAGCAAAAGCTGAGAGAATTTACCTCCCACAAACCACCTCTATAGTGCAATTTGGAGGGACTCCTATAGATGGAAGTATTCCTAAGGCTAAATAGATGTCACCCAAGGGATAGACAAAGAGTACAGAATATGATTCATAACATATGAAAAATGGAGGAGGAAGAAAAAGGAGGGAAAAAAAAAAGAACCTTTAGGTTGTGTTTGTAATAGCATATGAAGTGAGTTAAATTAGACTGTTAGATAGTAAAGGAATTACCCTTGAACCTTGGTAACCACAAATCTAAAGCCTGCAAGGGCAATAAGTACATACCTATCGATAATCACCCTAAATGTAAATGGTCTGCATGCACCAATCAAAAGCCATAGAGTTACTGAATGGATAAAAAAACAAGACCTATCTACATGCTGCCTACAAGAGACTCACTTCAGACCCAAAGACATGCACAGACTGAAAGTCAAGGGATGGAAAAAGATATTTCATGCAACTAATAGTGAGAAAAAAGCAGGAGTTGCAGTACTTGTATCAGACAAAATAGACTTCAAAACAAAGAAAGTCACAAGAGACAAAGAAGGACATTCCATAATGATAAATGGGTCAGTCCAACAAGAGGATATAACTATTATAAATATCTATGCACCCAACACAGGATCCCCTACATATGTGAAACAAATACTAACAGAATTAAAGGGGGAAATAGAATGCAATGCATTCATTTTAGGAGACTTCAACACACCACTTACTCCAAAGGAAAGATCAACCAGACAGAAAATAAGTAAAGAGACAGAGGCACTGAACAACATATTAGAACAGATGGACCAAACGGACATCTAAAGAACACTCCATCCAAAAGCAACAGGAAACACATTCTTCTCAAATGCACATGGAACATTTTCAAGAATAGATCATATATTAGGCCACAAAAAGAACCTCAGTAAATTCAAAAAGACTGAAATTGTACCAACCAGCTTCTCAGACCATGAAGGAATGAAACTAGAAATGAATTACACAAAGAAAATGAAAAATCCCACAAATACATGGAGTCTTAAGAACATGCTCCTAAATAATCAATGGATCAATGACCAAATAAAACAGAGATCAAGCAATATATGGAGACAAATGACCACAATAATTCAACACCACAAAATCTGTGGGACGCAGCGAAGGCCGTGTTAAGAGGGAAATATATTGCAATACAGGCCTACCTCAGGAAAGAACAATCCCAAATGAACAGTTTAAACTCACAATTAATGAAACTAGAAAAGGAAGAAAAAATGAAGCCCGAAGTCAGTGGAAGGAGGGACATAATAAAGATTAAAGCAGAAAAAAATAAAATTGAGAAGACTAAAACAGTAGAAAGAATCAATGAAAGCAGGAGCTGGTTCTTTGAGAAAATAAACAAAATAGATAAACCCCTAGCCAGACATATCAAGAAAAAAAGAGACTCTACACACATAAAAAGAATCAGAAATGAGAAAGGAAAATTCACTATGGACACCACAGAAATACAAAGAATTATGAGAGAATACTATGAAAAATTATATGGTAACAAACTGGATAACCTAGAAGAAATGGACAACTTTCTAGAAAAATAAAACCTTCCAAGGCTGACCCAGGAAGAAACAGATAATCTGAACAGACAAATTATTAGCAAAGAAATAGAATTGGTAATCAAAAAACTATGTAAGAACAAAGTGCCTGTACCAGATGGTTTCACTGCTGAATTTTATCAAACATTTAGTGAAGACCTAATACCCATCCTCCTTAAAGTTTTCCAAAAAGTAGAAGAGGAGGGAATACTCCCAAACTCATTCTAGAGTGAGACCAACATCACTCTAAAACCAAAACCAGGCAAAGACACCACAAAAAAAAGAATATTGCACACCAATATCCCTGACGAAGATAGATGCAAAAATACTCAACAAAATATTAGCAAACCGAAATCAAAAATACATCAAAAAGATCATCCATCATGATCAAGTGGGATTCATCACAGGGATGCAAGGATGGTACAACATTTTAAAATCCATCAACATCATCAACTACATCAACAAAAAGGACAAAAACCACATGATCATCTCCATAGATGCTGAAAAAGCATTCGACAAAATTCAACATCCATTCATGATAAAAACTCTCAGCAAAATGGGTATAGAGGGCAAGTAACTCAACATATAAGGGCCATATATGACAAACCCACACCGAACATTATACTTAACAGTGAGAAGCTGTAAGCTTTTCCTTTAAGATCAGGAAGAAGACAAGGATGCCCACTCTCCCGTCTTTTATTCAACATAGTTCGGGAGGTCCTCGCCATGGCAATCAGACAACCCAAAGAAATAAAAGGCATTCAGATTGACAAGGAAGAAGTCAGACTGTCCCTGTTTGCAGATGACACTGATATTGTACATAAAAAAACCCTAAAGAATCCACTCCGAAACTACTAGATCTAATGTCTGAATTCAGCAAAGTTGTGGGATACAAAATTAATACACAGAAATCTGTTGCATTCCTATACACTAATGGTGAACTAGAAGAAAGAGAAATCAGGAAAACAGTTCCATTCAGAATCGCATCAAAAAGAATAAAATACCTAGGAATAAATCTATGGAAGTGAAAGACCTATACCCTGAAAACTACAAGACACTCTCAAAAGAAATTAAAGAGGACACTAATAAATGGAAATTCATCCCATGCTCTTGGCTAGGAAGAATTAATATTGTCAAAATGGCTGTCCTGCCTAAAGCAATCTACAGATTCAATGCAATCCCTATCAAAATACTGACAGCATTCTCCAGTGAACTAGAGCAAATAGTTCTAAAATTCATATGGAACCACAAAAGATCCCAAATAGCCAAAGCTGTCCTGAGAAGGAAGAATAAAGCAGAGGGAATTACACTTCCTGACTTCAAGCGCTACTACAATGCCACAGTAATCAAGACAATTTGGTACTGGCACAAGAACAGACCCATAGACCAGTGGAACAGAATAGAGAGCCCATTTATAAACCCAAGCATATATGGCCAATTAATATATAATACAGGAGCCATGGATAAGCAATGAGGAAATGACAGCCTCTTCAACAGCTGGTGTTGGCAAAATTGGACAGCTACATGTAAGAGAATGAAACTGGATTATTGTCTAACCCCATACACAAAAGTAAACTCAAAATGGATCAAAGACCTGAATGTAAGTCATGAAACCATAAAACACTTAGAAAAAAATATAGGCAAAAATCTCTTGGACATAAACATGAGCAACTTCTTCATGAACATATCTCCCTGGGCAAGGGAAACAAAAGCAGAAATGAACAAGTGGGACTATATCAAACTAAAGAGCTTCTGTATAGCAAAGGACACCATCAGTAGAAAAAAAAGACATTCTACAGTATGAGAGAATATATTCATAAATGACATATCCGATAAGGGGTTGACATCCAAATTGTATAAAGAGCTCACAAACCTCAACAAACAAAAAGCAAATAAGCCAATTAAAAAATGGCAGAGAAACTGAAGAGACACCTCTCCAAAGAAGAAATTCAGATGGCCCACAGGCACATGAAAAGATGCTTCACATCGCTAATCATCAAAGAAATGCAAATTAAAACCACAATGAGATATCACCTCACACCAGTTAGGATGGCCAATACTCAAAAGACAAACAACAACAAGTGTTGGCGAGGATGTGGAGAAAGGGGAACCCTACTACACTGCCGGTGGCAATGTAAATTAGTTCAACCATTGTGGAAAGCAGTATGGAGGTTCCTCAAAAAACTCAAAATAGAAATACCATTTGATCCAGGAATTCCATTCCTAGGAATTTACCCTAAGAATGCCAGAGCCTAGTTTGAAAAAGACATATGCACCCATATGTTGATCACAGCACTATTTACAATAGCCAAGAAATGGAAGCAACCTAAGTGTCCATCAGTAGATGAATGCATAAAGAGGTGGTACATACACACAATGGAACATATTCAGCCATAAGAAGAAAACAAATCCTACCATTTCCAACAACATGGATGGAGCTAGAGGGTATTATGCTCAGTGAAATAAGGCAGATGGAGAAAGACAAGTACCAAATGATTTCACTCATCTGTGGAGCATAAGAACAAAGAAAAAACTGAAGGAACAAAACAGCAGCAGACACAGAACTCAAGAATGGACTAACAGTTACCAAAGGGAAAGGGACTGGGGAGGATGTGTGGGAAGGGAGGGTAAAGGGGGGAAAAGGGGCATTACGATTAGCATACATAAGGTAGCAGGTGGGGGGGACACAGGAAAGGCAGTATTTACAGAGAAGAGAAGTAGTGACTCTATAGCATCTTACCATGCTGATGGACAGTGACTGTAATGAGGTATATGGGGGGGTGGGGAACCTGACAATAGGGAGTCTAGTAACCATAATGTTGTTCAAGTGATTGTACTTTAACGATACCAAAAAAAAAATTTATTTGAAGATATGAAAGTAAGGAATTTCCTTCTCACTTCAGTTTAATACCTACTATTACTATGGGGATACAAGTAACTAGCAAAAAAATCTTCCCACTAAATGATTCATATTCTCACACAGAAAGTTGCCTAAACTCTATGTTCACTGAAAGAGAGACTATGACTAACAGATATTTAGTTATTCATTAGTTCACGTATAGCAAAAATCCTGAAGAATTTTTAACGTTATGATAAATTAAAGCTGTATGTTTTACAATACCTCTTAAAATGAAGAAATAAATCTACTAGTATAATATACATAATTACTTTTGCATCCTGCAAATTATTAGAATCATATATCTAGGCACTATGTATATGCTACCAGTTATAAGTCTGCATACTTTAAAAATGAATATCATTTAAAATGGTAAAATCAGAGCAATTAGTGAAAGTTATTTTCATGCTGAAGTTCATTGGAAGTTCCAATTTATTTAAAGACTAGAGGAAATTTTATGACCATAACCAAATACTCTAAGTGATACATCATGCTCCACTATATTTCAAGACCCTATGGTTTTAAAGAATGCTATAGTAATTTTCACGTGAATTTTTACATCTGGATCTGCATTTTACTAATCACTAAATAACATTGTAAGAATTAATTTTGGAAACTGAAAGATTTCCAAATCTAAGTAATATAGTAAATGGGAAGGAGATGATTCAATAGTAGAACATAGTAAGTATGAACTTCATGTTATTTAAGTAACCCACTTTTACATTTTATTTCCTTCATTTTAATATTAAAAACTCTCCTTATTAATAATTCTATTTGTCACTGGAGGCCATGAGAGAAGTCAGAAATTTGGATGTTACTTCTGGCCCCATTGAGTAAAATTCCCTTTAAAATGTTGGTGTTTACTGTATTAGTATCCACAGATGTACCCATTCTCTCCTAACCTGGGCCTCAAGCCTGGGTCCTTTACTGGAGAGACACCTGGACGTATACCATGGACATTTTCTACCACTTAACAATGTCACTATATCTTTGCAGAAAGGACCTCCTGGCCTAATTTCTAGAATGGTTCCAATCATCATTTCATTAATTTTTTTCTAGAAGATAAATCAATAAGTTTTTTTCTCTCTAAAATGCACAGTTCTAAATAATGTTAATAGAGTTGCCTACTATCACATAAATGGGCTCGTTTTTTGTGCATGAAACACTTTTTTTAAGGAAAGTTTTTTTTAGGCCTACAGAAGCCCTCAGGTGCAGACTGCTATGCACAGATTAAGGGATACCTATATTCCTATACATATAAAAAGTCGATACAGGGAATATTCTAATTTTAGTATTACAGTTTACAAATGGAATTGGGAAGGGATTCTATTTAAATAATATTTAGACTAAATTCAAATATTCTTCTGTGCCTTCAGTGAGTAAGGACACATGTATCCTTGCATAGAATACACAGTTGATTAAATAAGTAGATAGTTAATAAGCAAAAGGACTACACAGGGATAAGACAAATAAAAAAACTATTAATTAATACAAAGAATAACTTTATTGGCCCAGTCCAAACCATCCTAGCTTTTAAAAGAAATTGGGGAAGAAGAATGAAATATAGCTTAGTCTTCATATTGGCAAAACTAATTTTGATTGTTTAATTTGTTGACATCAAATTTATATAAAAAAGATGTATCTTTCAAGAAAAATTAAAACTAATGAAGCTGTTTGCATAGTGGTTAACACATGGAATCTGGGGTTAGATTGCCTGGATCCAAATCCTTACTCTGCCACCTAAGAACTCTGTGACCTTGAGCATGTTACTTAAGCACTCTGTATTCAGTTTTCTCATCTGTAAAAGGGAAATAAAGAACGCCTATCTCAAAGGGTTGTTATGAAAATTAAATAGCTTAAAACACTGAATACATTTCAAACAACAGTACTGACATATAGGGAGCACTTTGTACTTATCATTACTAACAACCACCTGATTACAGATGTGGCCCCTCAGGAAATAGTGAGAGAATAGCAAGAAAATATTATTTAGATGAATGCCCTTTTTCCATTGGTCAATTTGACCCCAGTTCATAGATCAAGATTTTTAAAGGTAAAAAATAAGAGAATTGCAACACAGTAGGAGAAAGATCACAAAATGTCTGATGCGTAGGAGACAAATACCATATGATTTCACTTATTTGTGGAATATAGAAACAAAGCAAAACAAAATGAACAAAATAGCAGTAGACTCATGGACACTGAGAAGGGACTGTTGGATACCATGGGGGAGGGGTTGGGATGGGTAGGTGGGGAGTGTGAGGGGGATAAAGGGGCACAAAAATTCTCAATCATCATATAAGTTGGTCATGAGAATGATAGTACAGCATGGAGAATATAGTCAATGATTCTGTGACATCTTCCTAGGTTGACAGATAGTAACTGCACTAGAGGGGGTGAGGATTAAATAATAGGGGCAACTGTTGAAAAAAAATGGTGCCTGTATTGTAGTTAAAAGCTCTGACTCTAAATTCAGAGATGCACATTTAAATCCTGCTTTTACACCTACTAGCATGTTATGTTGGACAGGAAACTCTGTGTCTTAGTTTCCTATTCTGCAAATGAAGAATAATAGTACTTAACTCATAAGGCTGCTGTGAGGATCAAATGAAATAATACATATAAAGCATTTTAGACATAAATAAATGTTACCCATTTTATTAGGTCACAATGTAGCACATTAGAGAAGACATGGCCTAACACATACCTATAGTATCATGAAAATTTAAAAAATAGAGGGAACCAAGTAACATACTTAACAAAATTATTTCATGGTACATATAAAATTATAACCACATTTTATATTATTCTCATTATATTCTTGTAGATAAGCAAGTACGTATAGTTGTTTTCCATACAATAAATCCAAGGTGATTTAAAAGTGGAAGAGACAGGGGAAACCAGAGATACCATGAAACAATTCATGACATCAATATTTAATTTCAGTTTTGATCAAATTCCTAGCATCCACATTTTCTCTGAAAGTGGACGACTGAATAAAAATAATACATCCCAAATGGTTTCCATGGTGTATCCCACTCCCTCTGGCTCCACAGTTATTTGGAGCCTGATTATCATTATTAACTGTATACACTCCATAAGGCTTACCTGCATAGCTCAGGGAAACAAGGCAGTGCTTAAATACTAGCACTTGCTCAGGGAATTTCCGAACGCAGTCCCTCAATGGACAGTTCTTATTTGTGAGACAAGTGTGCCACAGGTCCTGAAAAGGTTATTAATTGCCTCTGAAAATCTGACTGTACTTTGTCAGTGGACATCAAGAAAATATTTGTGTACCATATTTTTAATCTCTTGAATTTGTGCTGACCTACCCTTAATATCAAGTCTATTTCATAAGAAGAAAATCAGTCATGATGGAAACCAAGCTTTTATACCAAGATTTTGTTTCTAAAGGGACAGCACAAAGTTGAATAAAGCTTAGTTCATAAAATTAATTAAAAAAATAAAAATTAATTAAT
>JAVSCE010014944.1:0-19486 GCA_032199065.1 Smutsia gigantea
TAACAAATGGAAATGCATCCCATGCTCTTGGAAGAATAAATATTGTCAAAATGGCCATACTACCTAAAGCAATCTACAGATTCAATGCAATCCCTATCAAACTACCAACAGCTTTCTTCAATGAACTGGAACAAATAATTCTAAAATTCATATGGAACCACAAAAGACCCCGAATAGCCAAAGCAATCCTGCGAAGGAGGAATAAAACAGGGGGAATTACACTCCCTGACTTCAAGCTCTACTACAAAGCCACAGTAATCAAGACAATTTGGTATTGGCACAAAAAACAGACCCACAGACCAGTGGAACAGAATAGAAAATCCAAACATTAACCCAAACATATACAGTCAATTAATATTTGATAAAAGTGCCTTGGATATACAATGGGAGATGACAGCCTCTTCAGCAGCTGGTGTTGGAAAAACTGGACAGCTACATGTAAGAGAATGAAACTGGACTACTGTCTAGACCCATACACAAAGGTAAACTCAACGTGGATCAAAGACTTGAATGTAAGTCATGAAACCATAAAACTCTTAGAAAAAAACATAGGCAAAAATCTCTTGGACATAAACATGAGCAACTTCTTCATGAACATATCTCCCCCGGCAAGGGAAACAAAAGCAAAAATGAACAAGTGGGACCATATCAAGCTGAAAAGCTTCTGTACAGCAAAGGACACCATCAGTAGAACAAAAAGACATCCTACAGTATGGAGAATATATTCATAAAAAACGTATCTGATAAAGGGTTGACATCCAAAATATATAAAGAACTCATGCACCTTAACAAACAGAAAGCAAACAATCCAATTAAGAAATGGGCAGAGGACATGAATAGACACTTCTCCAAAGAAGAAATTCAGATGACCAACAGGCACATGAAAAGATGCTCCACATAGCTAATCATCAGAGAAATGCAGATTAAAACCACAATGAGCTATCACCTCACACCGGTGAGGATGGCCAACATCCATAACACAAACAACAACAAAAGTTGGCAAGGATGTGGAGAAAAGGGAACCCTCCTACACTGCTGGTGGGACTGCAAATTAGTTCAACCATTGTGGAAAGCAGTATGGAGGTTCCTCAAAAAACTCAAAATAGAAATACCATTTGACCCAGGAATTCCACTCCCAGGAATTTACCCTAAGAATGCAGCAGCCCAATTTGAAAAGGACAGATGCACCCCTATGTTTATTGCAGCACTATTTACAATAGCCAAGAAATGGAAGCAACCTAAGTGTCCATCAGTAGATGAATGGATAAAGAAGATGTGGTACATATACACAATGGAATATTATTCAGCCATAAGAAGAAAACAAATCCTACCATTTGCAACAACATGGATGGAGCTAGAGGGTATTATGCTCAGTGAAATAAGCCAAGCCGAAAAAGACAAGTATCAAATGATTTCACTCATATGTGGAGTATAAGAACAAAGAAAAAATACTGAAGGAACAAAACAGCAGCAGACTCACAGAACCCAAGAACGGACTAATAGTTACCAAAGGGAAAGGGACTGGGGAAAATGGGCGGGAAGGGAGGGATAAGAGGGAAAAAGGGGCATTACGATTAGCAGATGTAATGTTGGGGGGGCCCGGGGAGGGCAGTACAACTCAGAGAAGACAAGTAGTGATTCTATAGCATCTCACTACGCTGATGGACAGTGACTGTAATGGGGTTGGTGGGGGGGACCTGATGAAGGGGTAGTTTAATAATCGTAATATTGCACATGTAATTGTAAATTAATGATAAAATAAATTATATTAAAAAAAATTAATACTCAGAAATCTGTTGCTTTCCTATACACTAACAATGAACTAGCAGAAAGAGAAATCAGGAAAACAATTCCATTCACAGTTGCATCAAAATAATAAAATATTTGGGAATACACCTAACAAAGGAAGTGAAAGTCCTATTCCCTGAACACTGCAAGACACTCCTAAGAGAAATTAAAGAGGACACTAACAAATGGAAATTCATCCCATGGTATTGGGTAGAAAGAATTAATATTGTCAAAATGGCCATCCTGCCTAAAGCAATCTCCAGATTCAGTGCAATCCCTATCAAAATACCAACAGCTTTCTTCAATAAACTGGAACATATAGTTCTAAAATTCATAATGGAGCCACAAAAGACCCTGAATAGCCAAAACAATCCTGAGAAGGAAGAATAAAGCAGGGGGGATCTTGCTACACAACTTCAAGCTCTATTACAAAGCCACAGTGATCAAGACAATTTCGTACTGGCAGAAGAACAGACCTACAGACCAGTGAAACAGAACAGAGAGTCCAGATATTACCCCAAACATATATGATCAATTAATATATGATAAAGGAGCCATGGATATACAATGGGGAAATGACAGCCTCTTCAACAACTAGTGTTGGCAAAGCTGGACACCTACATGTAAGAGAATGAAACTGGATTATTTTCTCACCCCATACACAAAAGTAAACTCAGAATGGATCAAAGACTTGAATTTAAGTTATGAAGCCATAAAACTCCTATAAGAAAACATAGGCAAAAATCTCTTGAATATAAAATGAGCAACTTTTTCCTGAACGCATCTCCTCGGGCAAGGGAAACAGAATAAAAAATGAACAAATGGGACAACATCGTGCTAAAAGGCTTCTGTACAGCAAAGGACACTATCAGCAGAACAAAAAGGCATTCTACAGTATGGGAGAATATATTTGTAAATGACATATCTGACAAGGGGTAACATCCAAAATATATAAAGAACTCACATGCCTCAACACCCAAAAAGCAAATAACCCTAGTAAAAAATGCGTGGACGATATGAACAGACACTTCTCCAAAGAAGAAATTCAGATGGCCACAGGCACATGAAAAGATGATCCACACCGCTAATCATCAGGAAAATGCAAATTAAAACCACAATGAGATATCACCTCACACCAGTTAGGATGGCCACCATCCAAAAGGCAAACAACAAATGTTGGCGAGGATGTGGAGAAAGGGGAACCCTCCTACACTGCTGGTGGGAATTTAAATTAGTACTACCATTGTGGAAAGTAGTATGGAGGTTCCTCAAGAAACTCAAAATAGAAATACCATTTGACGCAGGAATTTCACTCCTAGGAATTTACCCTAAGAAGGTAGCAGCCCAGTTTCAAAAAGACATATGCACCCCTTATGTATCACAGCACTATTTACAACAGGCAAGAAATGGAAGCAACCTAAGTATCCATCAGTAGATGAATGGATAAAGAAGATGTGGTACATATACAGAATGGAATATTATTTATCCATTAGAAGAAAACAAATCCTACCATTTGCAACAACATGGATGGAGCTAGTGGGTATTATGCTCAGTGAAATAAGCCAGGTGGAGAAAGACAAGTATCAGATGATTTCACTCATCTGTGGAGTACAAGAACAAAGAAAAAACCGAAGGAACAAAACAGGAGGAAACACAGAATAAAGGATGGACTAACAGTTACCAAAGGGAAAGGGATTGAGGAGGATGGATCGGAATGAAGGGATAAGGGGGGAAAAGGGGCATTATGATTAGCACACATAATGTGGGTGGGTGGGGGTCACAGGGAAGGCAGTATAACACAGAGAAAACAAGTAGTGATTCTATAGCATCTTACTATGCTGATGGACAGTGACTGGAATGGGGTATGTGGTGGGGACGTGATAATGAGGGGACTCTAGTAACTATAATGTTGCGCATGTAATTGTACATGAATGACACCAAAAAAAAATCGAATAGCGTAGAATAGGTTTGACAGGGAAATATCAGTGTGCCTCACACGTAATCAGGGTGAATATTGTTTTTGTAACTTTTGTCTGTGTTTCTGGGTTCTTTTGTAAGATGTATTATCATGGATGGAAATAAAACATTTTGACTGGTCAAAAAAGAAGAATTAATAGATGAGTAATAAAGAAGCCTTTTGAGTTTTGAAATGCTTTTAACTGTGGTTTTTCTTTGATGGGAGTAGGGATGAAAGGCTGTATGAGAAAGAAAGAACTGGAAGGTGGACGGCAGCATCAGGGAATAAGGGATAAGAACTGGGGAGAGAGGAAGGAACTCAGCCCAGGGTCAGGAAGGCCAAAGAGGGAGAGATGTTCCAGGTTTATAAAAAGGAGCCGGCGTGCAGGAAATGGCAGAACTAAGAAGCACATCAGGGTTAAAGGTCAGGGTTAACCTTTGAATAGTTGCAGATGGCAGGAGATGTGTCTAGGTTGACCAGAAGAAATGTAAAAAGTCTCTCATGAGGGCTGACATCCTGTCTCATGAGCACCAGATAAGTATTTTAGAAAACAAGGGATTCAGGACACAACTCCAAAACTTTGGGCTGCCTTATCCATGTATGATTATAGCTGGGGGAGGTTAGTACAAATTGGAGAGGCTGCCAGATGAATGGCAGGGGCTCAGAGCTATCTTGGGGGCAGCTGATAACAGGAGCTGAGCCCAGGAAACCGCTGCAGCAGGAGGCTCACCCAGAGCAGGGCCTGGGATTTAAATCACCATTTATTCAACACCTGCACACCAGCCCCAAGAGCCCAGTACTGTAGGTGTCACTGTGCCACTTCACTAGTGAGGTTCGGCAATGGACTGAGGTCACATTGCATGGGGAGGGGCAAGGCCTCAATTTGAGGCCTATATGCCTCTGAAGTCCTGGGTATTTCAAGCGCCCTTAGGCGGCCAACCCCGCTTTCAGAGCATGGCACCTGGAGGTTAATGGGGGACCTGATCAACCTTCGGGAGGGGCCTAAGTATGCACGTCGCAGGACCTGTCCTCCTCCAACAGCCCTGGTGAATGCAGCCGCTCTAAACATCACTAACAACCTAGACTCACAAGAAAAATCTCCCCGGAAGCATCCATGTCTTCCAGATGCGAGTGACTGGAGTGCGTGCATGCTGGGTTCCCTGTCACCAGCTGGAGGCTCAAGGCTCAGAATGGTCCACAGGTGTTTCCTAGAAGGCCCCTGGGGGCAGCCACAGGGAGGGCGCGGGACTAGACAGGAAAGGGGAGGGGGGAGAGGAGAACAGCAGATAATCACCTTGGGAAAATTGGTAATTTACATTACATAAGTTATTGAGATATAATTCATGTGCCATAAAATTCACCTCTAGAAACTTTAGTAAAATCAGTGGCATTTAGCACATTCACAAGCTTGTGCAACCATCATCATTATCTAATCCATAGAATTTTCATTATTCCCCAAACAACCTGCCTTACACATTAGCAGGTACTCCCATTCCCTCCCCTCTGCAGACCCTGGCAGCCTCTAGTCTGTTCTCTCTCTGTGGATTTGCTTTTCTGACCATTTCATATGTATGAAATGATACAGTATGTGACTTCTGTGTCTGGCTTCTTTCACTTAGCCTAATGTTTTCAAAATTCATCCATGTTGTACCATACGTCAGTATTTTCATTCCTTTTTTGTGACTGTATAATACTCTATTGTGTGGCTTTACCATATTTGTTTATCCATTCACCTGCTGATGGACGTTTGGGTTGTTTCCACTAGCAAAATACATTTATTAAGAGTTTATTCTGTGCCAGGCAACACCAGGCTAAGTTACTCACCCCATTTCACAGATAAGGAGATAAGCTTGGAGAGTGTGAAGAATTTGCCCAAGTTTGAGCTAGTAATGGAAGGAGATGGGGTTTAACTCAGGCATCAGACTTGAGAGGCAATAGATTCATGTGATAGAGCATTAGAAAGTTACAAAAGGGAATCAATGGAAATTCATCCTTTTCCCCAAGTTCCTCAGCCCCCCAATTCCCTCCTTCCTTAGAGAAATTTACTTCTGCCATATTATGGATCCTTCCTGAGTAACTATTTATACCCCAACGTGTTTGTATCACAACTTATTGACTAACTTACTGTCCCACTGATTTGAAACGCTACTTTATGGGACACTAAATTCTTGGATGTATTTGCATTACTCTTTTCAGAATTGTCCTTTTTTTGCCTATCCTTTTAGATTGCCATTCCCCTGAAATTCCTTTTATCTTCTTTTTGATTTTTAAACATTTCCTCCCTTTCTTGTTTTTCTCTCAGGTATTATCCGTTATGTTCATTCACTCTTGCATTATTTTTAATTTACCTTCATTTCTGAAAAATTTTAAAATATTTAAATTCAGTCCTGAGTTCTATCATCTTACTCTAATTCATGTTGTTCTTTCATTTTTTTATCACGGCAAAATCTACATAACACAGAATTTACCATTTGAACCATTCTTAAGTGTACAATAGTGGCATGAAGTACCTTCCCAAGATTGTGCACCATCACCACTGTCCGAATTCAAAATAATCATGTCAAAAGATTGAGCAGCACTTCAGAAAGACGGAGGCAGCAGCATAGTTTTTGAATCCCACCAAACCCTCTCATGCAAATAGATCAAGCAGAACCATACATTCGTGGGTAGCACTTATTGTCTCTAGAACTTTTTCATCATCCCAAACAGAAACTCTGTACCCATTAAATTTAAAAATAAAAATAAAAAATAAGAAAACATGGTGGCTTGCTTTCTGAGGTTTCCTGGCTCTGCTCTCCCTCCCCAGCTTTTATGAAGACATTTCCCTTCTCCAAGAAGTTTCTCCTCTGTGTGGGCCGCAGCCTGGAAAGGAGCTCTGGCTGCTCAGTTTCAAGATGTAGAGGGGCTGGCCCACTCCAGCCCTGCGGACTCTATCCTGGGTCCCTTGTACTTAACTCACTCTGCACTTGAGGAAGCCCCTCCTAGTCTCTGCTGTTCTCAAATTGGCTCACAGTGCTTCCCAGTGACTACCTGCCGCCACTTTGAAGGTCTCCTGCTCTTATGCCCATCCTCCTGTCTGCCACTTCTGGAGCAGACACTGAGACTCCAGGTAGGTCTGTGCCTGTTGGTGGTGGTCAGCCCCACCCTAATGTTTGGGATTCCTGGTTTCATGGTAGTTGTTGCCTATGGGTGTTGGGTTTTGGTTGATCTATTTCCATGGGAGGGTTTGGGGAGATTCAAAACCTATGGTCCTGACTCCATCTTTCTGGAATTCCACTCCATCATTTGACATACTTATTTTACATGGGGGGGCCCTGTGATTTTCAGTTCCCCAAAGTACAGCTCCTCTTGCCCTCTCCTGTTAGGACTCTGGGTCAGATGAGGCTGAGTCTCTTCTGTCTAATGTGGCACCTCATGTCTGCACTTACTCAGTCCATGTTTTGAAGAAGTCAAAACACAACAACATAATGAGCTCAAGAGTGGAGGGACATCTGGCCACCACAAGAGGTGGAATAAACCTGTGGGCAGGTGGGGAGTCTGGAAAAAATTGTGTCTTTTCCTTCCCTCTTTTCTTTCTCTTTGTATCTACTTTCCTAAACATGTACAAAGTGGAATCTCCAATCTGTCCTCCTCCCCAGCAAAAACCCTGGTCCGTGATCAGTTTTCTTCATCTCAGTTCATGGTAATCCTTTTTTCCAATTGCTCAGGCCACAAACATTTAAAGTCATTTGACTCCTGTCTCTCCCTCCCAAGCACACACCCAGAACATCAGCAAATTCCGTCTGCCTTACCTTCCAGTTGTTTCCAGAACTTTCCCACTTCCAATCACTTTTCTCCCAATCCACTCTAGTTCAAGCCCCCATCATTTTCTGCCTGGATTACTGGGAGGGCCTCCTATCTCAGAGGTTCCCAAGCTTTCTAGATTCACAGAGCCTTTGGTATCTCACCTCTAGGCTAAAAGAAATACTTTATAGTTCCATTTATTAAGTAGTTAGGTGCCAAAAAATCTAACAAGTATTTACGCTTGTAGTAGGCTGGGTAATGTCCACCCAAAGAGATCAGGTCCTAATCTCTGAAACCTTTAATATCACTACTATATTAGAAAAAGGGTCTTTGCCTATTGATTAAGTTAAGGATCTTGAGATGGGGAAGCGATCCCTAAATGCAACCACATGTCCTTATAAAATGGAGGCGAAGGAAAGTTGATACAGACAGAAGAGGAGAAGGCAACGTAAGCATGTAGGCAAAGACTGGAGTGTTGGAGTCATGAGTCAAGCAATGCCAGCAGCCACCAGAAACTGGAAGAGGCGAAGAATGAACTCTCCCCCGAGAGCCTCCAGAGGGAGTGCAGCCCTGACAACACCTTAATTTTGTCCCAGTGATACTGATTTCAGATTTCTGGCCTCCAGAACTGTAAAAAATAATTTCTGCTTTTTTAAGCCACCAAGATGTGGAGATTTGTTAGAGCAGCCACAGGAAATACGCTCCAGTAATACAGTACGCTATAACGCGACTAAGTAGACATTTGAGAAATAATAATATAAAAGAAAAAAGATTTTTATTTCACTCTTAAATAACCCCAATTACCTTGCTAATGGAAAGGGTGTGACTTTTGGGCACTGTACAACTTCCCAACCCTTAGATTTAAATTGAGCTGCCAACCTTATTTCCTGCTTCAAATCAATTTTCAAATAGTACTTGCGTTCTGTTACAGCTACTGCCAAAACCCAAAATTTCACAAAAACATGACAGCACTAAGAGGACAATAGCATGATTTGACGTTTAGTCTGTAAACTACTGAACTAGCTAGAAGCTCACATGGTATCTGACAGATGTCAAGTATTTCTGTGAATCCTTCAAAATTTTGAAATATCCTGTGGCACCCCAGTGAATTTGCTGGGGTGTCTCGGGGGCCTCCCCAATGTACCCTGTGAACTACAGTCCTAATTGACTTCCCTGTTCCCACCCTTGCCTCTCTAAAATTTGTCACATAGCCACCATAGTGATCCTGTCAAAACATAAGGCAGATTCTGTCCTGCTCAGACCCTTCCATGGTTCCTCATTTTTCTGAGTCAAAGCCAACATCTCGACAATGACCTAAAATGTCCTGCCTACATCGGGGATCAGCAGACATATTCTATAAAGAGCCATACATTAAATATGTTAGTCTTTCTGGGCCAGAGAGTCTTTGTCTCAACTACTCAAGTCTGTAGTTGTAGCATGAAAACAGCCACAGAAAATATGTAACTGAATAGGCATGGCTATGTTCCAATAATACTTCATTCACAAAGACAGGCCACACTATAGTTTGCTGACCCCTGCCCTACACCATTTACTGCTATGCTTTTTTTCACTCACTCCACTCCAGTCATGCTGAGCCCTTGCTGTGCCTTAACTACACCAACAAGCTCATGGCTCAGGGCCTTTGCACTTGCTGTTCCCTGCCTGGAATGCTCTTCTTACTTCCAGGTCTTTACTCAAATCTTTCCAATGAGCATTTACCTGACCACAGTATTTAAAATTGCCACTATCTCCCTGCTCTTCTTCTTTTTTCAGTCTGATTTCATTAATAGAGACCCAATTCTCCCATAGTACTTAGAATCTTCTAATATACTACACAATGTACTCGTTTATCATGATAATTGCTTATTACTCATCACTTCCCCACCCATCACTGGAATCCAAGACCCTTAGGACAGGTGGTTTTATTTTTTGGTTTTCTTGTTCACTGATATATGCCCAATGCCTTGAACAGTGTTTGGCACACGGTAAGTACTCAGTAAATATTAGTTGATTGACTAACTGAATGAATATTTTTCAAAGAGTATAAGTACAATGGCACGCAACTCTTTATCTCACATTCAAAGTTATAGTGCCTGGTCATATGCCAATATTTTTGTCAAGAAATACGTAGATCAAATATAAAATGATAAAACCCCTCAGGCCAAAGTATCCAGTTCAAATAGCCCTAAGGTTTCTCATCTCATTTAACTTTTGTTGAAATTTACAACCTTGAGAATGGTACTCTTAAAACAAAAGGCTTTGAGTTATTAAGAAATAAATTAGATAACTCACAGCTAACTATCAGGTAGCAAAGGAAGAAAATGCATCTAAAATAAAGTTGACTCCTTATGTACACATTCAAATATTAATTGTACCATATACATACATTGAAAACCTTTCCAAGCATGCATGAGAACTCATTTTCCCAACTAGATCTTTTTCTTGGCAAAAGAAGATGCCAGTCTTTAAACAAACTGTAGGTGGAGCTCCAAACCTCAGATTCATCTTAATGTTACCCTTTTTACTGTGGCCTTCTTCTCAAGGAACAACTTCTTCATCAGTTAATTCCAACTCCAACTGAAAAAGAACATAATTAGCAAGCACTCATAATACACAAATGTAAAAACCCCAGTACACTTGCTGTATTTTCCCGTTTTTGAACAGCTCATCCCACTTCTTTTTCTTCCCAAGTATTTACTTTTCAAATTGTTTGTCATTTTATATTCCCAATGGGTTCACAGCAAAAATTTTAGCCATGTGAGAAATTTGTCATGAGTACCCGTTCCATTTCTGCTTTCAGAGCACCCCCACTTCCCAGCAACATTCACAATAGGCTCTTGTAGTGTCTCAGTGCATGGACTCACCTAGCATCACCTTGAGAAACTTAATCATCTTTTTAAGATTTTCTTCCTTCTTATGGCTATAAGCCCTCATCTATGAGGGCTTTGAAACAACAAGAACTGAGTTTTTCTTGCCTATTATTGCATGATATAGATTCATGAATATGATAGGTACTCAATAAATATTTGCTCTATTAATGAAGCTCTACCTCCCTTGTAGAGAAGACTTGGTCCCAAAAGCATAATGGCCAATGTTTTTCACTGTTCATCTCAGTTATCACCATAATTGACTACACATCCTTGTAATTCACTTTGGTGACAGTGAGACAACACTTATTGTAACATCATTTGGACATCTGACAATCTTTACTGAGTGTCATCTGGGGTCCCAGGATGTTCCAGCATGGGAGCTAAAGCTGTAGGCAAGTCAGGAGAAGTTCCTGTCTTTTCGGAGATTACATTCTCAGGGGAATGACATACAGTGAACAATCCAGTCCATAGCAGACAGTGAGTGGTAAGGACTATGAAAAGAGTTAAAACAGGACCAGGTAATAGAGGGTGACTGGATGGCTACTTAGAGTGGGTAGTCAGAGAAATTCTCTTTGAGAAGAGACATGTAACCAAGATGTGAATGGCAAGATGGAGCCAGCCAGGTGAAGATCAGGGTAAGAGCATCTCAGGAAGAGGAAAAAACTGTGTAAAGGTCTTGAGTGGAGAAGAAGATGTTTAGACAGTGTGGCTAGAGAGTAGCAAGCAAGGAGGAGAGGGGTTTGGGTCAGAGAGACAACAGGGACTGAGTCACACTGTAAGCCAGGGTAAGGAGTTTGGAATTTTAATTCCAAGTACCATGGGAAGTAATTGGGGGGTTGTAAAAACTCCCATTTTACACTCTTCAATCTATTAGAGCAATAGAACCGGTTTTTGTTTTAAAAAGAATATTAGCTGTTGTAAGAATGCAGTAGGTAAGAATGGATGTCGTTCCTGTACTGAGATTGCCCTACAGGTGTGGCACTCATCACACTGGTAACAGTAGGCAAGTAACATCTACCTGGAGTCATCCCGGTTTTTTGCTCCCCCAGAAATCTCATCTGGGCTTATTTTCTATACCCTGATATTATATATCAAGGTAAGAATTTTGTCTTCTAGGAGTCCCTTGCTGCTCTCCAGGAGTGATCAGGTAGGAATAAGCATTCAGGAGTGCAGGAGTGACACTGAAGTATAACAGAGAGTAACACTGGCCTCAATTTCAGGGAACGTGTTCATAACTAGGTGTGGGCACCAAAAGGAAGGAGAACCTCAATTCCTAGCCTGGTCATTGCCCATCAGGCGAGCTGCTGAAGCCTATTTGCTGACAGAATACCTTCCATGTTTAGCCTCCTCTGTGGGCAGTAGCAAGTAGAATATTCTCCTCAGGTATGTCAACAGAAACAGAACTTTTGTAGCCTTACTTTCCTAGTGGCATGTACAAAATTGTCCATTTTTTTTTACTTTAAAGAATATAAATTTTTATAACAAGTGAACAGTTTTATTACTAGGATGCACATATTTGAAGGCGTAACAAAATATGTGATTATTTCAACATATCTAAACATTGTGGTATTGACCATATGCTAAACACAAAGTTGAATTAAGAATATATGGGGAATGGTCATTTTTTAATGATAAAGAAAGAGGCGAAATGATATTTGCCTTTCAGAAAAAGACACATGCAGTTATTACCTGTGACAAAGCAGCATCTCGTTCCTCTATCACTGCATTCATTTCTTCCGCAGTTATTCTCTTTTTACATTCCTTGGTCTAGTAGGTTCTACCCACAATTATAGCTCCATTCTTCAGAATAGCTCTCCCGGTGTCTGCATTGTTTATTCTGTTCAGTGATTCTGGCAATGTCATGTCATTTTCTTCAGGGTTAATATTTCCTAGCACTTTTAGAGACATTTCCATATTCTTGGCTCGTTCAGTTGCTTTATCTTGCTCCTCATTGGCTAACCATAGTCGAGACATAATAGCTTCATCATGTTCTCCCTGTGCAAAATACACTTCTTCAACCAGTGCTGCTTTCTTTTCAGCAATCTGAGCTTCTATTGCTTTCTCTTGGAGTTCCAGCTTAAGCTTGAGTTTTCTCTGTCCTTTACTTCTTTAGTCAGTTTTTCTTGAAGCTTTTTATTGCTTGTTCTGAGGATGTCCAATTACTTAAGAAGAAATGCTATTGTCTTCTCTTTATTTAAGTCTGAAGTAATTTGAGAAGGAATCATACATTCACAATGCAAATCATTATTCCTATGTTCCATAATGTTGGATTTTTCAGTAGTGCAGTAAGCTGTCTTATCACCTGGATGAGGAAAACTCCTTGATCTCTGCCCTGGCAATTCTGTGTTCTCATATGTGGCTTCATTAACTAATGCATTGGATTTCTGAGGCATGCTTCCCTTAGAATTCAGTTGGTTGCTCCTCTGGCTGTGTACTTTTATTTCTCTCTGTAGTCTCTTGTTTAAGATAATCATGGCCTGTATCGTTTTTCGTGTTCATTCTTCTTAGTAATTATCATTTTTTTAAAGGACCAAGAATTCCATAGGGAGAGTATAGCCCAGCTGATTTAAAACACTCTTTCACAGATGGATGGAATAACAGTGATCACCACCGCCAACATTTAGGCCCTTTCGACCAGTCCTCCATTTGTACTTCTGTTCTTGTTTGCTCTGACAATGTCTCTGGTTTTTGCTCCAAGATTGGAAGCTCACAGTGAGAACTCTGCGTTCTTTAGAAAGTCCTCAAATAAAGATGTATTACGCTTCTCCTTTTCCAATTTTCTCTAAACATGTTGATCTGGAGTTGGCAATCTTTTTCTAAGTTCCTCATTGACTTTTGGATTAGGTGAGATGAGCCCGGCACCAACCGAGGAGCGGACTCTGAGCACTGCCCAGTTTCTCAGGCCGCACACGCAGCCACGTGTCAGCCAACCGCTGCTCATTCGGAGCCTCCCCGCCCTGGGCTCCCCCGCACGAGGAGAGGCCCAACATTGTCCAGTTTTTAACTTTACACTTTACAGTTAATCAGAAGCGAAGAATGTTAGATGTTCACGTAGGCCAGGGTTTTCTTGCTTGCTTCTTGTTCCTATAAAGTCAAGACTGGTGACCACTTGTCTGAGAGATCAAAAACTCTGGTCAGTATTCACAAACTTCCTCCCTAAAAGGACCAGATCCTGCTTCCTGTAACTTCTTAATCATTATCTGGAGAACTGCCAGCACCTGGGCCTACATGTTTCCCAGTCAGAGCCTTGTAAAGCCTTCTTATCACAGTCTTAACATCTAGCATGTCTGCACACTCTGATAATTTTAAAAGGGGCTACTTTTTGGAGAGAGTGCTCAATGGAAGCAGATGCCCCTGCCCCCCACCTCACCAGCTCTGCTTTTGCCTGTATTTCCACAATAAAAGTATCCACCTGCTGGATTTTTTCACTGCTGTATCCTGAACACTTAGAACATAAGCTGGCGCATAGTAATTGATCAACAAGTATTTACTGACTGAGAAGTTGAATGGGTTGGAATTTGTCCTGTGTTGGCTCCCGCCAGGACCCTATGTACACTGTATGTTCTCCCTATGACCAGCACCCCCAGCTCATCTACTTGTTTAGGCTCAACCCACTACGTTTACATTCTGAAGGGCAAGCATAGTTATAAAGACACAGTACAGCGCCCTCTACAACTTTCTGCAGAGGTTCCAGGAGAGGCGAGAGTGGGTCGTTGCACTGACATGCCTATTGATATGATACTTGTAGGTTGTGTTTGAGGGAAGATCTTTTAAGTGCTTTCATCCATAAGTCTGAAAAGCCAGTGATGACACAGAATCACTTCAGAGAGATCCAAGAAAAATATACACAGCAGAGAGTGGGAGAAATTACAGATTTGGACACTGGCCTGAAGGAGGAAGTTAACACCTGCACAGGGGGTTTAAACTAGACGGTGAAGGACAGGCCATGCCATCACATTAACAAACCCACAGAGAGGCTGCCAAAACTTGGGGTGGAAAGTATCCCCAGAGAGTTTAATTTTTAAACCAAAGCATAAACATTCAGAGTGGTTATATATGAAGTCTCCTGAGAAGGAATGACTAGCGGTCTTGAAAGACCATTTTGAAAAGAAGCTGTGCACGTATTTGTACATCCACACATCCACACACAGAATGTGCCACTGTTTGAATTTGCTGTAAATAACCGTCTCAGGGGCAGGAACTGTGTCATACAGATCTTTGTGTCCCCATTACCTCGCAGTGCCTCTTAATGAAAAAACACTCGTTTTCAGTAAATTTTATTGGTTGTTCTGACATTAAAAAGTTAGTCTTAAATTCTCTTCTAGGCCAGTAAAAAGGATTGCTGAACACCTCAGACCATTAAGTTTGTGTAGAGAGTAACAGAAACAAGCGGAAAATTTCGGTTTTCCCTCTCCCGATTTAGAAACCCTGATTAGTTTAGGCAGGACTCGGATCGGCAATCCCTCCTTGAACGCTGGATTTGTGTGAGCGTGGTAGAGAGGCTGTCTAGCAGGAACCCCTAACCCAAATCAAAATAACACTAAAACCAAAAGTTAGCTCGATTATCTGACCTTTTAACGACTCGGTTCCCCCGCCACCGCCTTGATCTAACGACCAAAACGGCCGCCGCCGCGCTCGCTCGTCACTGGTCGGACTTTCCTCAGGCGGCGTTTCTGGCCCCTCTGGGTCCTAAATTCTCCAGATTGCAGTCGCAAGACCACGGAGAGGGGCGGGGCGACGCCGGACGTGACGTTTCCGGAAGCTCGGGGTGTCGTTCCGCGGGGTCAGGTGGGGCAGGGTCCCGGGAAAGTGGCGGTGGCCGGGCGCCGAGCGTGGGCCGACTCTGAAGGGGAGCGGCTGCCGTGAGTGTGGGCCTGCAGCCTTCTCCTGCCGCGCGCCCCCTGCCCGGGTCGCCGCGCGCGAGGCCCCTGGTGGCTCCCGTCCCCAGCCGGGCCCAGCGCGGCCCCCCTGCCGCACTGGAAAGACCCGAAAGGCTTGCATGTTTTTGTCCCGGGTCGGCAACTTGGGCCTGACTGCCTTCGAAGAGGGAGCCTCAGGCCGTTGTCAGGCGGCCGCTCTCGACAGTATACGCCCCCTCCGCTGGCCCCCTACCCGCTGCGGGCCTTCAGGCCACGTTCCTCCCGTATCTGCGGACGCTGCATCTACTCTTTGGGTTGCTGCCGAGCCCTGTAGAACCAGGTACCGCTCTGGCCTTGGGGGGGGGGGATTCCATTCTCCTCCCAAAAGATCCTCTCCCGAGAGGTAGTGAGGTACAAGCACCGTCTGCTTCAGTTTGCATTGATGGACTCTGTGCTGTTTACTGATAAGGCAACTTGGGGACGTTTTAGATTTGCTAGCGGCTTTCTGAGCCCCTAAAAAGGCTTGGTGGGAGATGGGATGCCTCTGTGTTCCTCGTCGTCCCCACAACTTTTGTAGTATTGGTGGGTGTTTTAGAGAGCGAGTTTGGTGCAAGAAGCGTGACCAAGGGATAGAACTGGCCGAGGGGAGGACTATCTCTGAGGGACGGTTAGAGTGGAACACGGAAAAACTGGTTAGACTAGTGACTGGTGAGGATTTCTGGGCAGATCAGAATCCTGACTGAAGTAAAAGATCTCTTTTGGGAAGAAGGAAGGCTTAAAAGCGACTGAAAAGATAAAGTGAGGCCTGTTGACCTAGGGCCTTGAATTCCAAAGTGTGTTCTACTATGGCTTCTATATTTTAGAGCATACAAAATGCTAGGTTGTGCTGTATTTCGATGTGTATCAGATACCCAGATTCTTTTTGGAAATGATGTAGAATTATATCTGATGGTAACAGCAACAATATCTAGAAAGATTGTAGAATTACTGCAGCTTGAGACCCAGGGAGGGAAAACTCCCAGGTTTTTTGTTACTTTGCCTTTGGCATTGCAAGTTACCTTTGTGCCCTTTTGTTACTCAAAGAGTGCTTAGTCTGTGAAGATAGATTTGAATAAATTGTTTTCAAGATCTAAATTCCTTGCCCTGATATGACAAATAATGTTATAGATTGGAATAGTGGTTTAGTGAGCAGAGTTAGAACTATGAGCATTCATTCACAGACCAGTTCCTTTAACTTTGTGCTCAAATATGAAAAAAGTACACCATAGAAAAATGTCAGTTGCTCTCACATTAAATAGCAACGATCAAACTTAAGTCAGTTAGCAATCATCATGAAAGCTTTTTTTTTTTTTTCAGATTTGAATCAGAAAATTTTTTTATTATATGTAATAGTTTCTATGAAGAACAAGGAGGCAGCAAATGGGAGGGAAATTTTGCCAACAACTAGAGAGATTCAGACAGTGTTCAATCCCCTACTACTCCTATCAACAACATGAAGTACAGTTGGCTATTTCAGCAGCACATACAGTTCAGTTAATCAGAAAAATATGCAAGCAGTTGAGCAGCTGTCTTCTTTTTTTTTTAATATAATTTATTTATTATCATTAATTTACAATTACATGTGCAATATTACGATTATTAAACTACCCCTTCATCAGGTCCCCCCCACCAACCCCATTACAGTCACTGTCCATCAGCGTAGTGAGATGCTATAGAATCACTACTTGTCTTCTCTGAGTTGTACTGCCCTCCCCGTGCCCCCCCAACATTACATCTGCTAATCGTAATGCCCCTTTTTCCCTCTTATCCCTCCCTTCCCGCCCATTTTCCCCAGTCCCTTTCCCTTTGGTAACTATTAGTCCGTTCTTGGGTTCTGTGAGTCTGCTGCTGTTTTGTTCCTTCAGTATTTTTTCTTTGTTCTTATACTCCACATATGAGTGAAATCATTTGATACTTGTCTTTTTCGGCTTGGCTTATTTCACTGAGCATAATACCCTCTAGCTCCATCCATGTTGTTGCAAATGGTAGGATTTGTTTTCTTCTTATGGCTGAATAATATTCCATTGTGTATATGTACCACATCTTCTTTATCCATTCATCTACTGATGGACACTTAGGTTGCTTCCATTTCTTGGCTATTGTAAATAGTGCTGCAATAAACATAGGGGTGCATCTGTCCTTTTCAAATTGGGCTGCTGCATTCTTAGGGTAAATTCCTAGGAGTGGAATTCCTGGGTCAAATGGTATTTCTATTTTGAGTTTTTTGAGGAACCTCCATACTGCTTTCCACAATGGTTGAACTAATTTGCAGTCCCACCAGCAGTGTAGGAGGGTTCCCTTTTCTCCACATCCTCGCCAACATTTGTTGTTGTTTGTGTTTTGGATGTTGGCCATCCTCACTGGTGTGAGGTGATATCTCATTGTGGTTTTAATCTGCATTTCTCTGATGATTAGCGATGTGGAGCATCTTTTCATGTGCCTGTTGGCCATCTGAATTTCTTCTTTGGAGAAGTGTCTATTCATGTCCTCTGCCCATTTCTTAATTGGATTATTTGCTTTCTGTTTGTTAAGGTGCATGAGTTCTTTATATATTTTGGATGTCAACCCTTTATCAGATACGTTTTTTATGAATATATTCTCCCATACTGTAGGATGTCTTTTTGTTCTACTGATGGTGTCCTTTGCTGTACAGAAGCTTTTCAGCTTGATATAGTCCCACTTGTTCATTTTGCTTTTGTTTCCCTTGCCCGGGGAGATATGTTCATGAAGAAGTCACTCATGTTTATGTCCAAGAGATTTTTGCCTATGTTTTTTCCAAGAGTTTTATGGTTTCATGACTTACATTCAGCTCTTTGATCCACCCTGAGTTTACCTTTGTGTACGGGGTTAGACAGTAGTTCAGTTTCATTCTCTTACATGTAGCTGTCCAGTTTTTCCAACACCAGCTGCTGAAGAGGCTGTCATCTCCCCATTGTATATCCAAGGCACTTTTATCAAATATTAATTGACTGTATATGTTTGGTTAATGTTTGGATTTTCTATTCTGTTCCACTGGTCTGTGGGTCTGTTTTGTGCCAATACCAAATTGTCTTGATTACTGTGGCTTTGTAGTAGAGCTTGAAGTCAGGGAGCGTAATTCCCCCTGTTTTATTCCTCCTTCTCAGGATTGCTTTGGCTATTCGGGGTCTTTTGTGCTTCCATGAATTTTAGAATTATTTGTTCCAGTTCATTGAAGAAAGCTGTTGGCAGTTTGATAGGGATTGCGTTGAATCTGAAGATTGCTTTAGGTAGTATAGCCATTTTGACAATATTTATTCTTCCTAGCCAAGAGCATGGGATGCATTTCCATTTGTTAGTGTCCTCTTTAATTTCTCTTAGGAGTGTCTTGTAGATTTCAGAGTACAGGTCTTTCACTTCCTTCGTTAGGTTTATTCCTAGGTATTTTATTCTTTTTGATGCATTGTGAATGGAATTGTTTTTCTGATTTCTCTTTCTGTTAGTTCATCATTAGTGTATAGGAAAGCAACAGATTTCTGTGTGTTAATTTTGTATCCTGCAACTTTGCTGAATTCAGATATTAGTTCTAGCAGTTTTGGAATGGAATCTTTAGGGTTTTTTATGTACAGTATCATGTCATCTGCAAATAGTGACAATTTGACTTCTTCTTTACCAATCTGGATGCCTTGTCTTTGTTTTGTCTGATTGCTGTGGCTAGGACCTCCAGTACTATGTTGAATAACAGTGGAGAGAGTGGGAATCCTTGTCTTGTTCCCGATCTTAGATGAAAAGCTTTCAGCGTCTCGCCGTTAAGTATGATGTTAGCTGTGGGTTTGTCATATATAGCCTTTATGATGTTGAGGTACTTGCCCTCTATACCCATTTTGTTGAGAGTTTTAATCAGGAATGGATGCTGAATTTTGTCAAATGCTTTTCAGCATCTATGGAGATGATCATGTGGTTTTTGTTCTTCTTTTTGTTGATGTGGTGGATGATGTTGATGGATTTTCGAATGTTGTACCATCCTTGCATCCCTGGGATGAATCCCACTTGATGATGGTGTATGATCCTCTTGATGTATTTTTGGATTCGGTTTGCTAATATTTTGTTGAGTATTTTGCATCTGCGTTCATCAGGGATATTGGTCTGTAATTTTCTTTTTTGCTGAGGTCTTTGCCAGGTTTTGGTATTAGAGTGATGCTGGCTTCATAGATTGAGTTTGGAAGTATTCC